>OZ025250.1:16094483-16535092 GCA_964019135.1 Arenicola marina
TTGCGATCTCTTGCTGTACCCAGTGACGCATCATGGCCGAAATTAAATTTGGATGCCTTGCGGCATGTAGGTAAGACAGGAATTAGAGAAGTGATTCTTTAGGGGGCATGTAGGTGAGATAGGATTGTAACTTCGCCCAGGATAGAAAAATATTAGGAACATGTTTTGAAATGTATTAGGGAACAGCCGGTTCTGTTTTTAAAACGACACGTGAAACGGCAAACTAAGCGAATCGTTACATCGGTCACAATTAATGGACTAAACATCCATGTGATGGTAGTCGCAAGCTCTGGTAGTCTCTTATATGCGGCTGAGTATCTACGGTTTGCCGGGTAATTGCGCCCGCCATGTTGCTACAGTGTAATTAGTGCAACACACTACATTGGATTGCAGCAAGTTATGTAGCTCGCAGCTTGATAGTCTGATCGGCGTGTCCTCAAGCTACGCCCCGCAGTCTTTATATACGCCACTCGGGGACGGATCCGCGTCCGTCTCATTAGTAATCGGACTTATTATGAGAGCATGGGAAGTGTCTGATCCAGTTTAGGTGTCCCAGCACACAATCATACGTATAAAGATACCATCATCCCAACCATCATAAGGTAAATCACACGCCTTTTATAGCACGCTTGATCGCATAATTAAGATAGCTGGAACAACCGACACGCCATGGCTTGCGCGACAATTTCAAAAACATTTAAACTAATACAAAAACTCCCCTGTATCAACTCGACACAGGCGATAAAGCCACTATCTCTCATTAGAAGATGACATCTTTCCTACCTGATAGCAAAAATTGATTATTTTGTAGGTCTTAGTTCAGATAGCGAATGGTTGGCGACAACGCGGCCGAAAACGTTTAAATACATGGTATTTGTTCGGAATTTTGTGAGAAATGAAGCGTAACAGGCCACTATGGACTTCGTCTAAATTTATCAAAGATACACGCGGTAATGACATAGATAAATATGAAGCATCGTTCATCGATTATTATTGGTCCGAATATGTCCAACTATTGACAGTGGACGGAGTACATCAATTCCATTCGCATATATCGCTGAATATTTGGATATGAATAAAACATGGAAGCTAATGTATGAACATCCACATTAAAGCCTCGTGTAAATCAAGATAACTATAGGCGTAATGATCGGTTTTCGTGATACGTTAAAATGAGGGGATGTTTCAATCTTCGCATTTCAATCGTCGACTTTGTAATGCGATAATATGAGATGTGTATATATATTCCCATTATATTTGAGATGGCACTAAATAATTTGTACTGCTTAACATAAGACTCCCGGGTGGCTCCAAGGTCAGCTCCAAAAATGTCTTAGCCAGCGTATCCTGTGGAATTATTACTTTTAGTTCCAGTTTTCCGCGTTTATACACGGGCAAATACTTGATGAAATAAACGAATTTTGACTTGACTTGCTGAAATTGTGAATAACCCATCGGTACCCGTGTCTATTTCTCTCCTTATGATGCAGTTAGTCTCAGATGACCGCTTAAACAAATGATGGTCTGATATGTGTATACGTTATCACTATTATGTCATTCCAATAAGTCCACGTAACGACCACTTTGCCAATATACAATGCGAATTACTGGAGCGATAACGGAACTTAATCGTGAAGACAGACATCACAATTCAACACATTTCGAGTGAATTGCCCAGCGAGCGATTCTTATCTTGTTTATTGACTTTTCTTGTGTAAAGTTACACAAAGCATCATGCACTGACGCGTGCAGAAAAGCGGAGTCACCAATGAGGCAGAGGTGGGACGCACGACTCTACGTCTAATGGAGTCGTTTATTTCACTAAATTCATATAAAAACATTAGATGGCATGTCCGTTTCTTGCTTCTTGAAAGGTATTTCACAAATCGTGTGTTACATTCAGAAATGCATCATTTGAAAATACATTGCAATACCTTGATTAAGAGATATCCGCATAGAGATAGATATAGTATAATATTACTCAACAAATAACTGAGTACATACGACGTAGTGCGTCATTAATATCTTCTTTAATTTAAATATTTTTAAATAGTAGCGTGGAAAAATAATTCGTGTCAGACAAATAATACAAAAGTAAACTCTTGACAGTCAGAACAGTCTTGGGTGTGCGATAACCGGTCCTTGCATGAGGTGAATGCTATTATGAAACGGCAAAATGTTCACCTGCGATTTCGACACCGACACTTGTTTCGCGTAATACAATACTGATATTTAAATAATATGCGATATTTCTTTCAAATGGTCATTCGTATATATGTCATGTGTTACCAAAAGGCGTTGTAACAAATGAAATAAGGAATCATCAATGAGCATGCCTAGTTTATGACTGTAAGTTAAAATTGCATGAAGCCTCTGACACCTAAGTAATTACTTAGTTGCAAATTATCCTTGATGTGAAAGTTTGTGAAAGAAAACGACAAACAATAATTTAAGTGCATGCTATCAACTTCAATTTAGGCTGAAAGCAATTAAGACAAACTACTGTTCCATATAAAATGTGTACTTCCAATTACCACATCAAAAGCATAAAATTACCAATGTGAATAGATAGATAGATAAGCAGAAAATAGAGCCAACTGAGAATCTAAGTACCTAAAAACATATCAATGCATTGGCTGAAGGTATTTAACTGCATCTCGATTTGACTTTAAAACCCATCCAGCACCCCATTTTCTCCCGGACACCATAATGCGCATACTGCACAGAGAATTAGTCGGAGATGCCAGGGGAAATACTTCTAATGTGTTTGTAAATTAAAGACCTAAATAAACACAGGCTGGCAGTTAATGGCTCCAACATGTATACTAAAATACACATAATACCAATTGGTAGAAAGCAATAGCGTGTGTACTCTTGTGATGTTAGCAGCCAGTTTCTGTACCCAGTAATTTATTAAACAGTATCGGATTTGTCTGACGCACTGTTACCTCTTCCATAATTTGTCCCGATAGTGGGGTGCAAGTTTGCGATGTCCCCCGTTGAAATTGGTGTTGAGCTGTGTCGCACAGTGGATATCTGGCTTTTCCGCGGATCTTCATCAGTTGTTACTATGCCACAAACTCTTGGTATATAGTATCAGCTGTACACAAATGTTCAATTGAACCATGATATCGAATCGATTCAAATGTTATACTTTAACTGATATCATTATAAGCTTTCATTTGGTATCTGAAAGGTGTATTTGGTTTTTTACTTAATTGTCCCTCCATATTTGCTATTAATAATTTTATTAAAAATCATTGCATTTCTTATTCGGGATTTTATTTGAATTTAAAATAAAAACGTTTACTTTTGACTCAGAACGTCGGTTTTTTCAGCATTCAATATGGTGTGTGATTTATAGCCTCAACTATATGTATCCTTCACAACAATTTTATTTCATTGCACGCCATCCTCATTTTTTCTTTTAACGTGTCAAATAAGGCACATAATTCTTAAATTTCTTTACATGGAATTAGCTTTTAGGCGTATTATTTATTTTCTTCATATTCAAATCATGCAATGGAGTTGTTCCGTCAATGTCAATACGCATTGAAATTTTCAGACGAATTATAATCGATTAATGATGCCTGCTCTTTGTCTCGGTCAAGAATGAGTGTATCTTTAGTGGAATGTGGGGTCATCATGGGCCGTTACGTTTCAAAACCTTCGGGGCGAGGAAATATATGGGAGGTTGGGACGACGGAATGGTACAACTCATCCGTGTTTGAATGACATGACGAACGATCGACGTAATTTATTTTCGCTATCAGATAGGAACATTGTCATGTTCAAATAAGGGATCGTGACTTTATCTGCGTTATTAATGTGATGAAGAGGCGAATCGCGCTTGTTTTTCACCAAGATTTTCGGCGTGTTCATTTGGCTGCAATTCCTGCCATCTTGTCCAGCGCGCGTTCAAACACATGAGATTTACATTACGGTAGCTGGGATGTTTCCATACCACTGTGTACTCAGTCACGGGTAACTGGATCCCAGCCCGCTCAATGCATCTCAATAAATCAGATAGCTGATGAGAGTGACGACGAACCGTCGCCGGGTCGCTTATATAAATATGGAGGGATGTAAGTTTAGGACAAGCTGAGAAGAAAGGTTGAAGCAACGAGCTACACAACGTGTTAACAACCAAGGTAGAGTGTTGCACAAATGATGCTGTGGCGACAGGACGCTGGTGTTATTACTCGGCATGCTCCGCACGTAAAACCGTCCAGTACCCGTCCTGGTGGACCATTCATTCTAGCTCGAAACGTATGAGCCGCCATACACTGACAATATGCTATATATCATGACAATATGTGATTTGATGTATTAAATTAACAATTGCAGTTCCTTGATATCGCTGTCTGAAGATGAAGCTGTTCCTCGGACTACTCCTACTGGGCATCCTGGCCATCACCCGTGAGTACGAAGCGTCACCGTGTTAATTGAGGCTTTATATTTAATATATTTATATTTAGGCTTAATTTAGTAACAGCTCATTCGTTAGCAACACATTTTGTAGACGTTCCCCTAAATATGTCGGTTGTCTGTTGCAGTCGCTGAGAGTGATGCTGACCCAGAAGCACCCGCTAGTGGAGACGTTCCTTCCACACTACCTGCCGTGTGTAAGTAACTTCTGTCCAGACATTTTAACCTGTAACATAGCAACTTGTTCTACTTAATGACGATACATACATCGTCTTTTGCGTGGTCAAATTACAACCTACATGGGTTTTTCTATTGTCAACGCGTCGTTTCAAAATCTGTAATAAACTCTTAGCAACGCATGTTCATTTAACGCTCTCACATACTAACTTTAACGCTAGTGCTAGCTATAATGCTGAGGAAAGTTTACTTCCCCCAACTATAGGCACACCGAAATATGCGGAAATACATCTTTCATCTGTAGCTTCGACTTATCTGGGAAGATGATCAGATTTCTTAATCTTTGTTAGATCCACAATGTGTCGAGGCCTACTACTTTCATCCATTTATTCATTCATTCATCATATAAACAGTGTCGGTTGGTACACCATGACCAACGGAATGTTTTCGATGCATTGCTTTATTATTGTCTCTGTTACGCAGGTGGGGCAATCGATCGCATTGCGGCCACGGCCAAGGCCACCAAGGCACAGGCCGGTCAGCTGGATGATCTGGCACAAAGATGTAAGTGAAAAGTAGTCAGTCAGTTGCCGCATGTCGTATGAGGTCGCTTCTCTGTTGTTGTGGGTAGCGCATGAAACAACGGATCAAAAAATCTTGGGTTAAACCATGGGCCCGGGCACCTAATATGTGGCATGTTTCTGTTATTCATCCTTCATCGTCCCGGGGAGTTGTATTCGCCAAGTTTAGATGCCTTGTGTACGAACACTGCATCAACACCGATTAAGTCTACACGTAAACCCGACTGCATCCAGACCAATGTTGACAAGTTGACAAATCGAAAGACATATGTGTCAGAATAGGTATGGCGTTTAACCATATGTGATGTTTCTTTTCATAACAGGCAGGTGGCTTTGTATAGGCTGGTGAAATGCCATCACGCCTAGGCCACAACCGATGTCAATGGAGGGCTGCGTTGTTGGCACGGACATTATGTGGGTTGACTGTGCAGCTTGAGGACCACATTCGCCTCGGCTGTCCGCTCGGCTGTCCGCTCGAACCGTCTTCAACTCCTTAAGAAATAAACCGCGCAAACCAAGCTGAATATCTTCATCGTTGGTAGAGTTCATGTCTCATGGTGTACGTCTGGATCGAGCAAGATATTATGCAAGATATAAGAAAAAGGAACAATATTGTTGTTCTATGTGATTGACCGAAGGTTCTAGCTGAACACAGTTCGATTTGGAGCCTTTGTTTTGTTGTTGGAACCCCGAGTCGATGTCCCCCGGGAGAAGCTGTGCGTGTGTTAATTTTTATCAACCCTATACTAGCCATCATCAGCAATATAATCTCGCACATGACGAAGAAGAATAATCTTTTTTCGCCTCCTATCGCACTACGCGCTGACCACATGTACATGTCCTTGTGTCTGTGTTGTCTGTCTCCCAACACGCTGAGCTATAGTTGGTTATTTAAACGTATCCGTTCAAAGATACTCAGAGTGAAACATAACTTGCATCAATTTCGTTCTTCTGATTGCGCTACTGGGGCCTATCTAATTCAAATACAAAGTGGAGAAGAGAGAGTCATATCATATGACAGTTATGCATTGACCCCAGCGCAAACGAAATACTTTACTACTCGCAAAGAATTACTTTAACATGAAAATTTTGCGCGTCTTATATATAGAACGCTAAGAACAGCAGGGTGCAGGTACGATTTACAGACATAAATCATTCTACGGTTTTTTCCTAGGAAAATTACTTGTAGTTAGGGCCCCGGGCTATTGGCGTGTGCGCTGGACTATAGCTCCTGGTGCAGGCTATGGCTCCGGGCCATGGCTCCAAGCGCGGGCTATGGCTCCATGCGAGGGAGTATGGCTCCGGGATATGGCTCAGGATTAAGACTCTAGGCGAGGACTATGGATCCGAGCTATGGCTCTGGGCGCGGACAATGGATTCGCATGCTTGATTAATGTTCCATGTTCCGGGCCATGGCTCCGGGCTCGGGATACGACGGTCTTCGCAGCATTATGGTTCCGGGCGGTGGCTGTCGCTCCGGTCGCTGGCCTATGGCTCCGGGCGTAGACTATGGCTACGGGGAACGGCTCTGAGCGTTGGCTATGGCTCCGGGCACAGGCTATGGTTCCGTGCACTGGACTATGGCTCCTTGCTGTCATCTATGGCTCCGTGTATCCTACTATGGCTCCCTGCATTAGACTGTTGCTTTTTGAGCTGGGCTATGGTTGCGGTTGTCCTGCTATAGCTCCGGCCGCGGGCTATCCCTATAAATATAGTCCATCAATATAAAACAAATCACTGCTTACTGCACATTATACCTATATTAAGTGTCACAATTATTGACTAACCAGTTCAATATAGATATGGTATCCTTTGAGGGACAACGAAGCACTCCCTCAGTCCATAACCCTTCCTCCCCCCCCCCCCTCTCCCTTCAAGCACACCAACTCCTTCCCTCTCTGAACAATATTTTGCTCGTGAGCCACGAGTGTCATCAATCGGACACAAGAAGAAACCATATGTAACTAGCAAAGGTATTTTCGAAGGATTTTGTTATGCCGTGTTGATTAATTTTGATGCGCTGGTTGGTATTTGTGTTGATTTTGTATAACATGTTACATAAATGCATATAAAAATCTTAAAAGCTGTCGAGATGTGTATACGTGGGAATATAACATAGGCGCAACATATAACGAGGAATACATTTATATATCAGGGGACTGTTGGGGAAGGGCTCGTCTAAACTAGCAGTACCTGTTACAGTTGATCGTAAATGTTTTTTCCCTTAGTATATCGGGGGTCTTTTGGGTTGGGCTCGACAAACCGGGGAATGCTAGTTGTAATTTTTCATGTAGGTTTGTTGCATCATTTTATATTGGGGGGCTGTTGGGGGGCGGGGCGGACCATGGAATCATTTTGTGCTGGATGGCATCGGTGGGAGGAGGGGGTGGGGGTATTTCTTTATTCCTGTGCTCGCGCACCCTATTGGTACTTCGCACAATTGAAAGACCAAGTATTATCGTTTCCCTCAACGAACTGGCGATGGGTGAAGTTTGCCCGGATACAGGAGCCAAGGTTCGCGTATTGTTCCAGCGCGGAATCGTGTGTGCGCCCCCGGTTGGACGGAATGCCAGATCTGTCGTAATAAGCAAATTCTAGTTCCTAGAGGAAATGTATGAACAGTTTTATATATCTGCATGTGATCTCCTTATATCTACCAGCTGGTATTACTTTCCTCGTATTCACTACCACATAAACTCGTTAGCTTCAAATGCGATATTATTGTATGACAAGCTAAGTATGATAATGCCTCAAGAAGACGAAAGGCTCGCAAAATGAACTATTTGGTATGAGTTTAAATAGGAACTGCATAAAATTTGATAATTATCACGAACTTGTTCACACGTTACTTTCGCGTTTTCTGTCCGATCGATGGCTATAATAAATTTCAATTTGTAATTATCTATGAATTAATTTATTGATAAAATACCATCGTGTGACTCAATATATTCAAATGATCTGCTAAGTTTCTTCTTATGCATTGCGACATATCTAGCATTACGTCAAACCTGGCATGCAGATACGTGCATAGTCAGCGTAGACGATGGTCCTTGTCGGATCATGCAGTGGCGTAGCGGACATCGGTTATTCACATCTGGTAAGCAAAACGTCATGACGTCATAACTGCCCCACAAGAGACCCCGACACATATATGTTCCGTCATATGACAGTTGTGCACTAGCAAACTCAGAGTATGGTTTCATAGATTTCGAGGAGCTGGTCCCCTCGTAAAAAAATCATGCACCTTTTTTTTCAGAGCGTAGGCAGCAGTATTATTCCATTTTAAGACCATTAAAGGAGCCAGAGCGAGGTCAAAACTAGTCTCCTGTCGAACGAAGGCTTTTCTACACCAAGACCGCATGATTATTTTGCTTTTCTAGAGACTCTGTAATATATAATCACCACGATTCCAAACACAGTCATATGGGTATCATCCCTTTTGGCTGTGCCGGCCACCCAGCTGGACTCATAACTGGAGAAAAACTTGCCATATGCGCATCTGAGCATACGCGACTGTCACCGTCATGAGTGGGGATGAAGTTAGCCCGAGTTGACATGATGACGAAGTTGTAATGTTAACCTTTGGCTGACATATATATTGTTTTGTACAATTTTTATTTGATCAAATGCTAGGGGGCGGTAGGTCGCAGATGCCGGTGGGGGGGGGGGGTCATGAAGAGAGCGCGGGGGGGTGGGGGGGGCAGAGGCAGAGGTATAGAGCAGCGATAATTAAATGTGTATGAGAGTGACTAGACATATACAGTGACCGCACATTAGCCTGAATTGGTAACGACAAATAATTCAGCTGGAGGGGATTGTTGGTAATAATTGCTGCATGAACAGCTTTGATAAAAGTTCATTGCTTGCGATCTCTTGCTGTACCCAGTCACGCATCATTGTCAAAATTAGATTTGGATACCCTGCGACATGTAGGTAAAACAGGAATTAGAGAAGTGATTCTTTAGGGGGCATGTGGGTGAGATTGAATTGTAAACTTCGCCCAGGATAGAAAAATACTAGGAACATGTTTTCGAATTTATTAGGGAACAGCCAGTTCCATTTTTAAAGCGACACGTTACATCGGTCACCATTAGGGAACTAAACATCCATGTGATGGTAGTCGCAAGCTCTGGTAGTCTCTTACATGCGGCTGAGTATCTACGGTTTGCCGGGTAATTGAGCCCGCCATGTTGCTACAGTGTAATTAGGGCAACATTCTACCTTGGATTGTAGCAAGCTACGTAGCTCGCAGCTTGACAGTCTGATCGGCGTGTCCTCAAGCTACACCCCACAATCTTTATATACGCCACTCGGGGAAGGATCGGCGTCCGTCTCATCAGCTATCTGATGTATTATGAGAGCATGGGAAGTGTGTGATCCAGTTACCCGTGCCAGTACACAATCATACGTAAAAGATACCACCATTCCAGCCACCATGAGGTAAATCACACGCCAAAGCACGCTCGATCGCACAATTAAGATAGCTGGAATAACCGACACGCCATGGCTTGCGCCATACGAAACTCCCCTTTATCAGCTCGACACAGGCAATAAAGCCACTATCTCTCATAAGAAGATGACATATTTCCTACCTTATAGCGAAAATTGATTATTTTGATCATAAGTCTGATATTAGATAGCGAATGCTTGGCATTTGGTATTTGTTCGAAATTTTGTGTGAAATGAAGCGTAACGGGCCATTATGGACTTCATCTAAATTTACCAAAGATACACGCGGTAATGACAAGGATAAATTTGAAGCATCGTTCATCGATTACTATCGGTCCGAACATTTCCAACTATTGACAGTGGACGAAGTCCATCAATTTCAATCGCATCTATCGCTGAATATTTGGATATGAATAAAGCGTGCATTGAAGCTAATGTATGAACATTCACCTTAAAACCGCGTAAAAATCAAGATAATTGTAGGCGTAATGATTATCGTGATACGTTGAAATAAGGGGATGTTTAATGTTCGCATTTCAATCGGCGACTTTGTAATGCGATAATATGAGATGTGCATATATATTCCCATTATATTTGAGCCGGTACTAAGTACTTTGTACAGCTTAACATAAGACTCCCGGGTGGCTCCAAGGTCAGCTCCAAAAAGGTCTTAGCCATGGTATCTTGTCCCATATTACTTTTAGTTCCAGTTTTCCACGTTTATATACGGGCAAATACTTGATGAAATGAACGAATTTTGACTTGACTTGCTGAAATTATGCATAACCCATCTGTGCCTGTGTCTATCTCTGTTCTTATGACACAGTTAGTCGCAGATGACCGCTTCAACAAATAATGGCCTGATATGTGTATACGTTATCACTATTATGTCATCCCAATAAGTCCACGTAACGACCATTTCGCCAATATACAATGTGAATTACTCGAGCGATAAGGAAACTTAATCGTGAAGACAGATATCACAATCCAACACATTTCAAGTGAACCGTCAAGCGAGCGACTCTTATCTGGTTTATTGACTTTTCTTGTGTAAAGTTACGCAAAGCATCATGCACTGACGTGTGCATGAAACCGGAGTCACGCAGAGTTGGGACGCACGACTGTACGTTTCAATTTAAATATTTTTAGTAGTAGCGTGGAAGAATAATTCGTGTCACACAAATAAAACGAAAGTAAACTCTTGACAGTCAGCACAGTCTCGGGTATGCGATAACGGGTCCTTGCATGAGGTGAATGCTATTATGAAACGGCAACATGCACACCAGCGATTTCAACACCGACAATTGTTTCTCTCAGAACAATACTGATGTTAAAATAATACGCGATATTTCCTTCAAAATGTCATTCGTGTAGATGCCATGTGTTACTAAAAGGCGTTGTAACAAATGAAATGACGAATCTTAAATGAGAATGCCTAGTTTTAGATTATAATCGATTAATGATGTCTGCTCTTTGTCTCGGTCAAGAATGAGTGTATTTGTTTGTAAAATGTAGGCTCATCATGGGCCCTTACGTTTCAAAACCTTCGGGGCGAGGAAATATATGGGAGGTTGGAAAGGCGGAATGGTACAAATTCCCCTCAAAAATACGAATAAATATCCGGTATTTGTTACCTCTAACCCGCGTTGTCGTAACTCATCCGTGTTTGAATGACATGACGAACGATCCACCAAATTTATTTTCGCTATCAGATAGGAACATTGTCATGATCAAATAATGGATCGTGACTTTATCTGCGTTATTAATGTGATGAAGAGGCGAATCGTGCTTGTTTTTCACAAAGATTTTCAATATTCCCTTGTTGTGCAATCTACGGCTTGTTCGTTTGGCACCATTTCCCGCCATCTTATGAGCTTATGTCGTCAAGCGCGCGTTCAAACACGTAAGATTTGCATTACGGTTGCTGGGATGTGTGCATACCACTGTGTACTCTGTCACGGGTAACTGGATCCCAGCCCGTACAATGCGTCCCAATAAATCAGATAGCTGCTGAGTGACGACGAACTGTCCCCTAGTCGCTCATATAAATATGGAGGGATGTAACTTTAGGACAAGCTGAGAAGAAAGGTTCAAGCTACGAGCTACACAACGTGTTAACAACCAAGGTAGTGTTGCACAAATGATCCTGTGGCGACAGGACGCTGGTGTTATTACTCGGCATGATCCGCACGTAAAATAATGGACACGTAACTTGCTGCAGCTATCACATCGATGTCCGGTCGTTTGATCTTGATCATTTTATTAGTCCCTTTGTTTGACGTTTCACGTGTAATTTGGCAAACCAGTAGCCGTCCTGGTGGACCATTCCTTCTAGTACGAAACGTATGAGCTGCCATGCCCTGACAAATATGCTATATATTATGACCATATGTGATCTGAAGTATTAAATTAACAATTGCAGTTCCTTGAAATCGCTGTCTGAAGATGAGGCTGTTCCTCGGACTACTCCTACTGGGCATCCTGGCCATCACCCGTGAGTACGAAGCGTCACCGTGTTTACTGAGGTTTTGAATGCGTTTTAACACATAATTTAGTAACAGCGCATTCGTTAGCAACACTTCCTGTAGACTTTCCCCTAAATATGTCGGTTGTTCTATTGCAGTCGCTGAGAGTGATGCGGACCCAGAAGCACCCGCTAGTGGAGACGTTGCTACCACACTACCTGCCGTGTGTAAGTAAATTCTGGCCAGACATTTTACCTGTAACATAGCAACTTCTTCTACTTAATCACGATACATGCATTGTCTTTTGCGTGGTCAAATTACAACCTACCTGGGTTTTTTTTATTGTCAACGCGTGGTTTCGAAATCTGTAACAAACTCTTAGCAACGCGCGTTCATTTAACATTCTCACATACTAACTTTAACGCTAGTGCTATCTATAGTGCTAAGAAAAGTTTATTTCCCCCAACTAGAGGCACACCGAATGGGCGGAAATACATATTTCATCTGTAGCTTCGACTTATCCTGGAAAATTATCAGATTTCTTAATCTTTGTTAGATCCACAATGTGTCGAGGCCTACTACTTTCATCCATTTATTTATTCATTCATCATATAAACAGTGTCGGTTGGTACATCATGGCCAACGAAATGTCTTCGATGTATTTCTTTATTATTGTCTCTGTTGCGCAGGTGCGGAAATCGATCGCATTGCGGCCACGACCAAGGCCACCAGGGCACATGCCGTTCAGCTGGGTGAGCTGGCACAAAGATGTAAGTGAAAAGTAGTCAGTCAGTTGCCGCATATCGTATGAGGTTGCTTCTCTGTTGTTATGGTTAGCGCATGAGAAAACGGATCAAAAATCTTGGGTTAAAGTATGGGCCCGGGGCACCTAATCTGCGGCATGTTTCCTTTGTTCATTATTCATCGTCCCCGGGGAGCTGTATTCGCCAAGTTTACATGCATTGTGTAAGAACACGGCATCAACACCGATTAAGGCTACACCAAATATCCACACCAAAGTTGACAAGTAAAAGTTAGGCGGAATCGAAAGAATTATGTGTCACAATAAGTATGGCTTTTAACCATATGTGATGTTTCTTTTCATAACAGGCTGGGGGTTTTGTATAGGCTGAACGGTACGTTCAGGAGAAAATGCCATCACGCCTAGGCCACAACCGATGTCAATGGAGGGCTGCGTTCTTGGCACGGACACTAAGTGGGTTGACTGTGCGGCTTGAGGACCACATTCGCCTCGGCCGTCGCTCGAACCATCTCTGTACACGGTCCTCATAATGTCTGTCTTAAACTCCTGAAGAAATAAACCGCGCAAACCAAGCTGAATATCTTCATCGTTAGTAGAGTTCATGTCTTAAGGTGTACGTCTGGATCGAGCATTGGTGCAAGATGCAAGAAAATCGAACAATCCCATCGAATTTTGTTCGATGAGATTGACCGAAGGTTGTAGCTGAACACAGTTCGATTTGGAGGCTTTGTTTTGTGGTTGGAACCCGAGTCGATGTCCACCGGTAAAAGCTGTTTGTGTGTTAATTATTATCAACCCTGTCCTAGTCATCGTCAGCAATACAATCTCGCTCATGACGAAGAGGAATAATGTTTCCCGTCCTATCGCACTACACGCTGACCACATGTGCATGTCCCTGCGTAAGTGTTGTCTGTCTCCCAACACGCTGAGCTATAGTCGGTTATTTAAACGTATCCGTTAAAAGATACACAGAGTGAAACATTACTTGCATCAAGTTAGTTCTTCTGATTCCGCTACTGGGGCCTACCTAATCCAAAAACAAGTTGGAGAAGAGAGAGTCATATCATATCGCAGTTATGCATAGACCCCCGCCCAAAAGAAATACTGTACTACTCGCAAAGAATTACTTGAACATGAAAATTGTGCGCGTCTTATATATAGAACGCCAGGAACAGACAATTTACAGACATAAATCACTCTACGGTTTATCCTAGAAACATTTCGTGTAGTTCAGGGCGCAGGCTATGCATGGGCGCGTGCGCTGGACTATAGCTCCTGGTGCAGGTTATGGCTCCGGGCTATGGCTCCACGAGTGGGCCATGCCTCCATGCGAGGGAGTATGGCTCAGGGCTATGGCTCAGGATTAAGACTCCGGGCGCGGACTATGGATCCGAGCTATGGCTCTTCTGGGCGTGGACAATCGACTCGTATGCTGGATTAGTGTTCCATGTTCCGGGCCATGGCTCCGGGAGCGGGCTACGACGGTCTTCGCAGGACTATGGTTCCGGGCGGAGGCTGTCGCTGCGGTCGGTGGCCTATGACTCCGGGCGTAGACTATGGCTATGTGGCATGGCTCTGAACGTGGGCAATGGCTCCGGGCGCAGGCTATGGCTCTGTGCACTGGACTATGGCTCCCTGCTGTGATCTATGGCTCCGTGTATCCTACTATGGCTCCCTGCATTAGGCTATGGCTTTTTAAGTTGGACTATGGCTGCGGTTGTCCTGCTATAGCTCCGGTCGCCGGCTATCCCTATAAATATAGTCCATAAATATAAAAAATCAATGCTTACTGCACATTGTGCCTATCTTAAGTGTCACAATTATTAAATAACCAGTTCAATATGGATATGGTGTCCTTTAAGGGCCTACGAAGCACTCTCTCAGTCCATAACCCCTCCCCCGCTCCCCCTCCAAGCACACCAACTCCTTCCCTCTCTGAACAATATTTGTTTGCCCGAGAGCAACGAGTGTCATCAATCGGACCCAAGAAGAAACCATATGTAACTAGCAAACGTATTTTCGAAGAATTTTATTATGCCGTGTTGAATAATTTTCGAGCACTGGTTGGTATTTGTGTTGATTTCAATAACATGTTGCATACATGCATATACAAATCTTAAAAGCTGTCACATCGTGATGTTTATGCGAAAAGGAATCAACGGTTAATATATAAAGGTACATAAACATATGTATTATTTGCTGCCACGTAACTGAGTATTATCTAAACAAATAGATTATTGGCTGCCATTTATCTGTAGGGTTTTTCGCGTGGTTTTCCAGAAGACAATTATGATTAATCTGCCCGAGGGCGCCGTTTAGGCTTGGAACCAAATTTCTCCATTTACATAAATATATGAAGCGTTTCACAATGAGAAGTATATGGTTAATCAATTTCACGAATTTTAGAGTTTTTGTCACACCAAGCGTTACAATTTGGCAGTCTAACGTGATCTAGTTACTCTCTCTATTTTCTGCATCCAAAGCTGAATGTAACGCCAGATATTACCACGTGTCCATGTCTCACCAAAGGGCTTGTACTACAGGGCAACTCCAAAACATGTGCTCTAAAGATTCAACTTCGCTTTTGCAAAAGCTACACTGTTCGGTTTCAGATATTTTACACAGGAATAAATACTTATTTGTTGGAATGCAGCGATGTAATAATCTATATTGGAAGCTCATTGTACGTTCGTCTTTTGTCGATGTATGTGGCACCATGTAGTACTTTTCCCAATCTGCTTCCAATATATTTTTGTTAAGGTGTTGGGACCACTTAACTTCATTGCACTTGTTAAACTTGAGACCACGTATCAATATATTATAACTCGCATTTACATCTCGTTCATTTCGCGTAACACATTGGACAATATGGTTTTCCATTGCTTCTAATATATCCATTTCCTCACCAAGTTGTCTTTTCCACCCTCAGGGATACAATGTATAAGGCTGTAGTAATCTGCGAAGCTAATTTGCATTCCATATCGTACTATAATCTCTCCCCTACTATAAATTGTACCTTTTTCATTTATTAAGTCGTTTAAATATATAATACCTTTATCAATGAACTCATGCTTCCGCTTGGTTAAATTACGGTTGCACAAGAAGTAGGTGTTCCATATGGGCATGCATCTCACCTATTCATGGGGCTGTACATGTCGTAACCCAAGCTCTGGACACATCTGACCAAAAGTGATTTGATACGTTATAAAATTTATGTAGTGACCTTAAATCTAATTCCCAACATAAAACCTTTTCCTTACAAATAAATGTACCAAATAAATCTTGCCATGCATCTTCGCTAGAAATTAACCTGCGGATCCGAGATATCTTCATGTCATGCGCAAAAGTGTCCGCGTGAGTGAGGGCGACGCCGCCATATTTACCGATTTGTGCCAGGCGGTTAATACCTATCCTAGCCTGTGTTTTCCATATAAAACTGCAAATCACTTGGTTAAGTTTACAGAGGGTTTTTTTGTCTGGTGATGGTAAGACAGACAGAACATGGACAAGTTTCGGTAATGCCCGTGTCTTCAGAACTGTAACCTTGCCTGTCATCGATAAATGCCGTTTCTTATACAATGCTAGAATGCTCTCAATCTCCACGATTTTCCTGTCGTAGTACAGCCTTGGCATTTTCGAGAGGTTCACATCAAATTGTGTACCAAGCAACGTGAATTGTCTAGCCCATTTAATTGGAAGGTTAGGGCAAATAACTTCCTTCGAATTACTTTTTCGTCCAAGCCACACCACGATCGTTTTATCGACATTGATGTTTAATCCCGAACATTTTCCAAATTTATTGAGCAATTCCATTGTATTTCTTAGTGATTCGGTGCTCCCGTCTAATAATAACAATGCATCGTCTGCATATTGGCCCAGCTTGTGTTCTTTGTTTCCGAGACCTGCGCCACGTATACATTTGTGCTTTTGTAATGCCACTGCAAGTGGTTCAATAGCTAGGATGAATAAGTATGGGGAAAGCGGGTTCCCCTGCCTACACCCTCTACCTAAAGAGAAGAATTGAGAAAAGTGACCGTTATTGAACACACAGCTAGAATAATCTCTGTATAACATATCACACCATTTTACAAAGGATTGCCCAAAACCATATGTCCTTAAAACATTAAAGATATATCGCCAACTCACAGTATCAAATCGCTTCTCGAAATCGAGTAATAATAACAGTTCGTCCAAATCACATTCTTTTAAGTAATGCATTGCCTCATATAAGAACCTAGTGTTTTCGCCTATAATTTTACCCCGAAGGAATCCTTTTCGTTGTGACCCAATTATTACCTGCAAGACAACTCTTAATCGACGTGACATAACTCGCGATATAATCTTATAGTCTACATTAAGTAGCGTGATGGGCCTCCAGTTTTTCAAATGAATCCTCGGCTTATCCCCTTTGGTAGGCAAATTATCACACCTTGCTTTTGAGTAACTGTCTGTCTTATACGCATAATTCAAACTGTTCACTAAATACTGTCCAATAGCTCTCCAAAATACTTTATATAATTCGGCGGTGAATCCATCGCTTCTTGGGGTTTCATCGTTTTTCATGTTCTTAAGTTCCTCCTTAATCTCTTCCTGTGTTATCAGCCTTTCACAGCAATCAGTTTGCCCCTGGTGTAACATCTGCACATTATTTTCATTGAGGAACTCATCCGTTGGACGTTGATGATCCATGCCAGTGTATAATGTTTTATCAAAATTCATTTGAGCCTTCAAAATTAGTTGCGGTTCCTCAATAATACAGTTTTCAACCTCCACTTTATTTATCACCTTATTGACGTAGTTCCTTTTTTAAAGTCCGCAAAAAAATCGTGTGGGTTTTTCTCACTCTTCATCAATAATTCAACCAGAGGGGATCGTTGGTAATAATTGCATGAACAGCTTTCATAAAAGTACCTAGTGTCGCATCATTGCCGAAATTAGATTTGGATACCTTGCGACATGTAGGTAAAACAGGAATTAGAGAAGTGATTCTTTAGGGGGCATGTGGGTGAGATTGGATTTTAACTTTACCCAGGATAGAAAAATATAAGGAACATGTTTTGGAATGTATTAGGGTACAGCCAGTTCTGCTTTTAAAAGGAGAGGTGAAACGGCAAACTAAGCGACTCTTTACATCGGTCACCATTAAGGGACTAAACAGCCATGTGATGGTAGTCGCAAGCTCTGGTAGTCTCTTATATGCGGCTGAGTATCTACGGTCTGCCGGGTAATTGGGCCCGCCATGTTGCTACAGTGTAATTAGTACAACACACTACCTTGGATTGTAGCAATTTATGTAGCTCGCAGCTTCATAGTCTGATCGGCGTGTCCTCAAGCTACACCCGGCAGTCTTTATATACGCCACTCGGGGACGGATCGGCGTCCGTCTTATCAGCAATCTGATGTATTATGAGAGCATGGGAAGTGTGTGATCCAGTTACCCGTGCCAGTACACAATCATACGTATGAAGATACCATCATCCCAGCAATCGTGAGATAAATCACACGCCTTTTAAAGCACGCTTGATCGCATAATTAAGAAAGCTAGAATAACCGACACGCCATGGCTTGCGCGACAATTTCAAAAACAATTAAACTAATACAAAACTCCCCTGTATCAACTCGACACAGGCGATAAAGCCACTATCTCTCAAAAGAAGAGGACGTCTTTCCTACCTGATAGCAAAAATTGATTATTTTGATCGTAAATCGTAGTTCAGATACCGAATGGTTGGCGACAACGCGGGGGAAAAAGTTTAAATACATGGTATTTGTTCGGAATTTTGTGAGAAATGAAGCGTAATGGGCCACTATGGACTTCATCTAAATTTACCAAAGATACACGCGGTAATGACAAGGATAAATATGAAGCATCGTTCATCGATTATTATCGGTCCGATTATGTCCAACTATTGACAGTGGACGAAATCCATCAATTCCATTCGCATCTATCGCTGAATATTTGGATATGAATAAAACATTGAAGCTAATGTATGAACATCCACATTAAAGCCTCGTGCAAATCAAGATAACTATAGGCGCATTGATCGGTTATCGTGATACGTTAAAATGAGGGGATGTTTCAATGTTCGCATTTCAATCGTCGACTCTTATCTTGTTTATTGACTTTCTTGTGTAAAGTTACACAAAGCATCATGCACTGACGCGTCCAGGAAAGCGGAATCACCAATGAGGCAGAGTTGAGACGCACGACTCTACGTCTAATGGAATCATTTATTTCACTAAATCCAGATAAAAACATTAGATGGCATGTCCGTTTCTTGCTTCTTGAAATGTATATTACAAATCGTGTGTTACATTCATAAATGCATTCATTTGAAAATACACTGTATAATATTACTCAAAAAAATAACTGAGTACATACGACGTAGTGTGTCATTAATATCTTTTTTAATTTAAATATTTTTGGATAGTAGCGTGGAAGAATAATTCGTGTCAGACAAATAATACTATGCTTACAAGATGTACACTTAGATTCTACATTGGAGGATTCAATGAAAGATGAGTGGGGAGCGGACTGCTATGCTAACTCAATATCAACTCAATCCCGGGGAGTGGCAATCGTTATATCAAAAACGCTGGAGTATGAAATCCATAACAATGGTAAGGATGATTTTTTTTTTTTTATATAAGCTTTATTTCTTTATAGAGGTTTGCAACAACGTACAAAACATGCTAATGCTCACCTCTTGGTAAATGTACAAAAGTGATGAAGCCTGGAAAAAATATACATGTTATTGATGAACAGATTTCCCTATTTATATTCAAAAACGCTTGCTGTCGAGTATGTAAGTATGGATTAATTCAAACAGTTCAACATTACATTCATACGGGAGGAGGTCACTTCCATGCAAAAGTATTAAATCGAGATCATTGGTGTCGCGTTTTGACAAAGGTGGTAGAGTAATATGCAAGTTTGAATCCGAGAACAGTGGACCCATCGCTCCCAATAGCCTGGCACGTTGAGCAACAAGTTGGGGACACTTCAGAAAGAAATGAACCGAATTTTCAGGTTTCGTTCCACATAGAGGGCAATCGTCAAAGTCAATAAAATTAAATTTCTTGCGATGGGAGTTTAGAGCACTGAGTCCCATCCTCATGCGGGCATGCTGCACCGAACCGCGGTTATTGGTGATATCATACAGTTTGTTATGTTTGTAAGGATGGGAGCGTTTAAGCTTGGTTCTGAATGCATCATGGGTAACTAAATGTTTCGTATCGCTTGGGAGAGAGTTCCAAAGGCTGGACGCATACCAGAAAAACGATTGTTTGACATAAGTCTTGGTGGTCCTAGGAATAGCGAGATCGTTTGTGTTGCGCAAGAAATGTGAAGAGACATCTCTGACAAAGGGCGGCAATAGGCTTCGGAGATATGGGGGGGTTGAGCCATGAATTATTTTGTGCAGATGGCAGAGAGCAAAGTATCGACGTCGAATGGACATAGGTTCGATTCCCGTTTCATGGAGCAACTTTTCCTGAGATGTATGACGATAGGCGTTCGTGACGCCAAGTAGACAGTGGCGCTGGACCTGTTCGAGCAAGTTCGCCTGATCTTTTGTCAAATTCCCTCCATAGACAGCGCAGCTATATTCAAGCTGGGGTCTTACATAGGATTTGTACATGAGGAGCTTAGCCTTTCTATCAACAGTTCGAGATATTTTGCTCAAGAGATTCGCAGCCCTTGAAGCTTTGGCAGTTACTTCCAAGATATGCTTCCCCCATGACATGGTATCGGTTAGCCACATGCCTAAGTGGCAGTGGCTAGACACTCGCTCAATGGGGGTTCCATCGAAGAGTAAAGCAATGTCAGTCGGTGTGTCAATCTTTTTGCTTATTAGCATGTATTTCGTTTTACTAGCATTGAACTGAACACGCCACTGAGCTCCCCAATTTGCAATGCGACGCAAGTCTTCGTTAACCAGGTCTACATCAGCAGGGGTCTGAAGAGCCTTGAGCAAAGAAGTGTCGTCTGCGAATAGGAATGGGTCAGACTTCAAATCGTCCACGAGATCGTTAGCAAATATAAGATACAAAAGAGGTCCCAAAATCGAACCTTGGGGAACACCCGAGTTAATTTCTTTCCATTCTGAATGAGTCCCGCTAATTAACACCCTTTGCGATCGACCAGTAAGATAGCTGTGGAACCATTGTAACAGTGTTCCGCAGATTCCAAAAGACTCCAGCTTGTGTAATAGTCCATAGTGGTACACTCTGTCGAAAGCTTTGGATACATCTAAAAACACTAGGAGAACATCTTCGTTGGCTTCTAGGCCCTTATAAATCTGTTGCACCAGGTAAAGCAGCTGATTAGTTGTGGACTCGTTCTTTTTAAACCCGGCGTTACGCCATGTTAGGAGCCCGCAAGCCACACAGTATTCATACAATTCGTTAAATATAATCCTCTCCATAACTTTACCGACACAAGACAGTAACGATATAGGACGATAATTTTCTTTATGTTGTCTGTTAGATTTCTTAAAGACCGGTATTACGTTGGCGATCTTCCAGGTAGAAGGAAAAGAACAGGATTGCATCGACTTGTTAAATAAGTCGGAAAGCGGTTTGGCCATTACCTCAGCAGTTTCCTTGAGAATTCTATTACCAATTAGATCTGGACCACAAGCCTTATTAATCTGGAGCTGCTTCAGGACAGAATATACTTTCACAGGGGTGAAGCAAATTTCAGTAATTCGATAATCGGTTTTAAAAGACAAAGGAGGCAACGCAAACCCCTCTGGGGGTTCGGCTAGAGTGGAATTTCCCGCGAAGTATTCATTGAGGGCAGATGCCTTTGCCAGCGGGGAGGCGTGGACTACCCCTTGGTCAATAATAGGAGGTATCCCGGTTATAGTTTTCCCAAAGAGGAAACATTTACACAGTTTATGATACTCTTTTCCAGATAGGCTGGGATCCTGTAGTCTACCCAAAAGTCTTGAGTGATACAAGGTTTTAGCTTCATTAATACTGGCCCTAGCTTCTGTACGCACGTGGCGATATTCTTCATACAGTACAGAGGATGGCGATTGCTTGTGTCTTTTATACAGTTTATCACGTTTGCTTAGTAAGAACCTTATATGTGTAGACATCCATGGTTTATCACTAGGTCTAACAGTGATTTGTTTGTTTGGGATGTGTGTGGTTACCAATTCCATGAAGAGTCCCAGGCAGTAGTCAGCGCAATCGTTAACATCATCGTAACGACTCCCAACATCCCACGGGGCCAAAGACAGGGCATAGCGCAGGGAAATATAGTCGGCGGCATAGTAATTAAAGATAGACCGCTTAAAGGCTTTCAGGCGAGGTACAGAAAAGTTTAGGTCGCAGAAGACTCCATGATGGTCGCTATTGCCAATAGGCATAGAGGTGCCAGAGTTGGTAAGGATGATCAAGGTAACCTATTGATCTTAGATCTGACCATTAAAGATAATCGGTTTACGTTGGTCAATATATATGGACCAAATAAGGATTCCCCAGAATGTTATGACGAAGTGCAGAAAAAGGTTCAAGATTTCAATAACCCAAGTATCATTATCTGCGGAGATTGGAATCTTGTCTTAAACCACTCTCTCCATACGACCGGCTATATCAGAGAAAACAATTGCAAAGCTAAGCGTAGAATCATTAATATGATGGACAGTTTAGAATTATTTGATATTTGGAGGATGAATCACGAGAAAACGAGAAGGTACACGTGGACTAACCAACAGAAGAAATCACAGAGAGCGAGATTGGATTTCTTTTTGGTCTCGTTAGATTTTCAGGCCCTTATACAGAAAACAGATATCTCTAGTGGTTACCGTACGGATCATTCTCTCGTATACCTTCTCCTTGACTTAAATCTCCAAGAACGAGGGAAAGGTTCCTGGAAACTCAATACATCATTGCTACGGGACATTGCCTATGTTGATCTGGTAAAACAATGTATCCAGGATACTCTCCTTATGCACGATCAATCAGTTTTTCACTCCAGTAAAGGTGAGAATGGGACTAACAGTCAAATGCTTTTTGAAATGTTAAAGCTTAACATAAGAGGAGCATCAATAAGTTATAGCAGCTATAAGAAAAGGAAGAATATAGAAGTGGAAAGGGAATTAGAAGAACGTATAGAACTCTTGGAACAAACAGATTTTACGGAAGCACAGGGTGCTGATGAGTTATCGGAGGCTAAGAGGAGGCTAGAGGAACTTAGACTTCACAAAGCTAAAGCTGTATTTTTAAAATCACGTGCTCAATTCTATGAAGAGGGAGAAAAACCTACGCGATTTTTTTGCGGACTCGAAAAAAGAAACTACGTTAATAAGGTGATAAATATAGTAGAAGTAGATAATTGTACTATTGAGGAACCGACACTAATTTTGAAGGCCCAAATGAATTTCTATCAAAACAAAAATACGCTGGCATTGACCTTCAGGGTTCAACGGATGAGTTCCTAATTGAAAATAATGTTCAGATTTTAACCCAGGGGCAGATCGATTCATGTGAAGGGTTGATAACACAGGAAGAGATTAAGGAGGTACTTAAGAATATGAAAAACGATAAAACACCTGGAAGCGATGGATTCACCGCCGAATTATATTGGGCAATATCTATTGAACAGTTTGAACTATGCGTATGCGACGGACAGTCTTTCAATTACTCTAAAACAAGGTGTGATAACTTGCCTACCAAAGGGGGATAAACCGAGGATCTACTTAAAAAACTGGAGGCCCATCACGCTACTTAATGTAGATTATAAGATTATATCTGGAATTATGTCTCATCGATTAAGAGTTGTCTTGCAGGAAGTAATTGGGTTACAACAAAAGGGATTCCTTCGGGGTAGATTCATAGGTGAAAACACTAGATTCTTGTATGATGCAATGCATTATTCAAAAGAAGGTGATTTAAATGGTCTGTTATTATTACTTGATTTTGCGAAGGCATTCGATACTGTAAGCTGGCAATATCTTGTTAAGGTTTTAAGGACATACGGGTTTGGAGAATCCTTTGTAAAATGGTGTGATATTTTGTATAGAGATTCTTCTAGTTGTGTGTTAAATAACGGTCACTTTTCTCAGTTTTTCTCGTTAGCTAGAGGGTGTAGGCAGGGAGACCCGCTTTCCCCTTGTTTATTTATCCTTGTTGTGGAACCTCTTGCAATGGCATTACAAAAACATTAAGGTATACGTGGGGTTAATCTCGGGAACACAGAACACAAGCTAGGCCAATATGCAGACGACGCATTTTTATTATCAGACGGGACTACTGAATCGCTAAAAACTACAATGGAATTGCTCGATAAATTTGGCAAATGTTCGGGACTAAAGATGAATGTTGATAAAACGATTGGGGTGTGGCTTGGACGAAAAAGTAATTCGAAGGAAGTTATTTGCCCAAACATTCCAATGAAATGGGCCAGTAAGTTCACGTTGCTTGGTATAAAACTTGACGTAAACCTCTCCAAAATGCCAGGTTTAAACTACGACAGTAAAATCATTGAGATAGAAAGCTTTCTAGCATTGTACAAAAAAAAGCATTTATCGATGACAGGCAGGGTTACCGTCATAAAGACATTGGCATTACCGAAACTTGTACATGTTCTGTCTGTGTTACCATCACCAGACAAAAACACCATTGTAAACTCAACCAGGTGATTCGCAATTTTATATGAAAAAAACAAGCCAGGGTAGGGATCAACCGCCTTGCTCAAACCTGTAAATATGGCGGTGCCGCTCTTATATCCTGGATTCGCAGGTTAATTTCTAGCGAAGGTGCATGGCTAGACTTATTTCGTACATTTATCTTTAAGGAAAAGGTTGTATGCTGGGAATTAGATTTAAGGTCACTGCAGAAGCTTTATAATGTGTCAAATAACTTTTGGTCAGATGTATTCAGAGCTTGGGTAAAACTGCGACATATACAGCCCAACGCAGACGTGAGATGCATGCCGATATGGAATACCTATTCAATTTTTCAATTCAATATCATTTATTTGGGCAAGAACGAGTGCATACAAACGTAAAAATACAAAACAAAGTGGTAACTTAATTTTGTGCAATAGTAATTTAGCCAAGCGGAAGCAGGTGTTCATTGATAAAGGTATTATATACTTAAACGATTTAATAAATGAAAAAGGTACAATGTATAATAAGGGGGAATTTACAGTACGATATGAATTGCAAATTAACTTCGCAGATTACTACAGCCTCATGCATTGTATCCCCCGAGATTGGAAGCGAGAACTTGGGGAAGAAACGGATAGATTAGAAACAGTTACAAACCAGAGTATCCAATTTATTACGCGAAACGAACGAGTTGTAAATGCGAGTTATATTATATTGATAAGTGGTTTAAAGTTTAGCAAATGCAATGAAGTTAAGTGGGCTCAACATCTTAATGAAACTATCTCGGAAGCAGATTGGGAAAGGTATTATATGGTGCCATATATATCGACAAAGGACGAACGAACAAGAAGCTTTCAATTTAGGTTATTACATCGCTGTATTCCAACAAATAAGTATCTATTCATGTGTAAGATGTCTAAAACCGAGCAATGCAGCTTTTGCAAAAGTGAAGTTGAGTCTTTAGAGCACCTGTTTTGGAGATGCCCTGTAATACAAGCCTTTTGGCGAGATATGGATAACTGGTTACGTTCGGCTTTGGGTACAGATAATAGAGATAGTAACATTACCTTGGACTGCCAAATTATAATGCTTGGTGTGATTAAAACCGTAGAAAATGTGAAATTGATTAACCATATATTTATTATTGTAAAACGCTTCATATATTCATGTAAGTGGAGAAATGTGTGATGAAAAAGGACCCCTGTCCCCGAGAGGAATTTGGAGAGGTGATCCTGTAAAAACCACCCTTCAGAAGAGGGGGGGTGGGGTCTTTTAGTGCCGAACTTTATGCCATTTAACATATACAAACTGAAACGGCCCCCCCCCCCTGTTCAGATTTTGTGGATCAGCCCCTGCACCCTGACAATTATTCTAGTTACCATGGCGTGCGACCATGTACACGCTATGGCAGCAAGATCCTTTAATGACATGTGTTTTACTATTCTAGCGCCTGCTGCCTGTAGAGCGTTAGTCTATATAGCATTGGTTTAAGTACTAGACGACGTCATCTCAGCACGTCTCCGATATCTCGTCCAAGCCTTTAGGCGAGGATAGGATGGTCGCTTAACCGTCTCGTACGAAGAGCAATGCCATATGCATTTTCTCGCATGAAATGCGGTGAAAAAAAATGCCAGGGGGGGTGGGGGGCTGGGGGTGGGGGGGGGGGGGCGCCTGGGGCTGCAATGTGATATCAATAGTCAAACTCTGTTAGTATGAAATCTATTTGCCTTTAATCGTTTTGTTTAAAAAGAAACCATCATCGAGAAAATCGCACATCAACAGTATAAAATACTTATTTTCGCTGATCAGGCGGGTGTCGACATGTTCCGAACGCGTGACGAGAGTAAGCCAACCACACGCCAAGGCCTTGACGTCACCGGCGATATCCTTCCGCTGAATGAAGAATGTGTTTACATGGAAGAAACTGAGTCTTCGGAACAAATTGTTGGCCCAACGCATCTCATGAATAATGACAGGCGAATTTAAATTGAAACATCGATGCATTTAGAACCAAATGTTGAACTGTTCAGCTCAGCTGTTCAGCTCAGCAACAGTCGTCTAAACCTACTGGTCGCTTCATCGCCGGTGACGTAATCATCAGTACACAGTGGCGGGTGCCCTTGGCAAGTTGGGTCGTGGTGTAAAAGTGTTTGGAACTTCACTAGTGTATGATTTAAAAATAAATATATTTTGTGTAATGTTTAGTTAATTCTCTGTAGTTTAACTAGAAATATAAAATGTATGAGGCTGGCATTTCCCTTTAAGAGGTGAAAAATTGAACTCCTTCGCAATTATAAAGTCGAGAAGTGCAGGATGGATTTATCCCACACCTGATGTCACAACGGGTTGCATGTTTAGTTGCACGACAGAGGACATATTGTTAATATGATATATAAGATGCATAAAATTACAAAAAAACACTATTGATTAATTTTACTTTACTTACTTGTAGTCACGGCCGAGGAAAATAATAAAAGGCAGACCCGTGATTGCGCAGGCAGACTACCAGTTGATAATGATGAATAAAAAACGTTAGTATGCAGTCATATCATACGCCATTATACATAAACAACAACAAACAAGATACCCATCGTGGATAGCGTGCTTTATCTTTGTAGAATGCCCACAGCATGAGCATGTATAGTGCGGCATTGTACAACAGTATGCGTCACGTTGTGTAGCTCGTAGCGTGGGCGACGTATCTGCGACATGTGCTATCTGATTTATTATGATATCATGGTAAGGCGGCTATTCAGCCAACCCTCCCAGAATAAACAGTCGTATGCAACGATGAGCTCACCCAATCCCTCTTCCTGGCAACTCATTGTCTCAGGTCGTACGCTTGAAGAAATAATCCCAAAGGATGGAGGAAACGGGTGTCCAACCCTCACGTCGTGGGTGGCGCAACAAAATAACACGAAACGCCTCCTCATCACATCTATCAAGGCGACAAAGTCACGATGCCTTTATTCGTACGTGATACCATTCCTCGCTAATAGCAAAATTATTTTACTTGTTCGCTAGTCGTATCAACACAAAATTTTATTAAAGCACGAACAGCTGGTGATAACACGGATGAAATTATAAACCAACTTGCATGGATGGGTATCAAACCAACACGCCCTAACTTGTACGTCGCGAACACGAACCGTCTTTTCATCTCTTCAAGACAGGTGCAACAATTTCACGATTCTTCACCAGACAACATTAGCATAATATTTACACACGAATGACCCGATATAACGGATACAATATAATAATCCTGGGCAGTTCCTCGCCCCGAAATTGTTAATGCTAAAGAATCATGTTAACTTCAGGATGTTGTACTATTTGTATCAGGCGTTAAATATATCGTTTTACTATACGTCTGCCTCGTATGATCCGCATCTTATTGCACATCATCATATTTCTATTTTAGCATATCAAGATAGTACATCATCTATGTTTGAGCGCTATGCGGCTTTGATACGTACTTTCATGCATTAGCTTTAATGCACATTTTAGTCATATCCAAATATCCAGCAATAGATGCAAATAAAAAATGTATGCATATCGCGATAAGCGATTATTCATATTTGCCTTTGTCATTACCGCGTCTATCATGGTGACACATTAATCTAGTCAGTATTTCCCCATTACGTGTCAATAGCTCCCTGGATTAAAACATATCTGGCAGGTCATTTTATCAATCCCCCCCCCCCTTTCCCACCCCACTCTCAAACTCCGAGTCGTCGCTGGCCATTCGTGAGATAATGTCGCATTTGCAGATGAAAATGAATTATTAGCCATGTCAAGTTCCGATGAGGTGACGCTATGAACTGTGTTGAGTTGAAAAGACGGCTCGCGTCGTTGTTTTGCAATGTTATTGCACAATCGACGGTGTGTTTCCAGGACACACATTCCCGCCATCTGATGACATTATTTCGCCAAGTTTGCCTTCAACGAATTGTTGATCATCGCATTATGGCAGCATTGCAAACGACTGTGTAATCTTGCACGAGTGGCCGGATCCCAGCCGCTCAATGTGTCATACTGAATCAGATAGCTAATGAGACTGACGCCGATCCGTCCCCGGTTCGCTGATATAAATATCTAAGAATGTAACTTAAGGACAAGCCGATCAGAAGGGATCCAGCTACGAGCTACACAACGTGTTACAATCAAAGGTAGAGTTTTGTAAGTCTAATGTTATGGGGACATGGCGGTGGTGCATGTATGCCCCGTTGTAGGACTCATAGCTTGCCACACCTATCACATCGAGGTCCGATCGTTTGGTCTTCACCGTTTTGAACGAGTCTCTTAGTTTGACGTTTCGTGTGTAATTTTAAAATCAGAGCTGGACGTGGTTGATCATACTTTCTTGCACGAAAAGTAACTTATGGACCGCCATATCCTGACAAATGGCATAAACCCTTGGTGTTGCATGACGTATTCAATGAAAAATTTCAGTTCCTTGACATCGCTGTCTGACGATGAAGCTGTTCCTCGGACTACTCCTACTGGGCCTCGTGGTCGTCACCTGTGAGTACGAAGCGCCTCCGTGTTACTTCACGCTGTTTTAAGGTGCCGTTTACGTCTTTAATACATTTAATAACATACCTTCTAACAATACGCCTTCAATTAATTACGGTCCTTCTTTAGTAATACAAACTATCGGCATTTTCCTCAATTTGTTTCGATTGCAGTCTCTGAGAGTGTCGTGGAGCCAGAGGCACAGGTTGAACCCGCTAGCGGAGACATTGCTACCACCCTGCCTGCCACGTGTAAGTAACCTGTAGAAAGGGGGTAAATCCCAGAACTTTGCATTTTATTACAAGATCTACAACGTGCTATATTTCCTTTCACATCCCTTTATGTCCTTATGCAGTGTATATTTAACTTGTAAAATATCAATTTGTTCAACACGATGACAATACATACATCATCTTTCGAGCAAAAAATAACTATGCATACGTGCCGCCATGGGTTTGGCCATCAGTAATGCGCGTTTGGCAAAATATGTTCTTTTAACACACTCACACTTTAGTTGGTTATCGAAATTAGTCGTAGCCAACAAACGTAGCAATTTTCCCACACACAAAAGCCCCAATTGTGTTTCTACATTAACTTCATACATTGCTTCAACTCGTTGAGAAAGCTTATTTGACTCCCTACGGCTTGTCATATCCATAATATGCCAGACGTTATTCCTTGGCAGTCATAATCAGCGCAGCATTTTGGTACGACCTATCAATCGTAGACCTAGTTAGCCTAAAACGTAAGTGTTAGAGACATTTAATCAAACGACCAAACTACCGCTTGCTTTGTGTTTCAAAAATGGTAACCGTTCCCTACTGCTTGCGCTAATTGCTCATGGCAGCAGTCAGGTGTTGGTTTAATTCCATCGCTACCAACGATATGTCCTTGATGCATCGTTGTGTGACCGTCGCTGTTGCGTAGGTGCGGAAATCGATCGCATTGTGGCCACGACCAAAACCACCAGGGCACAGGCTGGTCAGCTACAGGAGCTGCAACAGAGATGTAAGTAATACTAATAAGATATTTCCCACATGCAGTAGAAATGTAAGTATAAATAATCACTTGACGCATGTCGCATGAGGTTTCCATCTCTGCATGGTGTAGTAGACCATATATTAATATGTCCTTGGTTCTACTCCACACCTGGGCACCTAACCCGGGACATCTTTATCCATTCGTCATTCATCGTCGTTGAAGGCCCTTTCGTCCAGTTTATATCCTTTGTGTACAAGACTGGCCTCAGCAGCCATATATTATATTTGCTTACGTGCTGCCTAAGATGGCAAGCAAACATTGACCCGTTCTTCATACCCCCTCCCACCTCACTTCCCTTGTTGCGTGATATTGCGATTAGCTTGATGTAATGTTCCTCTCCTATCAGGCTGGTGGGCTTGTCACTATAACGGATAAAGGGAAAGTGATGCAGGCATGCCATGACGTCACGTCCACAACTGATACCGACAAAGAGCTGCGGACCATGAGGAAATAAACCGCACTAAGCAACCTGAATGTCCTCCTTGTTATTCACGCCATGGCTTACCTCCATGATGGTGTATCGTGCCCAGTACGTAGCACTATCGCACCGCTGCCAGCAACATCTGCAGCGCGCTGATGAAGTAAAACATAAGCTCATTCACCCGTATAAACGCACAACAGATGAAGTGTTTAAACAGTTGGTGCTACGCCAAATGAAAGTGTTACAACCACCCAAAATGTTGAAGGGAACACATAAGCATACGCCGATTTACATTCTGGGAGCGAAGAGCAACGTCAAAGTGAAATACAAACGCATATGCATTTACATTGAGATTCTGATTCGCTCGGCTCATTGGCCTGAACTCACAATGAGAACCACCCAATCATGAGAATAATACACGCCCTCGACAGATGCATACAAGCTGCATCAAAGATCACCTGACAATCTTGTGACAACATAGGTGAATTTCAAAGATAGCTCAGATGCGATGACCCCAGAAATAAACCCACCGGACTTAAGTTTGGCTACTTTGACGAACGCGTGCATAGTGATTTCGTAGAATAAATCCTGCTGAAGCACATTCTTATCTTCCATAAACAATTTTAACCTTGAGCTGAAAATATTATGGCACCAACACTTTATTACACAATAACCATCAAATCAACGTCACTCTATACAACTCTAAGATGCCAATATTGCATAATCGCTGTACCACATTCTGATTCAGAACACCACGACATAAATCTCTGTTCTCGCCATCTATTTCCTGACTAAACAGAGCTTGAACGTGATATATCATAACCATAAAATAAGCACTATCTACTACGTTGAGCCTACCACTGATGCCTATGAATGCACCTACAAACCCACGCCAAATTAACTCTGGCTTCGATTTCCCGAAACTGGTATATTACCCTTATTTCTAAGTGCATGGTCATAGGTCCTAATATTGAAGAGATACTAACGGCCTAACACGTTACAGCCGCCCTATATGGGGTAAATGAAAGAGTAAAGATGCGTGCGGATGTTGCACGAAGAGTCAATGGCATGCTGCTTTGGTCCTGCTCTAAGGAGAAGAAGGAACTAGTTTTTACTGCGATGCAGGCTCTTGTATACCACTCTTTCAGTTGTTTTAATTTCAGTGACGTTGTCACTTATACTGCACAACGAGCAATAACATGAAGAGAACAATATGGCTACATATAAATATATGACAAAAGCAGGTGTGGTTCAGCTTCAAACTCCTGAAATAACCTGCTAAATCAGTTACATAAAAAGATAAACCACTCGAAAGGTTACAAGCGATATAATCATGGTATAATCTTTCAATCCTCTATATTCCAAACCTGTTCCTCGTAGTTTCCTATCTTGGCAGAGGTTTTCAATCCAATCTCACCCACGCGCTCCTAACCCAGCAAACACGAAACATTCGAGTAATATTCGCTCAATGTTATTTTCCTGTTATATTACCGACGAACATTCCCGTAATATTCGCAGAATGTTATTTCCGTGTTATGTTGCGGACTAACATTCCGGTAATAATCGCAGAATGTTACGGACGAACATTCCCGTAATTTTCGCAGAATGCTACGGACGAACATTCCCGTAATATTCGCCCAGTGTTCTTTCTGTGTTACGTTACGAAATGGTATGCTTGCACAAAGTAAATTTTGTTCGTTATTTGCATTGAAACTTAAAATTAGTGCAATTTGGTTTTCATATTCAGAACTTTTGCGCGCATTGACCTGTCAACCACGCGGTAATATAATAATAAAGACATTAAAAATGTTAAACGGTTCATTTAAGAGAGTGCACCATCATGTTCGTTTAATGTTCTGAAAATGCTTACTCGCAATATTCGCCAAAATTTCCCTAAATATTAACAAAACTTGTCTAAAAAAGGTTTCCGGAATGTTTTTTGGGTTTTTGAGTTGAAGTTGAAACCGGCGGAAGTGCATCGGTTTTTCGAAGAGAGGCGTCCACGCACTATTAAAACTGAAGGTAAGTTAGAATATACACATATCAGCGATACGATCACCTTCTAAAGAATATGAAAATAAGTTGCGTATGAAGTAGGCAGGATTAGAACTTTTGTTGTCTAACAGCCCCTTGACGCTGTGAACATTTACAGTTCTGTGCATGATCAAAATTCAAATATCTGACCTGGGCCTGGCAGACTCCACTGGCGGCACTGGTGCCATGGTGGTCAGGTGGTAGATTAGATGTCAGAACCAGTGGATCCAGACCCTAGCCCGGTTGCATAACCCCGCTGACTTTGTTGCTTGGTGGAGCGAGCCGGAGGGCCATGTAGTAAACGCTGACATGGAGCGTAGATTTAAAAACTAGTCTTCGGCCCGTTCGCTGTAGGTCTGACTTGAGTCAGATAGGACGCTAATTCACGTTCAATCTATCTTTGCAGAAGCAAGATGTCAAATTGCAAGCAGATCGATATGCGTTGTTTCAATGAGCTCCATGCAGAGATAATGGGCTTGTCTCCACACATGAAGACAATTGAAGTAACTGAGACTACTTACAAATTGTAACAATCATTGTTTACATGCCGCAGCAATGATACCCTTGAACGTTTGCTTGGGAATAAAGGAGTTAATCATAGCTCACATGTATGTCACTAACTGTAACTGACCGCCGCTTGTCTTCTTTTAATGGTGCCTGCCATGGAGGAGCCGAATAAGAGATGTTGACGAAGCAGCATTTAATACAGAAGCATGTTGAAAAAATTCTGCCCTCTTATATCTCCCCTTCCCAAACTTGAGCTGCCTCCCCTCCCCTCACTTGGGATTTTCCTTCCCCTAACTTTGGGTGTCTCTCCTCCCTTAACTTGGGGTGTCTCTGTTGCAAGCACTTGTTGTTGGAAATATAGGGCCAACCGGACCCGCTTTTTTCACGCAGTTTCTCGCCAACAATCAATGTCCTTGTGCAGTTGCAACGATTTTTTTCTACAGTACAAACCTTAGATGGGCGAATATGGAAAAGTCCAACTTTGCTCAGAGGCACAGGAGCCTGAATGGGTTGGGGCGGGTGGAGAACGGCAATAACCATTTTCATGTGACCACTTTTCTAAAAAGTTTGGCTACCCTCGGCCCATTCCCTATGGCAAGCCGAAGAGAAATTGAATAGAGTATTTGCAAATGAATTACACATATGTGTAATTCATTTGCATATATATCCGTCGTCAGATTGTCGGACATATATCCCTACCCCCTTCCTCACCCCCCCCCCACCGGCCGTCGTCAGATTGTCATACAGCTTACCCGCCCCGTCCCCCCCACCCTTCCACCTGGCCGTCGTCAGATTGTCGTACATCTTACTCCCCCCCTTGCTCCCCCCCCCCCCTGGCCGTCCTAATCTTCAATTAACACCGTGACGCTTCGTACTCACGGGTGATGGCCAGGAGGAGGGAACCAAGATGGCTGTTAGAGACCACACGTAATTTTCAGCGGAGGCACTCGCGAAGATGAGTAAGGTGTAAATGGTGGGGCAGGGGCAGCAAAACTAGTAAAAGTTATTATCAACAATGGATAGAAGGTAAATACACAAAAATAGAACTGCAGAACGACGGCTTTTGAGAAGAACTGTACAATATTAATATATCGATTGGACTTGCTGAGCGACAAAAGCGGTCCCAGTGGTCACTGTCGTTGACTGTGGTGGACCGTGTCAGGAACCGTCTCAACTGTGACGGGTGATGGGCAAAAACAAACGCCGGCGCAGCCATAGTGGAGGCACACCTCCTCAGGCAGAGGAAAAGAAACAACGGACTATAACCTCGTGTTTCACGGGGCTTCAGGGATTAGCAGAAGAGACTGTCGTCGAAAGGGAATCAACTGACGTTGAGCTAGCAAAGGAATTTGACATGGAGATAAAACAGGCCTTGGAGGAAATACGGGGGATAGTGTCTTGTCTCCCGGATATTCAAAGGGCCATCGCGGAGCAACGCGCAGAAGTTGGCAACATCAAAGAGGCAGCGGTCTTTCACAGCAAAAGAATGGATGAGTTGGAAAAGGAAAACAAGGGGATGAAGGTGAAGATCGTGGAGCTTGAAAAACGTAATCCTGCCACCCAAGTAAGTGCCATGGAGTCTGATGTGACGAAACTAAAGGAGAGACAGGTAGCCTTGGAGTCATACAACAGGCGGAATAATTTAACCGTATATGGATTACCAGAGAGCGGCTGGGGCCAAGAGGACTGTGGCAAGGTGATACAAGACATGTTGGAGACAAAAATGGATATTGCCAATGCAAATAGCATTAAGATAGACCGCTGCCATCGTCTCGGCCCTCAACGGCCCATGGATAAAGGAGGTAAAAAGCCACGACCGGTTTTTATGCGATTTGCCTTTTTCACTGCACGAGAGACAATCTGGGAGACCGAACGCAAGCTGAAAGGCAGCAATATTTTCCTGGACGAAGACTTCCCTAAGGAGGTACAAGACGAGAGGAAAGTATTAATACCATATATGAAGGCAGCACGGAAGGCAGGAAAAAAGGCAAGTCTGAGCGGGAACCAGTTAAAAGTGGATGGCCGGATATATGGGACGATTGATATGGAACAACTTCAACAACTGATATATGTGCGGACCTAACGGACCATTGAGATGGTCCCCACACCATTACCCCCACGTTACGAGTTGCACAGAAACGGTTCTCAGTGAAACGAGAAAAAGGAGAACGGCTCACTTTTTGCCGCAGTGTAAGCGGCAGTGAGCGTCGAGCAGGTCATGCCGTTAATTGGAGCGATCGCCGTTCACCAGCGTTTCCTCCCCTCGACACCACCCCCTCCCCCGCGCCAGGAAATCAACATCTTCAGCTCGGAAAGCATAATTGAGCGTCGAGCAGGCGGTCTACAGGAGCGGACATTCTACGAGGGCCGTTCACCAGCGCTTCCTGCCCTCAGCCCCCACCCCCACCCCTCCTCAATGAGCGTCGAGCAGATTACGCGGTTTACGGCTGAGTGATTCGCGATCAGCGCGACACTTGCATCACCCTCCAACCGTCATCGCCCAGCACCCTTTATCCCGAATGCGACCCAGCCTCCCCCCCCCCCTCGACCCTGCATGCATCCCCCCTGTCCCCCGCACGCGTGCGCCTTCTCCATCGCCGTCAGCTGCGTACAGACAACATCACCGGGTGAGCGTCCGCGAGCGTCAGCGAGTGTCGAGCAAGGCATGCGGTCCACGGTTGAATGGACTTCTTGGGAGTCCAAGTACCCCCAAGTCTCTCACCCAGCTGCCCGGCCGTAAGTTCGTGACACAGACTACAGCACCCCCCCCCTATATGCAACCGTCAACGGCGATCAGCTGGTGGGACGACAACACGTGGCGAACTGATCTACCGGCGCCAGTGGTCAACGGGCGATGACCCAGCAGCCATGAGCAGCAGTCAAACTGGACCACAGGGACCAGGCGACAAAGACACCATCGTTAGGAGTCGTGTAGCCCAGGAAGAGTGCCACTCTGACAGTATCTTGGTCTATATATACATAATTATATATTTCTTAAGCTAGTTTATATATATTTATACTTTCCAGCTACCTTGCGTACATTATTTACTTGATAATGTCTTTAATATCTTTCACTAGACATGTGCATATTAACATTGCGGAGTTTGTTACACTGTTTTGGGAAATCTGTTTTGGATGTCATAGATTGGCTGAAGAGCAAACAATTTACGATTCTATGCTGACAAGATGTACACTTAGATCCTACATTGGAGGGTTCAATGAAAGATGAGTGGGGAGCGGACTGCTATGCTAACTCAATATCAACTCAATCCCGGGGAGTGGCAATCGTTATATCAAAAACGCTGGAGTATGAAATCCATAACATTGTTAAGGATCTGACCATTAAAGATAATCGGTTTACGTTGGTCATATACGTTGATATATGGACCAAATAAGGATTCCCCAGAATTTTATGACGAAGTGCAGAAGAAGGTTCAAGATTTCAATAACCCAAGTATCATTATGTGCGGAGATTGGAATCTTGTCTTGAACCACTCTCTCCATACGACCGGCTATATCAGAGAAAACAATTGCAAAGCTAAGCGTAGAGTCATTAGTACTACGATGGACAGTTTAGAATTATTTGATATTTGGAGGGTGAATCACGAGAAAACGAGAAGGTACACGTGGACTAACCAACAGAAGAAATCACATAGAGCAAGATTGCATTTCTTTTTGGTCTCGTCAGATTTTCAGGCCCTTATACTGAAAACAGATATCTCTAGTGGTTACCGTACGGATCATTCTCTCGTATACCTTCTCGTTGACTTAAATCGCCAAGAACGAGGGGAAGGTTTCTGGAAACTCAATACATCATTGCTACGGGATATTGTCTATGTTGATCTGGTAAAACAATGTATCCAGGATACTCTCCTTATGCACGATCAATCAGTTTTTCACTCCAGTAAAGGTGAGAATGGGACTAACAGTCAAATGCTTTTTGAAATGTTAAAGCTTAACATAAGAGGAGCATCAATAAGTTATAGCAGCTATAAGAAAAGGAAGAATATAGAAGTGGAAAGGGAATTAGAAGAACGTATAGAACTCTTGGAACAAACAGATTTTACGGAAGCACAGGGTGCTGATGAGTTATCGGAGGCTGAGAGGAGGCTAGAGGAACTTAGACTTCACAAAGCTAAAGCTGTATTTTTAAGATCACGTGCTCAATACTATGAAGAGGGAGAAAAACCTACGCGATTTTTTTGCGGACCCGAAAAAAGAAACTACGTTAATAAGGTGATAAATATAGTAGAAGTAGATAATTGTACTATTGAGGAACCGACACTAATTTTGAAGGCCCAAATGAATTTCTATCAAAACTTATACGCTGGCATTGACCCTCAGGGTTCAACGGATGAGTTCCTAAATGAAAACAACGTTCAGATTTTAACCCAGGGGCAGATCGATTCATGTAAAGGGTTGATAACACAGGAAGAGATTAAGGAGGTACTTAAGAATATGAAAAACGATAAAACACCTGGAAGCGATGGATTCCCCGCCGAATTCTATAAAGTATTTTGGAACGATATTGGGCAATATCTATTGAACAGTTTGAACTATGCGTATGCGACGGACAGTCTTTCAATTACTCAAAAACAAGGTGTGATAACTTGCCTACCAAAGGGGGATAACCGAGGATCTACTTAAAAAACTGGAGGCCCATCACGCTACTTAATGTAGATTATAAGATTTTATCTGGAATTATGTCTCATCGATTAAAAGTTGTCTTGCAGGAAGTAATTGGGTCACAACAAAAGGGATTCCTTCGGGGTAGATTCATAGGTGAAAACACTAGATGCTTGTATGATGCAATGCATTATTTAAAAGAAGGTGATTTAGATGGTCTGTTATTATTACTTGATTTTGAGAAGGCATTCGATACTGTAAGCTGGCAATATTTTTTTAAGGTTTTAAGGACATACGGGGTTGGAGAATCCTTTGGTGTGATGTTAAAATGGTGTGATGTTAAAATGGTGTGATGTTAAAATGGTGTGATATTTTGTATAGAGATTCTTCTAGTTGTGTGTTAAATAACGGTCACTTTTCTCAGTTTTTCTCATTAGCTAGAGGGTGTAGGCAGGGGGATCCGCTTTCCCCTTATTTATTTATCCTTTTTGTGGAACTTCTTGCAATGGCATTACAAAAACATAAAGGTATACGTGGGGTTAATCTCGGGAACACAGAACAAAAGCTGGGCCAATATGCAGACGACGCATTTTTATTATTAGACGGGAGTACTGAATCGCTAAAAACCACAATGGAATTGCTCGATAAATTTGGCAAATGTTCGGGACTAAAGATGAATGTTGATAAAACGATTGGGGTGTGGCTTGGACGAAAAAGTAATTCGAAGGAAGTTATTTGCCCAAACATTCCAATGAAATGGGCCAGTAAGTTCACGTGGCTTGGTATAAAATTTGACGTAAACCTCTCCGAAATGCCAAGTTTAAACTACGACAGTAAAATCATTGAGATAGAAAGTTTCTAGCATTGTACAAAAAGGCATTTATCGATGACAGGCAGGGTTACCGTCATAAAGACATGGGCATTACCGAAACTTGTACATGTTCTGTCTGTGTTACCATCACCAGACAAAAAAACCTTTGTAAACTCAACCAGGTGATTCGCAATTTTATATGGAAAAAACAAGCCAGGATAGGGATCAACCGCCTGGCTCAAACCTGTAAATATGGCGGTGCCGCTCTTACTCATGTGGAAACCTTTGCCCATGCCATCAAGATATCCTGGACTCGCAGGTGAATTTCTAGCGAATGTGCATGGCAAGACTTATTTCGTACGTTTATTTGTAAGGAAAAGGTTGTATGCTGGGAATTAGATTTAAGGTCACTGCAGAAGTTTTATAATGTGTCAAATAACTTTTGGTCAGATGTATTCAGAGCCTGGGTAAAACTGCGATATATACAGCCCAACGCAGACGTGAGATGCATGCCGATATGGAATACCTACTTTTTGTGCAATAGTAATTTAGCCAAGCGGAAGCAGGAGTTCATTGATAAAGGTATTATATACTTAAACGATTTAATAAATGAAAAAGGTACAATGTATAATAGGGGGGAATTTACAGTACGATATCGATTGCAAATTAACTTCGCAGATTACTACAGCCTCATGCATGGTATCCCCCGAGATTGGAACAGAGAACTTGGGAAAGAAACGGATAGATTAGAAACAGTTACAAACCGGAGTATCCAATTTATTACGCGAAACGAACGAGTTGTAAATGCGAGTTATAATATATTGATAAGTGGTTTAAAGTTTAGCAAATGCAATTGAAGTTAAGTGAGCTCAACATCTTAATGAAACTATCTTGGAAGCAGATTGGGAAAGGTATTATATGGTGCCATATATATCGACAAAGGACGAACGAACAAGAAGCTTTCAGTATAGGTTATTACATCGCTGTATTCCAACAAATAAGTATCTATTCATGTGTAAGATGTCTAAAACCGAGCAATGCAGTTTTTGCAAAAGTGAAGTTGAGTCTTTAGAGCACCTGTGTTGGAGATGCCCTGTAATACAAGCCTTTTGGCGAGATATGGATAAGTGGTTACGTTCGGCTTTGGGTACAGATAATAGAGATAGTAACATTACCTTGGACTGCCAAATTATAATGCTTGGTGTGATTAAAACCGTAGAAAATGTGAAATTGATTAACCATATATTTATATTGTGAAACGCTTCATATATTCATGTAAGTGGAGAAATTTGGTTCCAAACGTAAAAGGTGCCCTAGGGCAGATTAAGCATATTTGTTTTCTGGAAAACAACATGAGAAATATTTCAGATAAATGGTAGCCAATAATCCATATGTTTATATAAGAAACACCCATATGTTTATGTAAAATTATATATTTTCCATGTTTTCATTTGTTAATGTGCACTAATGTTTAGTGGTCAATAAAAAAACAAAAACAAAAACAAAAAAACATGTGTGATAAAAAAGGACCCTGTCCCCGAGAAGAATTGGGAGAGGAGAGGTGATCCTGTAAAAACCACTCTTCAGAGGGGGGGGGGGGGTGGGGCTTTTAGTTTATGCCATTTAACATATACAAACTGAAACGGCCCCCGCCCCCTGTTCAGATTTGGTGGATCCGCCCCTGCACCCTGACAATTATTCTAGTTACCATGGCGTGCGACCATGTACACGCTATGGCAGCAAGATCCTTTTATGACATGTGTTTTACTATTCTAGCGCCTGCTGCCAGTAGAGCGTTGGTTTAAGTACTAGATGACGTCATCTCAGCACGTCTCCGATATCTCGTCCAAGCCTTTAGGCGAGGATAGGATGGTAGTTTAACCGTCTCGTACGAGAAGCAATGCCGAATGCATTTTCTCGCACGAAATGCGGTAAAAAAAAAATGCCAGGTGGGGGGGGGGGGGGGGCGCCTGGGGCTGCAATGTGATATCAATAGTCAAACTCTGTTAGTATGAAATCTATTTGCCTTTAATCGTTTTGTTAAAAAAGAAACCATCATCGAGAAAATCGCACACCAACAGTATAAAATACTTATTTTCGCTGATCAGGCGGGTGTCGACATGTTCCGAACGCGTGACCAGAGTAAGCCAACCACACGCCAAGGCCTTGACGTCACCGGCGATGTCCTTCCGCTGAATGAAGAATGTGTTTACACGGAAGAAACTGAATCTTCGGAACAAATTGTTGGCCCAACGCATCTCATGAATAATGACTTTAATTTAAATTGATGCATTTAGAACCAAATGGTGAACTGTTCAGCTCAGCTGTTCAGCTCAGCAACAGTCGTCTAAACCTACTGGTCGCTTCATCGCCGGTGACGTAGTCATCAGTACACAGTGGCGGGTGCCCTTGGCAAGTTGGGTCGTGGTGTAAAAGTGTTTGAAACTTCACTAGTGTATGATTTAAAAATAAATATATTTTGTGTAATGCTTAGTTAATTCTTTGTAGTTTAACTAGAAATATAAAATGTATGAGGCTGGCATTTCCCTTTAAGAGGTGACAAATCGAACTCCTTTGCAATTATAAAGTCGAGAAGTGCAAGATGGATTTATCCCACACCTGATGTCACAACGGGTTGCATGTTTAGTGAGTGCACGACAGAGGACATATTGTTAATATGATATATAAGATGCATACAATTCCAAAAAACACTATTGATTAATTTTACCTTACTTACTTGTAGTCACGGCCGAGGAAAATAATAAAAGGCAGACCCGTGATAGCGCAGGTAGACTACCAGTTGATAATGATGAATAAAAAACGTTAGCATACAGTCATATCATATGCCATAATACATAAACAACAACAAACAAGATACCCATCGTGGATAGCGTGCTTTATCTCTGTAGAATGCCCACAGCATGAGCATGTATAGTGCGGCATTGTACCACAGTATGCAACACGTTGTGTAGCTCGTAGCGTGGGCGACGTATTTGCGACATGTGCTATCTGATTTATTATGATATCATGGTAAGGCGGCTATTCAGCCAACCCTCCCAGAATAAACAGTCGTATGCAACGATGATATCAGCCAATCCCTCTTCCTGGCAACTCATTGTCTCAGGTAGCACGCTTGAAGAAATAATCCCAAAGGATGGAGGGAACGGGTGTCCAACCCTCACGTCGTGGATGGCGCAACAAAATAACACGAAACGCCTCCTCATCACATCTATCAAGGCGACAAAGTCACGATGCCTTTATTCGTACGTGATACCATTCCTCGCTAATAGCGAAATTATTTTACTTGTTCACTAGTCGTATCAACACAACATCACATTAAAGCACGAACAGCTGGTGATAACACGGATGAAATTATAAACCAACTTGCATGGATGGGTATCAAACCAACACGCATTAAATTGTACTTCCCGAACACGAACCGTCTTTTCATCTCTTCAAGATAGGTGCAACAATTTCACGATTCTTTACCAGACAACATTACCATAACATTTACACACGAATGACCCGATATAACGCGGATACAATGTAATAATCCTGGGCAGTTCCTCGCCCCGAAATTGTTAATCCTAAAGAGTCATGTTAACTTCAGGATGTTTTGCTTCTTGTATCAGACGTTACATATGTCGTTATACTATACGTCTGCCTCGTATGATTCGCGGCTTATTGCACATCATCAGATTTCTATCTTAGCCTATCAAGATAGTACATCATTTATATTCGAACGCTATGCGGCTTTGATACGAATTTTCATGCATTAGCTTTAATGCACATTTTAGTCATATCCAAATATCCAGCAATAGATGCAAATACAAAATGCATGCATATCGCGATAAGCGATTATTCATATTTGCCTTTGTCATTACCGCGTCTATCATGGTGACACATGAACCCATTCGATCCTTGTCCGTCACGTGTCAATAGCTCCCTGGACGAGAACATATCCGGCAGGTCGGAGGTATAGAATTTTATAAATTCCTCCCTCTCCCGCCCCACCCTCAAACTCCGAGTCGTCGCTGGCCATTCGTGAGATAATGTAGCATTTGCCGATGAAAATAATGATTTATTAGCCACGTCAAGTTTCAATCAGGTGACACTATGACCTGAGTTGAGTTGAAAAGACGGCTTTTGCAATGTTATTGCACAATCGACGGTGTATTGACACCCATTCCCGCCATCTGATGTCATTATTTCGCCAAGCTTGCCTTCAACGACGTGTTGATTATCGCATTATGGCTCAATTGTTTATACGCTGTTTTAAGGTGCCGTTTGCGTCTTTAATATATTTAATAACATACCTTTTAACAATATGTCTTCATTTAATTACGGTCCTTCTTTAGTAATACAAACTATCGGCATTTTCCCCAATTTGTTTCGATTGTAGTCTCTGAGAGTGTCGTGGAGCCCGAGGCACAAGTTGAAACCGCTAGTGGAGAACTTGCTACCACCCTGCCTGCCACGTGTAAGTAACCTGTAGAAAAGGGGGTAAATGTCAGAACATTGCGTTTAATTACAAGATCTACAACCTGCTATATTTCCTTTCACATCCCGGTATGTCCTTATGCTGTGTATATTTTAACTTGTAAAATATCAAATTGCTCTACACGATGGCAATACAGACATCATCTTGCGCGCAAAAAATATCTATGCATACGTGCCGGCAGAGGTTTCGCCATCAATAATGCGCGTTTGGCAAAATATGTTCTTTTAACACATTCAAAATTTAGTTTGGTTATCGAAATTAGTCAAGAAAACGTAGCAATTTTCCCACACACAAGCGCCCCAATTGTGTCTCTACATTAACTTCATACATTGCCTCAACTCGTCGAGAAAGCTTATTTGACTCTCTACGGCTTGTCACATCCATAATATGCCAGACGTTATTCCTTGGCAGTCTTAATCAGGGCAGCATTTTTGTACAACCTATCAAGCGCAGACCTAGTTAGCCTAAAATTGAATGAATTGTAACCGACATTTAATCAAACGCCCAAAAGACCGCTTGGCTCTGTGTTTCCGAAATGATAGCCGTTCCCTACTGCTTTCGCTAATTGTTCGTGGCATCAGTGAGGTGTTGATTTAATTCCATCGCTACCAACGATATGTCCTTGATGCATCACCGCATGGCTATCGGTGTTGCGCAGGTGCGGACATCGATCGCAGGGCGTCCACGACCAGAACCACCAAGGCACAAGCCGTTCAGCTACAGGAGCTGCAACAGAGATGTAAGTAATAGTCAGATATTTTGCCACATGCCGTAGAAATAAAGTATAAATGACCACTTGCCGCATGTCGCATGCGGTTTCCATCTGTGCATGGTGTAGTAGACCTCATATTAATAGGTCCTTGGTTGGACTGCGGACCTGGGCACCTAACCCGGGACATATTTTATCCATTTATCCTTCATTGTATTTGAAGGGTCATTCCTCCAGTTTATATTCTTTGTTTACAACATTGGCCTAAACAGCAATATATTATATTTGCTTGCATGCTGCATGAGATGCAAGCAAAAATTGACCCGTTCCACTTCAGTCCCCCCCTACCACCTCACTTCCCTTGTTGCGTCTTATTCCGATTGGCTTGATGTAATGTTTCTCTCCTATCAGGCTGGTGGGCTTGTCACTACGGAAACGAGGGAAAGTGATGCAATCATGCCATGACGTCTCGGCCACAACCGATGTCGACGGGGAGCTGCCGATCCTGAAGAAGTAAACCGCACAAAGCAAGTTAATGTCCTCTTTGTTATTCACTCCATGACTTACCTCCATGATTATGTATCCCGCACAGTACGTAACGTTGTTGCGTGCAGCATGCTTGGTGTATGTTTCGTTGTTGAACATGGGCCGTAGTTTATGCCGTGATAAAGTAAAACATAACTCGTTCATCCATATAAACACCCACCAGATGAAACATTGAGAAAACGGTCAGCGCAAAAAGAAACGAAGTAACACTTTGGATGATAGAATATATGCTAACTATGCTAATCAGCTTCACTGCTGCCGCATGAAATATGTATTAACAATCTTCCGACATAGTTTAAGCAGTTGGTGCCACGCCAAATGAAAGAGTTTCAACGCCCCCCCCCCCCCAACCCCCACCCCCCCCCACCCTCCCCCCAAAAGGGAACACATATGCATACACCGATTTAAATTCTAGGAGCTAGAAAAGTAACGTTAAAGAAAAATACAAAGGCATAGGCCTTTACATTGAGATTCTGATCCTCTCTGCTCATTGGCTTAAACTTAACAAAAAACACCCAACCATGAGAACAATACACACCCTTGACAACAGATGCATACTAGCTGCATCAAAGATCACCTGTCAATCTTGTGACAACATTGGGGAATTTCAAATATAGCTCAGAGGTGACCCCAGAAATTAACCCACTGGACTTACGTTTTGCTACTTTGACGAACACGTGCATAGTGATTTTGTGGAATAAATTCTACTGAAACACATTCTTATCCTCCATGAGTAATTTTAACCTGGAGCTAAAAATATTATGGCACCAACACTTTATTACACAATAACCACCAACTCAACACCACTCTATACAACTCTAAGATGCCAATATTGCATATTCGCTGTACCACATTCTGATTCAGAATACCATGGCATAAATCTATGTTCTCGTCATCCATTTTCTGACTAAGCAGATTGGACCTAATATATCCTAAGTATAAAATAAGCACTATCTTGTACTTTGAGCCCATCACTGATGCTTGTGAATGTACCTACAAACTCACTACCAAATTCTCTCTGGCTCCGACTTCCCGAAAACTCATATATTACCCTTATTTCTAAGTGCATGCTGATAGGCTAAAATATTGAAGAAATACTAACGGCTTACGTTAAAGCAATATATTCCGTAATTTTTTGTGTTACCAACCTCCTCTCCGTGTCAAATAAGTACACTGTCTTGAGTTTAAATACTGAACGGAGCAGAAGTTGGTGGCCGGCTTTATATCCCTACGCGCCTGTTCGCAGTTCGTTATTTTGTGTGTGATGTCGACCGCGGCTCGCTATCACGTCCGCGCGCGATAAAAATAAACCGCGAAGTTTTATGTTGAAATGTTTGTTTTACAGACTCAAAGAGATATAAAAACATACGCATCATATATTTTGAGATACTTTAGTCTTGATTCTAAAATGTAAAAAATCTAAGATGGCGCATGTAAGCATATTGCTTTAATGCCGCGATAAGTGGGGTAAATGAAAGAGTGAAGATGCGTGCTGATGTTGCACGACGAGTCAATGAAAGGCTGTTTGGTCCTGCGCTGAGGAGAAGAAGGAAATAGTGTTTTTTCTGCGATGCAGTCTCTTTTATACCACTCTCCCAGGTGTTTCAATTTCTGTGACCTTGTCACTTATACTGCCCAACGAGCGATAACCAAAGAAACAGTATCGCTACGCATAAATACATGACAAAAGCAGGTGTGGTTTAGCTTCAAACCACTAAAATAACCTGCTAAATCAGTTACATAAAAAGATAAACCACCCGTACAGTTACAAGCGATATAATGGTATAATCTTTCAATCCTCTGTATTTCAAACCTGTTCCTCGTAGTTTCCTATCTGGGCAGAAGTTTGCAATCCAATCTCACCCACGGGCTCCCAACCAAGCAAACATGAAACATTCGCGTAATATTCGCTCAATGCTATGCTTGTGTTATGTTGCGGACTAACATTCCCGTAATATTCGCAGAATGCTACGGTATTCGATGTCAGTGTTCTTTTCGTGTTACGTTATGGAACGGTATGCTTGCACAAAGTAGATTTTGTTTGTTATTTGCATTGAAACTAGCGACAGGTCGGGGTGGGGGGGGGGGGTGCGGGGGTTCTAAAAAAAATTGCGAACCGGCGGGTGAGAGCAGGGGGGTCCAGGTGTTCCAGACCTGCCCCTCCTGGAACCGCCCATGGGCTGCGATGGACATTAGTGCTTATTCGTCTTAAATGTTATTAGCTGTTGCCATACGGAACGACGAACTAATTAAGGGTATGAACTGTGGTTCCATAACCTCGAAACTCGCACAACTCGCAGACGACACTACCTGCTTTCGCGTGGATGTGGTCTCAGCGAAAAGACTCACCCTCCTAAACCAATATGCACAGTTATCTGGTCTACGCTGTAACTTAGATAAGACGGGAAGCTTTTTGGATAAGGGCCAATTCTGGCAAACCGCCTGGAGATCTTCCAGTTAGATGGTCACAAACGAACAATTTCAGCAAGTTGGGTATCAAGCTCAGCCCAGATGAAGTTGAAATGGTTGATCTGAATTTAGAAACGCAAGTGGACAAACTAAAGAAATGCTTGAATATATGGAAAATGCGGAATCTCACACTTATTGGACGAATTTGATTGTTTAAATGCTTGCCACTTCTAAGCTCGTGTATTTATTGTCAAATATGCATTTTCCTCCTACCGTTCTAAAACAACATTCAAAGCCTGGTTAATTCGTTTGTTTGGAAAAATGCAAGGCCAAAGGTCAAGCTTTATATATTATCGCAACCAATTAATAAAAGAGGCTTGAAAATGCCCATCCTGGAAGTAAAGTTAGCATCCCTCCAACTGGGTTTTGTCAAGAAATTGTATAACGAGGACGCTAAGGTTTGGAAGGAATGCCTTCAAGCTTACATCCCCCAGATGGGTATACAGGACCTACTCAAGACTAGGTGATACATACCCGATATGTATTTAGAATCTGTACCTTTATTTTACAAAGATATTCTAACAGCATGGGTGAAGTTAAAAGCTCATTTTGTGCCGGAGAGTATTTCGGACATCCGACAAGAAATACTGTCCTTTATCCGTTCATACAGATTGGCAACGAGTCGGTTCTCTACGGCAAGTAGTATCAATGTGGCATTGTTAAAATTAATGACATAGTTGGAAATGACAATCGTTTTTTGTCCGAGGTTGATCTGGTAGAAAAGTATGGGGTAAATTTACACTTTTTGGAGTATTACAGTATTAGACAAGCTATTTCCCGTGGCTGGAGAATACGCCTGCAAAGTAGCAATTGTTTCAAGTCCTCGCATCACTTGGACTTTTTATCTCTTTTGAGTAAATCTCTCAACAATATACTTTCTTCTCGCCCATCAAGTTGTGTACAGGCGAACAAGTGGCTCGATGTCTTTTCGTTACACGGATCAGATTGGGGCAAAATATGTTCACTGCCTATTAAATGTGCCTTTGAAATCAAACTACAAGCCTTTCAGTATTCAGTCTTTTACCGGTTTGCTTCCCACAACAAGTATCTAAACATAACTGGACTGGCGGAGAGTGGTTTGTGTGATTCATGCTCAGAGGTAGATACACTCATTCACAGATTCAGCGACTATATCGTACTTAGATTCTGGAATGCCCTCACAGAGTGGTGGCACTCAGCCACATCTGATGCTGTAGTTGCTTCTACTAAGACAATTATTTTTAGGATCCTACGATAAGCCGGTCTACTCCATAAATAGTGCGTTCCTTTTAGTTCGTATTATATTCCCGTATGTAAGTGTTAATCTGAGCCTATCAGGTTAAATTGGAATATATCCAAGCTAAAATATCATATAACAAACGAGCAATATATCCCGTGTAAAAAAATCAGTTAAAGGTAATCATGTCTCGATGGGAGAAACTTTTCTTTCTCATATCCTAATTGCCATGTATGTGTCATTGTAATACCACAATCTTTTCTAATGTTTGTAACGCATGGTCGGGTGGGGGAGGGTGGGGGGGGGGGGGCAGGTCCGGGTGCCCCATTGATGCCTGAGAGGGCGGACATTTGTGATGAAAAAGATACCCCGACAGGGGGGCTCGGAAACTTGCGACCGGGGAGGGGGGGGGGTGGTGGGAGGGGGAGGGGGGAGCTCGGAAATTGTGCATTCATAAAGTGGGTTTGCCCGGAAAAAGCAATAAACCGAGCGGTGTCTGCATGGAACTACGACATAGAGCGGGGCAGTGAAAAAAAATTAGGTTCCGAGTGGGATTTGGCAGTAATTCGACCCGACCGAGCGGGTTTTGGAGGTAAAGAGGGGGGGGGGGGGCTTTACAGCGGACCTCTGTCCCCCCCCCCCTAAAAAAAAGCAATGTATTTAGTACCCCCTCCCCCCACCCCCGCCAAGCGCTCGCTGTGGCGCCAGAGGCTGATTGACGGCAATAAGCGCTTGTATACCAACAGAGGGCTCACTCAAAGCTCTAGCGAGCGCCCTCTGTCGGAGAGTGGAAGTTGAAACCGGTGGAAATGCATGTTTTTTTTCGAAGAGAGACGTCCACGAACTCTTAAAACTAAAGGTAAGTTAGAGGGCCATGTAGTAAATATTGACATGGAGCGTAGATTTAAAACCTAGTCTTCGGCCGGTTCTCTGGAGGTCTGACTTGTGTCAGATAGGACGCAAATTCACGTTCAATCTATCTTTGCAGAAGCAAGATGTCAAATTGCAAGCAGATCGATATGCGTTGTTTAAATGAGCTGTTCGCAGAGATTATGCGCTTGGCTCCACACATCAAGAAAATGGAGGAAACTGAGACTACTTACAAATTGTAACAATTATTGTTTACATGCCGCAGAATTGATACCCTTAAAAGTTTGCTTGTAAATAAAGGAGTTAATTATAGCTCACATGTATGCCACTAACTGAAACTAACCTTGTCTTTTTTAATAGGCGCATGCGATGGCGGAGCCGAATGAGAGAATTTGACGAAGCAGCATGTAATACAGAAGAATGTTGAAGACCTTCTGCCCTCTTATCTCTCCCCTCCCCAAATTTGAGATGCCTCCCCTCCCCTCACTTGGGATGTCTCCCATCTCTAACTTAGATGTCCCCACTCCCCTAACTTAGGTGTTTCCCCTCCCCTAACTTTGGGTGTCTCCCCTCCCCTAACTTTGGTGTCTTCCCTCCCTAACTTAGGGTCTCTCCCCTCCCAAACTTAGGGTCTCGTCCCTCCCCTAACTTGGGGTACTATCCCAACGTGGGGTGTCTTCCATCCCCCAACTTGGGGTGTCTCCCCTCGCCTAACTTGGGGTGTCTCCACCTCCCTAACTTAGGGTGTCTCCCCTCCCCTAACTTTTGGTGTCTGCTCTGCCATAACGTAGGGTTCTCGCCTACCCCTGTCCTTCTTCCTTCAAATTAAAAGGGGTTATCTCTGTAGTAGCGCAATGGTCTACCACGCGGTAATGCAATTATAAAGACTGCCTTAAACTTGTTAAACAGTTTGTATTGGCGCAATGGCATGTCAACCTGTATCTGATCTGATACGGGTGACGTTAAAATTGACGACGATAGCCGCATAAAGAGCTACTGGACAGATTAGTATTAGGTTCATTTAGGTTCATTTATTTGTTTGCATTCTGCAATCGGGGCTCAAAAATGCGCTGATTTCAAATCAATGGCGCTCTCTCATCTGTGTATGAGGCGAGATCAGAGAGGTGTGTTTCAGGGCAGTCTCAGTGTATCAGAAACAGTAACACTTTACAGGGGTATGTGTTCCCTGGTTGCACTGCAATCGTCGACCTCTGTGTATATTGCTTGCTTATCATCGGCTTTCGTAATGTGTTATTTGCTTAGCCGTATACTTGCATCCACAAACCATATGGTTCTCTCCTCTCATCAAATTTGGGGTGTCTCCTCTCACCTAACTTCGATAACTTCCCTCCATAACGTAACTACTTGGAGTATCTCCACGCCCATCCGCCCCCCTCCCTAAGCTTGGGTTGTCTACCCTCTTTTAGTATGGGATATCTCCCCTCCAATAACTTACGGTGTCTCTCGTTTTCCATAACTTGGGTGTCTTCTCTCCCCTGACTTGGGTGTCTCACCTCGCCTAAGATGGGTGTCGCCCATCCCCTAACTTGAGTGTCACCCCTTCCCTAATTGTGTTGTCTACCCTTCCTAACTTAGGCTCCGGCAGGGACACCCCGAATTAGGGCAGATGAAACAGCGTACAAAAAGGGAGGATAGACACCCCAAGTTAGGGTAGTACCGTAACATTGTGGTCGTACCCAACGGCTATAGTGATACTTCAGGTTTGAGGAGGGGGAACATGCCACGTTGGGGAGGAGAGACACAATAAATTTGTTAAGGGAGACATTCCAAATTTGGCTATGTTTGATGCATACACCAGATTCGTCAGATCGTGTGGTATGATAGAAAGCCAAGCAGCCTATCAATCAAAATTATGAGTCCACGCAATTTCATTCAGCGTCACTTTATTTGTCTAAAAGTCGCAAACTCCAATTATTAATTGTTCATAGTTATTCACTCCAGGGCCATTGAAAAATATCTTGATTTCAAAGCATCTTGAGGACCATAGGTTATGTTGGATGTTGTTTGCTGATGCCGAACTTAGGGCCAACAGTGCCTACCTGTGGTCGGAATTAAAACATAAGACAGCGTTGCATTAGCATCCAGTGGGGAAAACATAGCATTAACCTAAAACCAATCGTCGAGAAGAAACCCTGGATTAACCAGAAAACCACCATTAACAAGAAACGCATCATTGACCGAAAAGCTACCATAAATCAGAAACATACCAATAACAAGAAACCTATCAGTCAACCACTCACAGTAGACACGTTGGGATGCGCTCATGGCGATGTCCTCAGGTTCACCTATGCTGCGTTTCGAGCACATGTAGCCACCTGTGGTAGAAACCGGTGGCATGAAGCCATGTACGTGAGGCTAAGCAGACAGAGAAAAATTAAACCGCGCAGTTGACTGAATTGTGCGTATTGTTCTTTCCATACATTGATATTAATGTTAGTATATCCTGCCACCCTTCCACTCAGTCCATATGTACATACACCAGAAACGCTGGGATATTTCCCCTGGGACGCCCACATCATCCGGCTCGGAGACTGACTCGACTGCCACTGCAACAAGCAAGGTTCAAGCGAAGGTCAAATCAATATATATGTCAGGGGAGTCATCCGCCATCCCAACACCATTTCGTAGTAGAAGTTTTTTATTTGACAAGATAAATTAAAAATGCAGATGATCGCCCACCCCGTAAAACACTAAACAAGCAAATAAATGTATATCTATAAGCGGCTAACATAAAAATGGATGTCAACAGACTATCTCTTCAAAATATTGAATGGTTGACAAAATGCAACTGATGAAATGACGATTCATGAATTCCGCACTTGGTCTGTCATGATACCTTGGTATCATCATTCATGATGCTGTTATTTATATGTTACACTCTATGACGCTAATTCGTCAGTGCACACGTGTGATACTCACGGGTCGAGGCGATGAGACACAGAACGACGAACAGCAGCGTAAACTTCATCTTCATTGAGTGACGTCTGGGATGTCTCGACTGACTATACTGTGGCCTCTGTGGTGTGGAACTCTGTTGGAAGACACATTATATAGGCAGCTCGAGCGCTACTATTGTGTTCGTCTTATCAGTTCGCAAATAGTATTAACAATTTACGACGCTGTCCAGTGTCAAGATATCCCACAACACCGACACGTGCGAGACACCCGCCTTAAACAGGTTCAGTCATGCAAAGTCATCCCGTCTCCTTATCTAATTCGTCAACATAGTTATGGGTTTGATGAGCTGCGGAATACGCGCGCCAATGCTAAACGTCATCATTAGAGCGGAAATATATATAGTTCCCACACGCATGAAGGCAGTTATTCAATACTAACTGTCAACAGAATTCCACGACGTTGAATATTTGCATGTGCATTGTTATGGAAATATTAGCGAAATATATCTAGCGGTTGGAGCATGCTAAAACTGCCTGTTATGTTTGCCCCCCCCCCCCTTCCATGCACACTCACCGTCCCGTCAGCTGCGTATATGTCAGTGCCAATCTTGTTCGATAATAATAATTGAGGTTAAGCAGGCAACCCATGAACTTATAAGACCAAGCCTCTTGGCTGGCACATTCTTCATTATTAGCTGCGTAGTGTAAGTTTTAAGAACGTTAAGAACATTCTTCTCTTACGGATGTACTCTAATTTTGTTAATAACAGCTCGTAACACCCGTCACCCGTCCACATCGTAACATATGGCAGCAGCGACGCACCCGATACTGCTGTGAAACAGCACTGAGGTCATGTGGTTGGCATCCGTCCGTCTGCGAACGACGATGGTTTTGCAGCTTTGATTTGGTTGAAAGCGGGTGTCCAACCTAATCTAATCGCGATCCGCACTGCAATGTTACTGCTTATGATTAAAGACAATACTCACTTAATACAACAGCGCTCCCTGGCGAAAGCATTGGAACTAGCGCACATGCTCCCCGCTCAGCTGACAGTCGACCGAGGAATACAGTCAGCTGCAAAAGGTATATGATAGAAGAAGTTACGCAACCACTTCAGCTAGCCACTCACACCCGCCTCACTTCAATGGCCAATTTTGAAAAAAAATACCCACCAAGCGTCATGAAATGTTCTCACATACAACCAGGGGATGCCTTTTAATCATTTCAAGAACTTTTGACTTCAAATCGTCGCTATTTGTATCCAAAACTAAGCAAAACTTTTCACTTGACTGCCCGGCCGACCAACCCAGACACTGAGCCCGGCCATATTTGTCGAGGAAAACACATTTGAACGAGACTACGTATGACGTCATCATCAAAGGTATGCGCCCACTTTGCGGTGGTCCCGCCTGGCGGGGAGTCGACCTAGTTCATTAGCAACTGTAAATATAGGGGAGAAGAGGGCAACAATCTACTTGAAGAAAATCTCAAGTACCAAGATAACCCAACAAATTTCTAAGGGATTTTCTAAGCTCGTATGTATTCCTTGTTTGTTTTTTGCTAATGGAGGGGGGGGGGGCACCTCACTTGAAGTGCAGTAGCGCTAAATTGGTTTTCATGACCCCCCCTTTTTTAGCCTATTTTGTTAAATCAGAATCCAGTGACATGCTGTACAAAAATCAGAAACATGTAATGACTTTTTAACATTGTGGCAGAAAGTTACTTAATTAATATTTCTCTAACCACAGGGTTAGGTTCCCTTGTATTACCATATATGTTAACATATATTCGCCTCGTTTTACATATAAATATAACATAATGTAGATTTATTCATATATATTTTATACTGGTATTATGATATAATTATCATGTAAAGACATAACAATTGATAACGTTCGCAATTATTTGTGCAAATGACAAGGTGGGTAATGGGTAGCCCTGGTACATGCCTCTCTTACCACGCCCGTAAACGGAGCAAGGGTCGGAGCCATGCCGCTCACCAGGCCTAAATTTAGAAATCGCGGACCGGTGGCTCAAGTTGAAGGTCCTAACAGAATAAATATGCAGTGCCTACCCGTCAAGTTGCTCCATTAGTTTCCTGAAGCTTTTATGACTTTCGTCGGACATTCATTTCTTTGGTCGGTAGTGTATCTTCTTGTAATCCGGGCGATTTCTGTCACCTCTCGCTTCGTTTTCAATGCTCCGCCATTTTCCGGACGTCAACAAACGCCGCCTGGCAGCGAGTACTATCGCTAAGTTTGTTTACTTCCGGCGAGCGGCGGAGCATTAAAAAAGAAGCGAGAGTGGACACAAATCGCCCGGATTACAAGAAAATACACTATCCACCAAAAAAATGACTGTCCGACGAAATCCATAAAAGCTTCAGGAATCTAATGGAGCAACTTGACGACTAATGTACTAATTACTAATTTAGGCCTGGTGAGCGGCATGGCTCTGACCCTTGCTCCGTTTACGGGCGTGGTAAGAGAGGCATGTACCAGGGCTAGGTATTGGGAAGGTGTCTGAATCATAGTTCTGATACCATGTTGCAGTTCGTTAGATAGGCATCTTGAATAAAGATCAATAGCTCAATATTTTCTGCTTTCGTCACTTCTTGTATTGAGTAACATGCTACACATTTTTCAGAAACTTGTAATGTCTTTTAGGTTTAGACTATTAAGTGAGAATTGTCTATAAATTGGCGAGTGTTAGCGCTTTGTTTCGCAGCGCGCCATTTGGCCTGAGCAAATGGTTGCTTTGTCATCACACTGCCAGGCCGGAAGTGTAATTCATGAGAGCTGATATACCCTATTCCGTCTTAACCCTTTTTTAGCTTCGAATGTCTCCAAAGAAAGGAACCATGTCATATGTGTTATGAGGACCATGAAGGTCTCTTCCTTATCAAGAGGGGTGCTAACCTTAAATCCTCTCCTTTAACCCGGCAAAATTAAATTCTTGCTAGAAGAAATGAGGGGATCGTGTGTATTCCTAGTACTCCCCCTAGATACCCTACCAGAACCGTATTACACACATATTGCACGCAAAATCAGGAATACATAACATTCATTCTAAGTAAAAGCTGACGCTTAAAGCAATATATTCCGTATTTTTTTGTATTACCAATCTCTTCAACATGTCAAATAAGTACACTCTGTCTTGAGTTGTCCTGAAAGCCTGCCGGCTATCCGGATAGAAGCATTTTGGTCAACGGCGCAGAAGTTGGTGGCCGGCTTTATATCCCTCCGTGCCTGTTCGCAGTTCGCTATTTTGTGTGTGATGTCGACCGCGGCTCGCAATCACGTCCGCGCGCGATAAAAATAAACCGCGCAGTTGTATGTTGAAATGTTTGTTTTACGCACTCAAAGAGATATAAAAACATATGCATCATAGCTTTTGGGATACTTTAGTCTTGATTCTAAAATCTAAAAAATCTAAGATGGCGCATGTAAGCACATTGTTTTAAATACTTTAGTCCATGTCAAATGCTGTAACTTATGGTGAGGGCAAACTATACTTTTCAAAACTCGTTTCGCCGTTAGAAGATAGGACCAAAATAAGAAAAATCGCGACTACTGTCACAGTTTTTTTATTCCATCATGCTGGGAATATGTACCAGTTTTAGTGACATCATGTGCGCCAAATTGCATCGAAATCGAATCAGTAGTTTGCACGCTAAACAATATTTATAACATGGCCAATCAATTATGAAGTCTTGATACGCCAAATGACCAAAATGCGGCGCGAGGAGACGTTTCGGTCATTATCATTTTTGAATGTAGAAAGTCGCAGTTGGTTTTTAAATGTTCAACTTGATTCTTTCTACTTGTCTTCGCTGATCAACGTTCAATATTGTTAAAGCATAGCAATTTGTTGGTGAATTCGTCAAGCCATCACCGCAGGAATAGTGTATCGCTTCCCTAGCTACTGAGCCACCAAAACGTTCGCATCCGGCTATTTAAACGCTAAATATGGCCTACAACGGACATGCGCCGCCGTGTGTAAATTTTTTGTGGTACCGATCGTGTGCATACAAACTGGGCAGGGGCAACGGGGGGGGGGGGGGGGGGGCGTGTTCCCGAATCACGAATGTGAATAGGAATGTTGTGTCAGAAAGTTCTAAGCTAACCCCAGTATTTTGGCTGTGGGACAAGCAAAAGGCGGACATGGCCCGTCCTTATTTTGTCCGCACTACGGCCACTGGGGCTACTCATAACCAGGCCACCAATCTGCTGTATGATGTGAGGTAATAGCCCTCAATCTACGCTTGTTTTACAATCATCATTACAACCATTTACTCTTGTTAATTGTTATATTAGTGGATCCAAAGAATAATGCGTCACGTGTTGTGTAATAACACGCATCTAAGTAGCCAATAAATCGCAATTAGAAATGTAAGCGAATCCACACATTTTCATTCTGCAACACTTTATTTGAAGAACACCATCATTAAACACAAACCTATCATTAACCAGAAACCCATTAGCCACTTACAAAAAATACTGAGAGATGCTCTCAGAGCGATGTCATGTGGTCATCTGTGGTGCGCCCCCAACAAAGAAATTCCTCAATGAATTTTCACACTCGCTCGCCAGGGCGGCACTGCACAAATTGATACTAAAAATGCGCCGCGCATTTCTACAAATTAGTGCCGGGGACCCAGCCTAAGACTAATAACACAAGGTATCAGGTGATGAAAAGAAAAAGTCACAATTATAACTGTTTTCAAAATGTTACAAGATGCTTTTTGCTGTATTAAATACACAGAGCTCGTTATTTTTATGTGTATTCTTGAAAATTATAATGTTGTAAGAAATTACAGCTGATTTGACCGTATTTCAAAAATTTGAAATTTGGCCCCGGCCGACAGCAACCGTAAACGCAGAGTCTGCGTAGCGCCCCCGTGGGATGGGGGGGGGGGCGGAGCGGATCCAGGGGGGGGGGGGAGGGGGGAGGGGGATTGCAACCCCCCCTTGGGAACCTGAATTCGGCTTCTACAAGCATCCCCCCCCATCGGTCGCAAGTTTTCAGTGAGCACCCCCCCCTTGGCAAATTCCTATGTCCGCCCCTGGGGGGGGGGGGGACTAGCTGAGGCTACTTAGCTGGTGAGCCACCCAGGTAGCACCCAAACTCTCCTCCCACGGGGTTCCAGGCGACGGACGTCCGGTCCTTCTCTTCCCATTGGACAAATGGTGTCAGAATTGCGAGCTTGTTGGATTTGAATGAACCGACTAAAACTAATAGTGGACTATCGCGTCGCAATACAATAGTATACCCTGTCACGCTTCCTCTAGTGACGCAGAGATAGTTCCCCTGAGACGCCCACATCATCTTGCTCCGAGACGGACGCGACTGCCACTGCAACCAGCAAGGTTTGAGCGAAGGTCAAATCAAAATGCGCCTAAAATAATTTAACAATAGTGTTACGGACAGAATCAACTGCAACGTATCATTACGTCATATCATATCATAACGTAGCTAATTATGTTTATCTCCTGTTAAGTCCCTCATTATTCCATAGATGTCACCACTATTTGTTCCGGAGGCTCATGGGTGTTCTCGTAAAACTTTTCGGTTTTTTTTGTACATGTCTCGTTCTCTCGTTTCCGGTTGAGTTGGTTTTTTATAAGTCATTGACAAGACAACACAGTCACAGTAATCTGACAAGCATTTGACATTTTCTACCACTTTAACACCCCAGCGTAGTGAGTATTAAACTTTGTTTATAGGCATTTAATGAGGTTTTCTTGTATAGTTGTTTGGTATCGCTATGGTAAAATGACAGCCTGTCATTTTTATAATTTAGATATTTCTGATACTTATTTGTGTAATTTGGCTGTTTTTTCTGTAGCCATTTTTTGTTGTTGTGGTTGACTATTTTGTGTGTATGTGACAGCCCGTTTTGGATAATTAAGTATTAATCAAGTAAATTTTGTGACATGCTACAATGTAATATTATTTGATAGTTTATGACAACTTAAATATTTTAGAATTTATTTCTAAAATTTAGTAATTTCTTTGACAGATAGAACCACTTCACTTCATTAGCATTTGCTTCACTTCTCTTCACCCCACTTCGACCCTTCAGTCTCCAACTACAACCCACCTCAACCTACTTCAACCCACTTCAACCTACTTCAACCTACTTCAGCCCACTTCAGCTCTTCATTCTTCGCTTCGTCTCACTTGTCGTCGCTTCGCCTCATCTGTCTTCGCATGAACTTGTACTGGATATTTGATAATTATTTTTTTTTGTAATAAACTATAAACCTTAGGCATAAGTGCGTGATTATTTTCGCTGGACTATGCGACATCCTGTAGCAATAGCTACATTAGTTCTATTACGAACTGATTGTTATGACATTGTTTCAAAATGGCTGAGGCTGACAGTCTGATAGCTGATATCAGTGGTAAAATTAGGAAACTTGAAGAACTTAGCTTATCAGTGCAAAAGGAAATCACTGACAAATTATCCCGTCTGAAATCTCGTCGGAGCCGCCGTAAAGGCACTGTAACAAGGATTGGCAATGACCGGAAGAAATTAATGACTAATCCGAGAAATGTAGCTGTTGTTGCGAGGAAATCTGTGGAACTAGAGGATGCTCTGAAGACATTCCTTCATTCTCATGAATACTCTCTGAGGATGAAGAGCTTAAAGATTCAACAGCCTACCTAAATCAAGTAATGTATGAATTTACTCAAGTACAAGAATCTTGTGAGATTTGGATGGAAGATATCAAGCAAGAAATCCTACAAACTCGTGATGATGACATTCAAGCCACTGACTCTGTCAGTCAAGCCAGCTCTAAGACATCAAGGGCTAGCTCCAAGTCTTCAAAATCCAGCTCTGCTTCGTCAAGAGTCAGCTCGCTCTCCAGTGCTAGGATTAAAGCAGCCGCAGAGAGAGCTGCCTTACAAGCTGAAGTTAGCACTTTAGCGGATTGCCAGGCATTAGAAGAGCAGGAGCTTTTACTGAAGCAACGTCGTAAGGCTGTTGAGCTGAGAGTTAAGATTGCCAAGGCTGAAGCTATGGAGAAAACTTTTGCGGAAGCTGAAGGAGTCACTGTCAGGCGTTCTGATGTTAGGTTTGCCACCCACTCGCCTGAGTTTCATTCTACTCCATTAGCAGCTAATGCCCAACCTGTTGCAATATGTCAGGAATCACACCCTCCTCTTGTTCCTGATGGGCAGGATGACATGTCCACACCTTCATTGGCCAGCAGGCCAGTCAGACCATCAACCATACCTCTTGCGGAAAATGACACCAGAATTGGACAAACTCATGCGGGTGACATTCTAGTTCAGATGTTAAATAACAGTCAACAACAGCAGCAATCCCTTGTCGCAGCTATTCAGTTACCACGTGCTGAACTCATGACATTGGATGGTGACCCTATCAGATATTGGACTTTTATTAGAAGTTTTGAAAACAACGTGGACAAGGAATCCATAGGTGATGGGGCTAAGCTTGCTAGACTTTTGCAGTATTGTTCTGGGCCAGCCAAGAAACTGCTTCAATGTTGTACAGTGAAAGATCCCACAGACGGATACATTCTGGCAAGAAAGCTGCTGAAGGAGCGTTTCGGCAATGAATATCACATTACCGAGGCCTGGATAAACAGGATTCTCTGTCGTCCTGATGTTCATGACAACAAGGCCTTGCTGGAACTGTCAGATGATCTGAGAAGCTGCAGGGAGACACTGCATACCATGGGCAAGCTGAGCGAATTGAACAGCCGCCAAAGTTTGTGCCAGATTGTCGGCAAACTGCCTCTGGATCTACGCAGAGGGTGGCTAAAGAAAACTTACTGGATAAGGACAACGGAAGACAGATCTCCAAACATAGACGACATAGTTAAGTATGTGACTATGTCAGCTGAGCAAGCCAACCACCCAGTGTTTGGCAAGTTGGTGACCAATGAACGTAAGGACAGCAAAGTCAAGGACAAGAAAAAGGACAAACAAGGCGTAAACTACAACACTCAGGTGGATCAGCCAGCTTCTCCAGTCACTAGCCAATTGCAAACCGGAAGCAGGGTAACGAGCACTCCTGTGACACCTAAGTTTGCAGAGCCGTGTCTCTGCTGTGATCAAAGACACTCGTTGTTTGGTTGTTACAAGTTTAAAGCATTGCGACCCAATGAGAGGCTGGACTTTGCGCAGAGACGACGTCTGTGTGTCAATTGCTTGCTACCAGGCCATGGAGCCAAGGATTGTCAACGTAACACAGTGTGTACTGTACCTGGATGTGGTTTGAAGCACACAAAATTCTTGCATCTACCGCGTCCTGGAGATCCACGCCACGTCACAAATGCTGCGACACCTCATCCTATCAGACCGTCACCTGCGTCGAGTACCCTTGACAAAGCGACATGTAGTCTCGCTGGGGCCGGCCTTAGCAAAGTGGCACTCCCCATCGTCCCGGTGAAAGTGAGAAGAGCGGGTGCTGCTTCTACATTTGTGAAAACATATGCACTGCTGGACACCGGATCAACACAGACGTTCTGCTCGGAGCAGCTGAGTAAATTACTTGGAGCACCTGGAAAGCAATACGCTATGAAACTGACAACACTTGACAAACGTGAAGTTCTGACTGACACCTCTGTAGTTAGTCTTGAAGTAACAGACCTAGAAGATGAATGTCTTCTTGTGATGCCACACGTATTCACCAGGCCCAAACTTAACATCAGTACCGACAGTAGAGTGTCACCGGAAGAACTTCAGCAGTGGCCTCACTTACAAGGTATTCAATTGCCAGATATTGACACCAATGAAGTACATCTGCTCATTGGACAAGATGTACCGTTTGCTTTGGCACATAGAGATGTTCGTGTCGGAGATGCAGGTACACCATATGCGACAAGAACTGTACTAGGATGGACAATTAATGGACCCGTCGACACAAGTACTTCCGACAACGTGACATCCTGCTTCATCGATACTGATGCTCAACTGCAGCGCCAAGTTGAGAAGTTCTGGAAAGTAGATGATGTTGGTGGAGAGGATATAGGAATGTCTGTGAGTGACAGGAAAGTGATCTCTGTGTGGGAGGAGTCATTGTTTAGGGACAAGGATCATTACAGCATGGACATACCCTTCAAGCACAGACCACCAACACTTCCGGACAACAGAGCAATGGCCGAGCATCGTCTACGTCTCCTGGGAAGGAGGCTTTCGAAAGATGATGCGCTGAGCGACAAATATGTTGCAGGCATCAACGAACTCAAAAACAAGGGGTACGCCGAGGTAGTGCCATATGAGCAACTTGACCGTTCTGATGGCTGCGTCTGGTATTTACCTCATCACCCAGTCTTGCACCCCAGGAAACCAGACAAGGTACGATTAGTGTTTGATTGCGCCGCTAAGTATTGTGGTACTTCACTCAGTGACATGGTACACCAGGGACCAGATCTCGCAAACAAGCTCGTCGGCGTTCTGCTGCGTTTCAGAGAAGAACCCATAGATTTCATGGCTGATATCGAAGGCATGTTTCACCAAGTGTTAGTGAACACGCCAGACCGAGATGTTCTTCGCTTTCTGTGGTGGACAGATGACGACCCGTCAAGACCAGTAACGGTTTATAGGATGACTGCGCATCTGTTCGGCGGGGTTTGGAGCCCCAGCTGCGCCAACTACGCGCTGAAGCGAACGGCATCTGACTATGCCTCAGACTACAGTGCTGACACTGTAGCCACTGTCGACAAAAGTTTCTACGTGGATGATTGCCTGAAGTCCGTTCCGGATGTGCTGCATGGCGTGCACCTCGTGCAACAGGGTGCGCCTTAAATTCGCCAGAAAATCTCGACATTAATATTCATGAAGTTACGTCACTAGCGCGTCACGCTTCATCAATATTCATTGCTGCCCGGTCAGCACAAATGGCGGCCGGCGTAGGAGTTGTGCCCGCGTGGGGCCTGATCTTCACATCTGCTGCTGCTGCTGCTGCTGCTGAGGAAATTCGCTCCCACGAAGGAACATCAGGGTTTCACTATGTTGCAGATTACTGTTATGCGGCATGCAATAGTAACAAGTACCCAGTAAAAATGTGTCTTAGTCTACACATATTTTGTTTAATGCCCGCCTTGTCAATTACACTGTTAATACGGCCTGGTCCATTCGTCTATCACATCTGCCAAGTTCCGCTGTCGGTGGTGTCGCCCGATAGGACCGCCCTCTATCGCCGCTTCCTCCATGCACCTCTAGCTGGCGGCGTGTCTGCACTCGGCGATGAACCGTATTGATATATACTGACAATTTAGAGTCCAACCCGGTCATGTATGCTGTGAATGTGTTGTGAGGTTTCGACGTCGGCCACTTTTCGCTCACGACACCACTTTAGCAAAGAGATGTAAAAAGAAAATAAACTCATAAAATGGAATACGTTGCTACAACTCTTTGTCTCTGATATTCCCTATCTGCCTACACTTTGTCGTGAATCTCACTAGTTCCTCCTCCGCTCCTCTTGTTCCGCTTCTTTTATAGGTCCCCCCTACACCCCGGCACCGTCAGAATTCCCCCCCCACGTCCCTTGGGAGTACCCTGGTCACATCCCGCTACATTTAACCTATGCAGGGCCCTCCCCACCACCTGGGACGCCCTGGCCTCTCCCCTGGCCTGGTGTCATGCTCGGTGTGTGTTCCCGCTAAAGATATGCCGCCCACACCTCGCAGATGTTGTGACGGATCTCCCTCTCAAGTGGTCGGGGCCCGCTCGACCTACTTCCTGCGCCCGGGGGACCACCCTAGCCCCATCCAGTGGTCACTTCCACCCCACTCCGATCCGCGCACTGGGCGACCTGCCTCGCTGGACTTTTATCCCCACGGGTGCCTTACCAATATTACCAGACACGCTAACGCCCCACTACGGTTCCCCCTACACTGCCTACACTATATAACAGCAATCTTTACCATGCACGCACACTCTTATTACGAAAAATGTCTCAAAATTGATTGCCATTCGTTATTAACCATAGAAACATGCTGCAATAAAAAAAAGTGTAAACAAAAAGGAATTGTGTTATACATGTATGCCCTAAAAGGAGGGTTACATCCCCATGTTCCCCTTAGATCCGCCTCTGCCCACCCCCCCCTTTCCCTTTCCACCCTCCATCTTCTAAAACCCTAGAGGTTTGGAACCATGTTAAATAATTAACACACCAAACCAGACCAGATAGATACCTGATAAACCTCTCCCACCCCCACCAGGGGCAGGTTAGGGGGGGTTGCACCCTCCCCCCTTAGGAACTTGAACATACACTGTAAAAGTCGGGTTTTCCGAGCACCCCCCCCCCCCGTGTCGCAAATTTCTAGACCGTCCCTGAGTCCTTGCCACTCTGTCTTGTCAGTAGCCCTATATTATAGTACAGTCAGAATCTGTGGTGGAGAGAATGTTGTCTTATTCAGTATAAATATCAAGTTTGTAGCAGATGTTGCGATTGCGTATGTTCTGAAACCCCTTTCCGCTTGTCAGGGTCAGGGGAAGCACCTTGTTCTGCTTTTAATAGCGCTGCTGGGCCCGCCGATTTAAGGGTCACAATGAATATTGATGAGGCGGGATGCTGGTGACGTAACAAGCATGAATATTCATGTCGAGGTTTTCTGGCGAATTTAAGGCGCACCGTGCAACAGTTGCGTGAGTTACTGGCTAAGGGTGGGTTCCGCCTTACTAAGTGGGTCAGCAACTCGCGTGAACTACTTCGCACTGTACCAGAGTCTGAGCGGGCGAAAGAAGTCAAGTCACTCGATCTGGATCGGGAGCTTTTGCCTGCAGAGAGAGCTCTGGGAGTGTTGTGGCGTGTAGAAGATGACACATTGGGTTTTGACGTCCATGTCAAAGAGAAGCCTCTTACCCGACGTGGTCTATTGCGTATCGTGAGCTCCGTCTACGACCCCTTGGGTTACGCATGCCCATTTGTCTTGACGGCGAAAATGCTGTTTCAGCGTCTGTGCAGAACGAAAGTGGGATGGGATGATCCCATGCCAGACGACTTAGCTGAGCAATGGGGCCGGTGGTTAGCATATCTGCCACTGCTACGCGACTTGACCATACCACGCTGCGTCAAACCACCTGGCTTCGGAACCATAACTTCGGTCCAGTTACATCACTTCTCGGACGCTTCGGAGAAGGGATTTGGAGCTATTACTTACCTGCGACTCGTTGATAACAAGGGAGAGATACATTGTTCTCAACTGATGGCCAAAGCAAAACTGGCACCAATGAAGACAACCACGATTCCACGCCTAGAACTGATGGCCGCCATCGTGTCAGTCAAGCTGGACGAGTGGATGCGAGAACATTTGCAGTACCCACATTTGCAGACCATGTACTGGCGTGATAGCATGATTGTTCTCCAGTACCTTCGAAATGAAGACAAACGCTTCCACACCTTTGTGGCCAATCGCATCTCTCGAAGATTGGACCACTCAACCCCTGCGCAATGGAGGTACGTGGAATCTGGATTGAATCCTGCAGATGACGTCTCACGAGGCCTTGCAGCGCAAGAACTGATCAACAGTGACAGATGGCTACGTGAACATGGTTTCCTGTGGCAGGATGAATCTACCTGGCCCGCCCAACCTGACCTCGGAAATCGCACACTCTCTTGTGATGCTGAGGTCAAAGGAGAGATACAAGTGTATGGCATACAAACTGACGCAAAGCCAGACGTCATTGATGAAATCTTCAAGAGGCATTCTGACTGGTATGAGCTCAAGAAGTCTATCGCCTGGATTCTGCGTGGTAAAGCGCTTCTTCGATGCAAAGCCACAGGAGGTGATAGAGACCTTGTTTCGAGTGGATCACTCAAGGTGTCGGAGCTGAAATCAGCAGAACGGGAGATTATAAAGTACGTTCAAATGACAAGTATTGATGACACACAGCTCAAGGCTAGCTGTTTTCGTCGATTGACACCGATTACTTCCGTCGAAGGACTACTGTGTGTTGGCGGGCGGCTGGAGAACGCTACTCTCGCTGACGAGGTGAGACATTCTTGGATCTTGCCATATCGCCATCCGATAGTCGACCTGATTATAAGGCACTATCATGACATCGCCGGACATCGTGGAGTTGAACACGTCCTCGCTGAGCTTCGGCAGCGAATTTGGATCGTCAAAGGTCGATCTGCTGTAAAACGTGTCATCTACAAGTGTATTCCATGTCGCAAGAGGAAAGCCCCTCCAGAATCACAGTGTATGGCCGACCTACCCGAGGACCGGGTGACACCTGGCTTACCACCGTTCTCCATGGTGGGGGTGGATTTCTTCGGACCGTTCATGGTCAAGCCGGCCAGAAGTCAGCTGAAAAGATACGGATGCCTCTTCACCTGCCTCGCAACGCGAGCGATCCATCTCGAAGTCTGTCATACCATGGAGACAGACTCGTTCATCAACGCGCTCCAGCGTTTCATCAGTCGTCGTGGCCAACCTACAGAAATACGCTCTGACAATGGCACCAACCTCGTTGGTGGGCAGCGCGAGTTGCGTAAAGCCATAAAGGAATGGAGCCAGACAGCGATTGACAGCTATCTACGGCAGCGGGAAGTCCAATGGATATTCAATCCGCCAGGAGCGTCGCACTTGGGCGGTGTCTGGGAACGCCAGATACGAACGGTGCGCTCCGTTCTCAGCAGCTTGCTGAACCACCAGGTGCTGGACGACAAAGGGCTGGTCACCCTGTTGTGTGTCGTTGAAGGCATCGTCAATAGCCGTCCAATCACGAAGTTGTCGGACGACTCACGTGATTTGTCACCACTCACACCAAATCATCTGCTACTCCTACGCTCGGGTCCTACATTACCGCCTGGGAACTTCGTCAAACCAGACCGCTGCCGTAGAAGATGGCGCCAGATACAGCATTTGGCTGACATCTTCTGGCAACGTTGGCTGAAAGAATATCTGCCTTCACTGCAAGAACGCCAGAAGTGGATAAAGCTACAACGTAACTTGCGTTGTGGCGACCTCGTTCTCGTCAAGTATGAGAACACACCGCGGTACCAGTGGCCGCTTGGGCTAATCGTCGCTGTCTACCCTGGCAGAGACGGACATGTGAGGTCGGTCCAAGTGAAGACTCACACGGGACTCTACGACAGGCCTACCGACAAGATTTGCCTCCTGGAAGCGACAACTGCAACAACAACCTCGTTGAATTGACTTTTCTTGCTATTGCTGAAAGACATTTGTATGAATCTGTTCAAGTCGTTATTGGAAATGTATAATTCTGTCCTATATGTATTGTTGTAATGCCATTTTGGAGATGTGCCTTAGGGGCCGGGATGTTACGGACAGAATCAACTGCAACGTATCATTACGTCATATCATATCATAACGTAGCTAATTATGTTTATCTCCTGTTAAGTCCCTCATTATTCCATAGATGTCACCACTATTTGTTCCGGAGGCTCATGGGTGTTCTCGTAAAACTTTTCGGTTTTTTTTGTACATGTCTCGTGCTCTCGTTTCCGGTTGAGTTGGTTTTTTACAAGTCATTGACAAGACAAGACAGTCACAGTAATCTGACAAGCATTTGACATTTTCTACCACTTTAACACCCCAGCGTAGTGAGTATTACACTTTGTTTATAGGCATTTAATGAGGTTTTCTTGCATAGTTGTTTGGTATCGCTATGGTAAAATGACAGCCTGTTATTTTTATAATTTAGATATTTCTGATACTTATTTGTGTAATTTGGCTGTTTTTTCTGTAGCCATTTTTTGTTGTTGTGGTTGACTATTTTGTGTGTATGTGACAGCCCGTTTTGGATAATTAAGTATTAATCAAGTAAATTTTGTGACATGCTACAATGTAATATTATTTGATAGTTTATGACAACTTAAATATTTTAGAATTTATTTCTAAAATTCAGTAATTTCTTTGACAGATAGAACCACTTCACTTCATTAGCATTTGCTTCACTTCTCTTCACCCCACTTTGACCCTTCAGTCTCCAACTACAACCCACCTCAACCCACCTCAACCTACTTCAACCCACTTCAACCTACTTCAACCTACTTCAGCCCACTTCAGCTCTTCATTCTTCCCTTCGTCTCACTTGTCGTCGCTTCGCCTCATCTGTCTTCGCATGAACTTGTACTGGATATTTGATAAATTTTTTTTTTTGTAATAAACTATAAACCTTAGGCATAAGTGCGTGATTATTTTCGCTGGACTATACGACATCCTGTAGCAAAGGCTACAAATAGATTTGTTTTCGAAAAACAAACGATGCCAATTTTGCATCCCCCCCCCCCCTTCCCCTCCAAATCCAACCTACAAAATAGTCCAAATGGAACACAATGCCACCAATGCACATCCTCATTTTGACCTAATGCCACAATTAGTCGTCATAACATCTCCAAAACGGAATCGAACTGACAAATTGATGATTTACGAAATGCGAGTGAACGTCGTAGTGAACGGACGTGCGGCGTGGAGCTCTCGATAGTGTGACTGATTATACCGCTATTAAATCAACATGGGCAAAAACAAGAAGCGTGAACGCATGGGAAGCAACAACAGCAACCCTTCCCCACTGACGAGCCAACCTCACAAGGCCGCCAGATTTGACGTCCTGCCCCAAGATCTGGATTGTGAGGAAGAGACACGCAAGACAGCGAACAGGGTGAACATTAGAGAAGTCATATCAGCCGCAATCCAACAGACTTTCCAAGCAAGCCCGGGGGACCATACCCCCCGGCGTGACTGCTCACCAGGTGTACAGCTGAAATCCACACCACAACAACAGGCGGCCGACCTTATACAGTGCAGCAGCCTGGCTGAGAACTTAGTCGAAAATCTGCCGAGTAAAACCGAGCAACTTGACCTCGCTGGCCAAGTCGCAAGGCAAGTCATCGAGGCAATAATCCCCATTATGTGCCAGGCGATTACGGCGGCTTTTGACGCTGCCTTTGGAGCTGAAACTCACGCAAGCCCGAGCAGGTTGAAGACGCAAGAGCTCCAGTCGAGTCTTCAGAGGCAGGGGTTAAAACTTAAATACGAAATGGACAAGCAGGAGCAGTATTCTCGGCGCTGGACTCTGAGGATTAACGGCGTCGAGGAACCGCAAGGTGAAACCAACATCCAACTGGTTGAATATCTGACGAAGCTGACACACGAATGTGGCGTCCCGATACAGGCCAGCGACATTTGTGTTTGCCACAGGACGGGCCCGCGGAAACTGCAAAATGGCGACCCCAACCAAAGACGACCAATTCTGTGCCGTTTCATCTCGAGAAGCGTACGAGACCAGGTCTTCGCGGGGAAAAAAATACTTAGAGACAACGATGCCTACGCGAGAGTTTACGTAAACGAGGACCTCACCCCACTCCGGGCGCGACTGCACACCTACGCAAGAAAACACGGCGCGGTTAGTAATGCTCTGACGCGTAACGGCCGCATCGTGTGCTACCTGAAAGATGCGTCCCAGGACAGACCCGTCATCATCGAGTCTCCGGATGACCTCTTCAAGCTCGGCGATGACACCGACGACTACGCTTACTTCAAGCTTGACGGATACACCGTCCGCAGCTCATGGGAGGAGGAATAGGACAGACCCGGAAGGTGTGGATCTATAACCCTCGCCGCCCCACCCAGGACTGACCCCACAGACATTTTGCCCCATACCTCCAGTAACCATAATCCCCATGTATCGGCGACCCCTATTGATTGCACTTGCGCAATCCCCGGTGAGTCACAAACCCTCCAAAGTGCCGTTAATGATGTGTCTGATGTAATAAGTAGCCTAACAAATATTCGATTTGTCGCTTGGAATGTACATGGATTGGAAAATCTGCTGAGTGAGAGTTGCATAGAACGTTATCTCAACCAATATCACCTCATAGCTTTATGTGAAACGTGGACGCATTGTGATGAAGATGTAAAGAACGTGCTGCCAGATTATAGTCATTATTGTATACATGGTCAGCGCAGATCTAAGTATGGGAGAACCCCAGGAGGTATCGTTGTATTCATTCACCCAGATATCGAACATAGGGTAAAACTGATTGTTTCTTGTGACTGCGGAATGTTTTTCCACATAACAATAATAAAATACCGTACTAGAAAACGTAATTGTTGCATGTATATATATCCCAGATGAAACATCCACGTTCTACAGGGATCGGTTATTTAAAAATGGTATTGAGGAGTTTGACGAACTGCTAGGTGATATCATGAGCGCGCACTTGAACTCAGATCTGCTAGTAATGGGAGATTTAAATGGGCGGACTGGTGAGGCTCCTAATTATATAGAAGAAGACCATGTAGATTTCCTGCCGAACATTGAGTGGTACAGAGGCGACGATTTTGAACGCCCCAGGAAATCTCGTGACTGTAAAATCAATCGTTTTGGTACATCAATCTTAGAGCTTTGTAAGAAATATTGCATACATATTTTAAATGGACGTTTTGTCGACGAATCAGAGGGAGAATTTACGTACCTGTCGTCAACTGGCAAAAGCGTTGTTGATTACGCACTTATCTCAACTGCTAGGTTTTCTGACGTTAGCCATTTTAAGGTCGACTCAATGGGTGGCTCTGATCATTTTCCGGTAACCTTCACCATTCCAGTCAACTACATAGTGGAAAACGCAGTATCCGGTTGTGACACTCGGCAAATTAATAAATACCGTTGGAGTAGCGAGCTACAGTCAGATTTTATGGCAAAACTAAGGAATTCCGCCTCATTGTATGCATTGAATGAGTTTAATGAAGCCGTTGAGGCAAAGAATGTCTCCATTGCTATATGCCTGATAACCGATCTTGTGCAACGCGCGGCGGTTGACATGAAGGCATGTCCGCGCCCAACAGTGAGAAGTCGACATATAGACCAGCCTACTTGGTGGGACAGTGATTGCGAGTCATTAAAGAAGGAGCGGTCACGTGCTCTAAACAGGTTCAGGTTATCTCGATCTGACATGGACGAGGAATTATATCTAAGAAAAAAAATTGTTCAAAAATCTTTGTCGTTCCAAGCAGTATAAGAAAAAGAACAGGAATCTTAGCCATTTAGAGGAGACATACCACCAGTCAACAAATGTTTGGTCTTTTATTCAGTCTATCAATCGAAAGAGAAACTCTTGCCCACCCATAACTAACGATGAGTGGAAATGTTATTTCGAGTCGCTATTTACTGTTGATAAAATCCCCGTTGAGTTTGACGATGAAATTAATGAAACGTTGAGGATTCACGACCAAGAATGTAATGATTGTACTTTTAATGTGCCAGATGTATTGAATGCTGATATAGAAGTAGCTGAAGTTGATGGTGTGATTAAACAGCTGCCAAATGGCAAAGCTCCTGGTCCCAACGGTTTGGTATATGAAATGTTTAAAAGTGGTTCAGAAATGCTAAAGGAACCCTTATGTCGTTTATTCAATGTTATTTTAAATACTGGAGAGTTTCCAACGGCATGGGGGCAGGCACTGATTACTCCGCTGCATAAAAAAGGGCCCAAAAGGGATCCAAATAACTATCGAGCTATATCACTTCTTAACGTCTTGGGTAAAATCTTTACAAAACTTTTAAACAATCGGCTCCAGATATGGGCAGATACGAATCATAAGATTAACGAAAGTCAGGCGGCTTATCGCAAAGGTCGTTCCACTGTCGATCACTTATTTACGTTGTACGCTATAACGGAAAAATATTTATGCAAAAAAAGTGGTAGATTTTACTGCGCGTTTATTGACTTCGCAAAAGCTTTTGATTCGATTCCCCACTCGTCGCCCTGGTATAGGGTGCTGAAAGAAGGTATTCACGGAAAGGTGTTATCTGTTCTTAGATCGATGTATTCCTCTCTTAAGTCGTGTGTAAAAACCCAGGAAGGTCTGTCAGATTATTTTGAATGTAAGGTGGGAACCCGTCAGGGCTGCATGCTGAGCCCGTTTCTTTTTGCACTATATATAAATGAATTGGAAAACCGGTTTAGAAGTAATTCATGCGATGGCGTGTACCTCGATGAAATTCACCCTGGATTATATGTACTAATGTATGCTGATGACCTAGCTCTAGTAAACGATACTGTTGGCAGGTTACAAAGGCAATTAGACGTACTGGGCAAATATTGCAAGGATTATGGGCTTAAAATTAAGATGAATAAGACTAAAATTATTGTATTTAGAAATGGCGGACGTCTGCGGCAAAACGAGAAGTGGTACATCGATGGTCAGTGCGTTGAGACCGTCTTTTTATAAGTATTTGGGTATAGTTTTTTCATCGACATTAAGCTGGTCGAGGGCGTTAAAGACACTAGTCTTACAGGGTAACAAGGGTGTGTTTTTGGTGAGAAATGTGATGTCGCAGTGTGGTTTTATTCCTCCAAAGATCTGCTTTGATTTGTTCGATAAAATTGTCCTCCCTATTATTCTATACGGCAGTGAAATATGGGGCTTCGAGTTTCAAAGCGATATAGAAACTATGCATGTTCAGTTCTGTAAAAGGTACTTGCGTTTGCCTCCCCAAACTCCATCTTGTGCCGTCTTGGGAGAATGCGGACGAACGCCACTTAATACTATCTACATGACAAAATGCATCAAGTTTTGGTTGCGTGTGGTGCAAAGCGACGCGTCTCGATATACACAGTCATGCTATGAAATCTTGTTTCGCTTGGCAGCCACTGGAAAACAAACTTGGCCCGCAAAAATTGAAAAGCTTTTGTGTAAATTCGGCTTTGGGCACGTGTGGCTAAACCAGAGCGTAGGCGATGTAAATATGTTTATCAGTGAATTTAAACAACGAGTCGCTGATATTGCAATGCAAGAATGGGGTGAGCGAGTTAAACTTACATCCAAACTATCTTCTTGTAGTAAATTCAAGTCACTGTTAGAACCAGAGCAATATCTCACATCTGTTACGATTCCAAAGCACCGTATGGCATTAACTAAATTTCGATGTTCTGCCCATTCGTTACGTATTGAAAGGATGAGAGGGCAAACTCACAGAAGTCTCCGCCTATGCAACTATTGCCTGTCTAAAGATAACGAGGTTGTTGAAGATGAGTACCATTTTTAATTCAATGTCCGCTGTACGAAGAACTCAGAAAACAGTACATTCCGTATCATGTAAAGTCCCAGCATGGGTTTACTTCATTATTATCCACCTTAAATAAGACTCACCATGTTAATCTAGCTGCATTTGTTTACCACGCCTTCATACTGCACGACAACCTCAGCGAGTAATATGTATATCGATAGTATATGTCACTACAGGTGTTTTTTTTTGTTAATTATTGTTTATTATATGTACTATGGGCCGATGGCCTTTCAGTATAATAAATTTCCAATGATTTACACACACCATTTCTTAATAGGACTTAATAAGCGCTGTGCTAAGTGAAGAACAGCAGCTTTATGTATTCTAAAAAAATAAATATGTCATTTGTTGCGAACATCCATATATATTTGCTGACCAAAACTACACAGTGTTTATTACTATATTTTCCCTAATTGCAAAGTGTTCCCTGTACTGCTTGGTGACGGGCGGTTTCATCGTTATGTGTTGCATTCACTGAATGTATCTCATAATCAGTTTGGTGCATTGCCGCCTTTAGCGCTGTTGTAATCTGATACTTTCTGGTCAAATCGATGACCCAAATGTCAACGAACAGCAGCGTGAACTTCATCTTTAGTCGGGGACGTCTTGGATGTCTTGAATCTCTATACCGTAGTCTCGGCTGTGTGAAATACTGTTAGAAGAAGACATTATATAGACCAGGGGCCCGTAACTGGAAGCAATCCTAAGTTTTCCGATTTGCGCCGATGATGCGTGTGCGTTAAGACAATATTACGTCAAATTTAGTAGTGTAACTCGAAGCGCACCTATCGTGACCATAGTTCTGTCGCAAGCTACACAAAAATGTTGTGTAACTCAAAGCGCTACTAGACCAAAGTAATGGTGATTCCCCCTCGATGACGTAATCATGTAGAGGGTGTCACTGCTTCCAAGCATGGTCGCGAGCTTTGTTGCCATAGTTTATGGCACGAGCTTGCATAGTTTAATTAGTGCAAGGTGACCTCAGCCAAGCGATCTACATTCAAAAGTATACTCTATCTTTGCTGTTTGTCAGAGAGCTATGATGGAAGACAAGGTAGATAAGAAAGGCAGAAAAGCCAACTTTACGGCGGAAGAATGTGAAGTTTTGGTCGCGACAATTGACTCTCACAGCACTACAATAAACGGGAAATTTTCCGACACAATCAATCTGCAAAAGAAAAACCGAGCATGGGAGGACATTACCAGGCCTGTCTCTACCTTATCACGGGGTGCCGTTAGAGCCAGGCAGCATTTGCTGTCTTTGCGGTGTTGCAGCGCATAATGGCGCGGCTGGCGCTGATCGAATAAATGTGCCCAGAAAAAAGCTCTGACATTGCAAGTTAGGACAATAAATCAAAGTATTTTCCTTCCGCCAGGTCAGTAAATTGCATAAGGATTCTGGAAAGATCCATATTTTGTCGGCTAGTTAAAAACTGTGCGCCCTATACGCGAAAATATGCGCTGCAACATCAGAACGTTTTCTGATCGTGGACCCCAAGTATCGTATCGCCCCCGAGTTATATCCAAGACTCGTTTACAAACTCACTTTGGATGCATTTCCCAGTATATTTGAACACAAGCCAGTGAAGGAAGCAAGAAAGAGCTCTTTGAATCGGAAGAGAAAGCGAGAGCACGAAGAGGTTAGTACACAGCGGTTTGATACACAGGCGCCGTAAATCAACTGACACAGCCTCACACTCACTGGGCGGGGAAGGTTTGATCCTACGGCCCGTTTGACTTTTCGATAGGCGTAAACCCATTCTCAACTTTTAGGCCTACTCAAGTTGTGGGTGTGATTGTGTCAGCTCCATCATATGCTAGATCTAACTTATCTTAAAAAGTTTTTTTTGAGCAAGCCTGGGCTCGCGCTAGGATATTTTTTTCATTAGCCAATTTGGCTAATTCCGTGGAAAAACATTAGCCAATATTTGTTCGAGGATTTTCTGGTTTCATTTGTTGAAAAAAACATGATTAAAAATGTGTTTGTATCATGAAATTTTATATTCGCCCTTTTGGCGAGTGTCCAGGAAGTTCTTATCGCCAAATCCCGAATTTTAATTTAATACTTATTTACGTATAATTTAATACTTATACTTAATTTCTGAGCTGCCCTAGAAATGAGCCAACTGACTAATTTGTGAGCTAATTGTAAAGTTTACAAGTGTTGGTATAACGTTTGTAAGAATATAGCACCATTCTCCATAAAAGGGTTAGATATGATATGTATGCTAATATAGGCATATGCGACTGGAGAAAGACACTTTACTGACCTATTTGATTATTAAAAATGACCATACCTAAAATTATATGTCATCATATGGATCTTGGGAAAAAACTTAAACAAACCTTTCTTTGTCTTCCAGATTGAGTTGTTTTTGGCAGATAAGTGCTCGTGCAATTGTATGTGCACAAGATGTACAGTGAGAAATGTATCTTCCGTTGGGACGCAAACTGATTGGCAAGGGAATGTGAAGTCCACACAAGCGAGTCCAAAAGTGTCGAGCAAGTCGACTATGTGCACACCGCTGGTTTCAGCTGTTAGCACCCAGGCGTCTACAGCAACAGAAGAAAAGGAGTCTGGTCGATCGCCGCAAAAAAAAGATCCTGTTTCTGTGGCAGAGAGGGACGACAGCACAGACACAGAACCAGACGGTGACTCTGGTTCCGATTATGTACAATTGTCTGAGAACACCTCGGACAGTGACTCTGTTGCACTGAAGTGCAAGCCACATACAGCACCGCCTGATCAAGAGCGTAAGTTCCTCGTCTTTGAATCGTGTTTAAAACAACTTTTTGGTAAATGCCTTAAATGTGGTGCTTGTAAGGTCAGGTGCGAGATGATTGAAGGTGCTGGCACGTTGCTGAAAGGAAAATATGTATGTCCATTAGGTTATAGGGGTGAGTGGCTTTCTCAGCCGCTCCTGAAAAATAAGATGGCTGCTGGCAACCTTCTTCTGTGTGCGGCGATCTTGTTTACTGGCTCCACCTTTGAAAAGGTACGAGAGATGGCAGATGTTCTCCGGCTACCCATTGTCAGCAAAAACTCCTTTTAACAATTGCAAGAGAAGCTCCTCTTTCCTGTCATACACTCGACCTATGTTATTCAAAAGGAGGCGATGATTGCAGCCTTTGGAGAAGATCTAGTAACTGTAGTTGGGGATGGTCGTTGTGATTCTCCGGGATTCTCTGCAAAGTATGGGACGTATACCGTTATGGAAGAGACAACGGGGGCCGTGTTGACATCTGCCATCTCTCAAGTTGGTTTATCAGATTTATCCGTAGCGATGGAGATAGACGGTTGCCTGGAGTGTCTCACCGAGCTGAGAGATCACGGTATGAACGTGGACGTGTTTGGCACCGATTGCAGTCGTTCAATTGGAAAGTTGATGAAAGAGTCTTTCTCAGATATCGTTCATGAGCATGACGTGTACCATGTTGAAAAAAGAATACGGAAAAAATTGCTTTCCAAAGCCAACCAAAGAGGGCAATTTGAGATACATTGCTGGATCAGGGCGGCTATAAACCAGTTGTGGTGGGTAACTCAAAACTGTGGTAAAAATTCGATTGAACTGCGGGACAAGTGGCTATCGATAATGTACCACGTCAGTGACCAACATGAATGGGAAAACTTTGACGTGTACCATGAGTGTGTCCATCCGCCTCTCACAATTGAGCAAAGTTAACGGAAAAAGTGGCTCAAGCCTGGGTCAGCTGCTCACACAGCATTCTGTGAGGTCATCCGTGACCCCATACTGCTTAAAGACATTGAGAAGTTGACCCGGGCTGTGCACACTGGCAAGCTGGAATGCTTCCACTCCTTACTGCTAAAGTACTGCTCAACGAGACACCATTTCTCCTACAAGGGAATGGTAGCTCGAACAGAATTGGCCATCTTAGACCATAACAATATCCTTGGGCGGGCACAAGCCAAAACCGAGCATGGCACTCTGCGTTACAATACAGTGTTTCCGAAGCGAACGAAACGATGGGTTGCAAAACCAATTCAGGAAACAAAATCGCACTCCTGGCGCAGAGACCTTGCAAATTCTGTTATCAGGTACCAGAGTGGTGAGCAGTCTGCGCAGGCAATACCAGTTCCAACTGGTATCCCCGCAAACATTGCCAATGACCCTAAACCTCCTAAACAGGAAATCGTTAACAGACATGTGTCCCGTTTTGCTGGCATGCCTAAAACCTCCACTGAATGAGTAGTTTCCCTTTAATAAGACATTAGGCATCTTTCCTAAACAGTCGTCCCCTGCCGTTTGATACCAAGAGGGTGGTGACTTCGACATTTGAATCTGAAATGGAATGGAGATTACTGTTTGTACTGAATATATATATTTGATAATTTTGAAGCTGCAACATTTTTTGTTAGTCTAATACAATAATCAATGGAAAAAACATATCTTGGCCCTCTTATGCAGGTCAACCCCTAAGCAGCACTGAATCTTGCCTGGCTACTTGCTGGCTTGGCTTCTTTACAGAAAATGTGTACAGAAGCTGTAGTACATGACCAACAGGTTAGTCTATGGGTCCCAAGTCTACCACCAGCAGAGGGACATATCGAACAACTGCAGCCCTTAATTCACAAGCTGAATGGGTCATAAAAGTAGCCGGGGGGGGCGGGCTGCTGGCCTCTCCACAATGTACAGACTCTACAAACCCTAGACACTTCTATAGGCCCACAAGCTGCAGGCATCATTTTATTGTATTAATAGTGCGTTTGGTTCGGTTCTCATGGGAATTATGTAAGCCACATGGAGACGGATCGGCGTCAGTCGAGTGTGCTATCTGATTTATTATGATATCAAGGTACGGCAGGGGTCCAGCCACGCATGCTTGAGTACACAATCATGATGACATCCTCTCAGCCACTATCCAACTTCTTTGATGTCACGCTTGACGAAATAATTCTGACATTAACCAACCTACAATCCGGACATAGGTATACACTGTGATGTTTTGTGATTTAACTGGTTGCAACATCTATTTTCAAGACATGACATATCATATAATATCTTCATGCTGACTTGATCAAATGAAGCACTCGTAACATGTGTCTTGCCCCAAGTCTGCTTCTCGAGCGTGACTCCGGCTTTCTGCACACGCCAGGGCCGTCAGGGCCTGTGTTTGTAGCGACGGGTTCCTGATGTGTTCCAGACGTATGCGTAATAACGAGCGTAACATGCGTTTTCGACGTAAGTAAGGCGACGGGTTTATGGCTAGTGTCGTTGTTATAACCACTGTGCAAACAAAGGTTGCAAGAACACATCAATCCAATATTGACTATCCACGTCTCCAAATATCCAATATTGACTATCCACGTCTCCAAATATCAAATATTGACTATCCACGTCTCCAAAGATCCAATATTGACTATCCACGTCTCCAAATATCCAATATTGACTATCCACGTCTCCAAATATCCATTATTGACTATCCACGCCTCTAAATATATCTGATAGGAACAAGGTACAGTGTGTGAATAATAACATTTTGCATACATTCAAATTAAGCAAAAAGTTAATATGAAATGTACGACTCCATTTCAAAGTACAAATTCATCCCAGCAGGAAAATCCAATAAACGTGTCTGTTCTTAACACTGAGCAATGAGCCAAGTTATGTTTCGTCAACAGACCGTTCCTGATATAAATGCCAACCGGCTAATGCACTGGCAACCCTATTCTCGGGTTGCAGCTGTTCTTCAGTGCGATAATTTTGTGAATATGTATTGTGTAGATACTGATTTAGAAATATGTGTTGTACGTATTTGCGTAATACATGGTACCAGATGTTACCGCTTATAACTTCTTATAAATCGATGATATAATTATATTTCTTACATAGGGAGCCAATACTATGAATCTGTTCGAATGAATAAAATAATATAGTGTAAAATTACAACAGGGTGCACTTCCCATACGTTGAATTGTGTAGCGCTCTATCCAGCGCCATTTAGCGGCAAACAAATGTGAAGCAGAATGGAACATGTACATTTTTAAGTTTGCAGTGATAAATCAACATGTTAACATGTGTGTGTGTGTGTGTGGAGGGGGCGGTGGAGGGGGTTAAAATATCACTCTTATCCGTTTCATCCCAGATGTCCGCTCTTTTTGGGTATGTCCGCTCTTTCCGCATCAAGGGAGACCTGCGGAAATTATCACCCCCCCCCCCCCCCACCCCTCAGGGGTTTACTCAGACACATCGTTAAGGCTTAGACTTTAGCTGACAAAGGTCAACGCTCGCCTCACGTTTCGGCCCATATTTTCAGCTGATTTGCCGCGACAGTTCTGAAAATCACTGACACGAGGAATATCGGGCTAATTTAATGATACCAAACTTACGTGCCTTACGTCTACTGCAATGTTATCTTTTTTCCAGAGAACGTTGGCAGCCCCACGGCAGCAGGGGTGCGGGGGTGCAAACCTGCTGTGTTGTGTGTGTGTGTGGGGGGGGGGGGGGGGGGGTGGGGGGGCTGGGTACCTGCGATAAGTGATCGGTCATTACTGATGACAAATGCCCATATACAAGCTTTGCCAACGTGTGTGATGAAAAAAACTCTTGTCCTCGAAAAATTTGCTATTTGCCGTTAATCGTTTTGTTTAAAAAGAAACCATCATCGAGAGAATCGCACATCAACAGTATAAAATACTTATTTTCGCCCATCAGGCGGGTGTCGACATGTTCACATGGCCAGAGTTAACCAACCACACGCTAAGGCCATGACGTCACCTTCGATGACCTTCCGCTGAACCAAGCATATGCTTACATGGAAGAAACTGCGTTTTCGGAACAAATTGTCGGCGTAACACCTCTCACGAATAGTGGAAAACGAATTTGACTTGAATCATCGATGTATTAAGAACCAAATGGTGTATTGTTCATCTGTTTGCTGTAACAATTCAAGTGCAAAAAGGACGGCAAAACAGGATATCTTTCCACCGCTATCCACTTGCAGCAGCTTTTGCGGCAATGGCTAACAAGATTCAAGAGTGTGTTCCGACCACTTTGAGAAAAATTGTTTTGATGAAGATCTGTATGCTAAGTACGCAGGCAGAGGACCAAACGAACCAATGAAGCTGAGGCTGAAGCCTGAAACTGTTCCAACCACCTTTTTCCATCGCTATCCAAAGCCTATATCTCTTGTTGCACCATATGTACATGACCCGCCAGTCGACCGGGCTACTAGCTTCATGCACCTCCCACCCCCCCCCCCACCCCTGCCCACCATCCCTATAGACCGCCACCCACCCACCCCATACGGCCGGTCTGCAGTACGGCCCTCCTGTCCCTTCAGTGACAGTGAGTTTCTAAGACAGCAGCTGTATCAAGTTAAACCATCGACTGAAGCTTCCCGAAACATAGCCCGCCACTCTACGAATCAAGTCCAACCCGCTCCCCCTCCCCTTCTAATGCCACACGGCTGCACTGACCAGATAGTTTCTCGCGTATGCAATATTGTTCACCGTTAGGATAAATTTGATTGCACGCTCATAAAAGAAAACGGGAACAAGAAACCAAGATCTTATGAGAGGTCACATTTTATGGACTAATTTTATCAATCCATTGTTTTCCATTGTAAACAAAACCGACCGTCAGAGACACAAACCGTCTCTTCAGCTCTTCAACGCAGGTGAAAAAATTTCACGATCCTTCACCAGACAACATTAACAGTAACATTAACACACGAATGGCCCGATGCAGCGCTGTTACAATGTAATAAACCTTGATATTTCCTCGCCCCCCGAAATTGTTAATGACAAATTGTCAAGCTAACTTCAGGATGTTGTGCTTCTGGTATCAGACGTTAATACGTATATCGTTCTACTATACGCCGGCCTTGCATGTTTCGTAGCTTATTGCACATCTTCATATTTCAATTTTAGCCTATCAAGATAGTACATCATTGATGTTTGAGCGCTATACGGCTTTGATACGAACTTTCATGCATTAGCTTTAATGCATATTTTAGCCATATCCAAATATCCCGCAATATATGCAAATGAAATGTATGTGTATCGCCTTAAGTGATTATTCATATTTTCCTATGTCATGACCGCGTCTATCATGGTGACACATGAACCCAGTTGATCCTTGTCCGTTACATGTCAATAGCTCCCTGGACGAGAACATATCTGGCAGATTAGGGATGATAGAATTGTATCAATGCCCCAACCTCCCCACACCCACTCTCTTTTTATCAATCCCCCCCCCCCACCCTCAAACTACGAACACATAGTCTTTTTTATTCCTCCCGAGTCATCGCTGGCCATTCGTGAGATAATGTAGCATATGCCGATGAAAATAATTGATGATCTATTAGCCAAGTCAAGATCAGATGAAAGACGGCTCGCGTCGTTGCTTTGCAATGTTATTGCAGAATCGACCGTGGGTTGCTTCGACACCCATTCCCGCCATCTGATGACATTATTTCGCCAAGTTTGCGTTCAACGACGTGTGAATTATCGCATTATGGCAGCATTGCAAACGACTGCGTAATCTTATTCGAGTGGCCGGATCCCAGCCGCTCAATGTGTCATGAATCAGATAGCTAATGAGACCGACGCCGATCAGTCCCCGGTTCGCTTATATAAAGATATAAGGATGTAACTTGAGGACAAGCCGATCAGAAGGGATCCAGCTACGAGCTACACAACGTGTTACAATCCAAGGTAGAGTTTTGTACTATTTATGTTATGGGGACATGGCGGTGGCGCAAGTACCCGGCATGCGTTGTAGGACACATAGCTTGCCACAACTATCACATCTATGTCCCATCGTTTGGTCTTCACCGCTTTGAACGAAACTCTTTGTTTGACGTTTCGTGTGTTATTTTAAAATCAGAGCTGGGCGTGGTGGATCATGCCTTCTCGCACGAAAAGTAACCGTCTTAACTTATGGGCTGACAAATGGCATAAAGCCTTAATGTTGCATGACGTATTCAATGAACAATTTCAGTTCCTTGACATCGCTGTTTGAAGATGAAGCTGTTTCTTCGGACTACTCCTATTGGGTCTCCTGGTCGCATCCGGAGAGTACGAAGCGTCTCCGCGTCACGTCACGCTGTTTTAAGGTGCCGTTTGCGTCCTTAATATATTTAATAACATACCATGTAACGATACGTCTTCACTTAATTACGGACCTTCTTTAGTAATACAAAATATCGGCATTTTCCTCAATTTTTTTCGATTGTAGTCTCTGAGAGTGTCGTGGAGCCAGAGGCACAAGTTGAACCCTCTAGTGGAGAACTTGCTACCACCCTGCCTGCCACGTGTAAGCAACATGTAGAAAGGGGATCAATGCTAGAACATTGCATTTAATTACAAGATCTACAACCTGATATATTTCCTTTCACATCCCGTTATGTCCTTATGCAGTGTATATCTTAAAATATCAATTTGTTCTACACGATGACAATACAGACATCATCTTTCGCGCAAAATATATCTATGCCTACGTGTCGGCATGAGTTTCGCCATCAAATAATACACGTTTGGCAAAATATGTTCTTTTAACACCCACACGTTAGCTTGGTTATCGAAATTAGTCAAGAAAACGTCACAATTTTCCCACACACAAGCGCCCCAATTGTGTCCCTACATTAACTTCATACATTGCTTCAACTCGTTGGGAAAGCTTATTGACTTCCTAAGGCTTGTCATATCCATAATATGCCAGACGTTATTCCTTGGCAGTCTTAATCAGCGCAGCATTTTTGTACGACCGCAAGCGCAGACCTAGTTAGCTTAAAATTGAATGAATTTTAACCGACATTTAATCAAACGCCCACAATACCGCTTGGCCTTGTGCTTCCGAAATGGTAACCGTTCCCTACTGCTTTCGTCCATTGTTCGTGGCATCAGTGAAGTGTTGATTTAATTCCATCGCTACCAACGATATGTCCTTGAAGCATCGTTGTGTGGCCGTCGCTGTTGCTGGGGTCCACGCCTCTCAGATAGCGTTTTTCCTCAAAATGGCCTAAATTTTGCATTCAAAACGGCATTCTTCCTCAAAAGGGAGGGAGGGGGGTGGGGGATCCAGGGGTTCCGGACCCGCCCCTCTTGGATCCGCCCATGGGCTGCGATGCACATTAGTGCATTTTTTTGGCATATTCAGAACTTATGCGGCGCTTGCTACCGGAGGATATTGGCGCATTGACCTGTCAACCACGCGGTAATATAAAAAACAAATAATAAAGACGTAAAAAATGCTAAACGGTCTTCTGCTTCATTTAAGTGAGTGCACCATCATGTTCGTTTAATGTTCTGGAAAGGTTCGCTTGCAATAACAAAGAGATTCCCGGAATCTAAGATAACTTTCCTGAAATACATTTGCGGAATGTTTTCTGGGCACATTTATACCAGTCTGGTGGGGGGGTCCACTGGTGCCCCTTGATGCCTGAGAGAGCGGACATTTGTGATCAAAAAAGATACCCGACAGACCGCGAAGGGGGCGGGGGGGGGGGGGGGCTCCGAAATTTGCGACCGACGGGTAAGAGTGGGTGTTGGGTGGGCTCGGAAAATGTGCGTTCATAAACCGGGCTTGCCCAAAAATGGAAGTAAACCGAGCGGTGTCTGCATGGAACTACGACACAGAGCGGGTCAGTGAAAAACAATCCCGTTCCGACTAAGATTTGTCGGTAAATCGACCCGACCGAGCGGATTTTGGAGGTAAAGAGGAGGGGGGGGGGGCTTCACCGCGGGTCCCTCCCCCAAAAAAACCCAGCTATGTATTTAGTACCCCCTGCCCCCATTCCCGCCTGGCGCTTGATGTGGCGCCAGCGGCTGATTGACGGTAATATGCACATGCATACCAACAGAGGGAGCTCGCCAAACTCACTCAAAGCTCTAGAGAGCGCCTCTGTCGGAGAGTGGAAGTTGAAACTGGCGAAAGTTGAACGCATGGTTTTTTATCGAGGAGAGACGGCCACGAACTCCTAATACTGAAGGTAAGTTAGAATATACACACATCAGCGATACGATCACCTTTTAGAGAATATGATAGCTTGCTGATGAAGTAGGCTGGATTAGAAATGTGTAAGTTTTATATTCTAACAGCCCTTTGACGCTGAGAAAATTTACTGTTCTGTGCGTTATCAAAATTCAAATGATCTGGCCTGGGCCTGGCAAACTCCACTGGCGGCACTGGTGCCTTGGTGGTCAGGTGGTAGATTTGATGTCAGAGCCAGCACTGGACCCAGACCCTAACCCGGTTGCAAAACCCGTCTGACTTTTTTGTTTCGTGGAGCGATCCGGGGGCCATGTAGTAAATATTGACATGGGGCGTAGATTTTAAAACTAGTCTTCGGCCCGTTCTCTGTAGGTCTGACTAGTGTCAGGTAGGACGCTAATTCATGTTCAATCTATCTTTGCAGAAGCAAGATGTCAAATTGCAAGCAGATCGATATGCGTTGTTTCAATGAGCTCCTCGCAGAGATGATGCGCTTGGCTCCACACATCAAGAAAATGGAGGTAACTGAGACTACTTACAAATTGTAACAATCATTGTTTACATGCTGCAGAAATGATACCCTTAAATGTTTGCTTGTGAATAAAGGAGTTAATGATAGCTCACATGTATGCCACCAACTGTAACTGACCGCTGCTAGTTTTTTTTAATGGGTGCCTGCGATGGAGGATCTTGACGCTGAATGATAGAAGTTGACGAATCAGCATATAATGCCGTAACAGAAGAAAACATCTGCCCTCTTATGTTTCCCCTCCACAAACTTGATGTGCCTCCCCTCCCCTCACTTGGGATGACTCCCCTCCCCGAACTTAGGTGTCCATCCTCCGCTAACTTAGCTGTTTCCCCTCCCCTAAATTTGGGTGTCTCTCCTCCCCTAACTATGAATTTTGCAATTGTTTTATCTTCAATAGCACATGTATTAATTTTCAGCGAAATTTAGTATTGACTCTTGAGTTAATTAAATTATACTAACCATGTCAACCACGCGGTAATTTAATTATAAAGACTGTGTTAAACGTGTTATACCGTTTGCATTAGCGCAATGGCATGTCAACCTGTATCTGATCTGATCCGGGTGTGAGGTATGTTTCAGGGCAGTCTCAGTGTATCACAAACAGGACACTTTACAGGGGTATGTGTTCGATGGTTGCACCGCAATCATCAACCTCTGTACATTTACTGTTTGCTTATCATCGGCTTCAGTAATGTGTTATTTGCTTAGCCGCATGTTTGCACAGGATAATCACATGGTGCTCTCCTCTCCCTCAACTTCGATGACTTCCCTCCCTAACGTGGGGTAACTGCTTGGGGTATCTCCACGCCACCCCCACCCCTAAATTTGGGTTGTCTACCCTCTTCTAGTATGGGATTTCTCTCCTGCAATAACTTACGGTGTCTCCTCATCCCTCACTTCGGTGTCTTCTCTCCCCTAACTTGGGTGTCTCCCCTCGCCTAAGTTGGGTGTCGCCCATCTCCTAACTTGAGTGTCACCCCTCCCCCAATTTGGATGTCTACCCTTCCTAACTTAGGCTCCCACAGGGACACCCCGAATTAGGGCAGAAGAAGCACTCTACAAGAGGGAGGATAAACACCCCAAGTTCAAGTTGGGGTAGTACCACAAGATTGTGGTCGTACCCTACAGTTATGGCGATACTCCAGGTTTGGGGAGGGGGAACATGCCACGTTGGGGGGGGGGGGGGGGGAGGGGCATTCCGAGTTGTGGTGATATCCCAAGTTGGGTAGGAAAGGGACCCCAAGTTTGGCTATATTTGATACAAACACCAGATTCGTCAGATCGTGTGGTAAACCAAGTAACCAATAAATCAAAACTATGAAGGAAGCGACGAAATTTCATTCAGCGTCATTTTATTTGTTGAAGTCGCAAACTCCAATTATTGATTGTCCATATTTATTCACGCCATGGCCATTGAGAAATATCTTGATTTCAAAGCATCTTGAGGAAAATAGGTTATGTTGGATGTTGTTTGCCGATGCCGAACTTAGGGCCAACAGTGTCTACCTGTGGTCAGACGTAAAAAACAACTTTGCATTAGCATCCAGTGGGCGGTAGCTTTGGGGAAAACATATCATCAACGTAAAACCTATCGTCAACAAGAAACCCATGATTAACCAGAAACCCACTATTAACAAGAAAACCTAACATTAAAACGAAACGCATCATTATCCAAAAAGCTACCATAAATCAGAAACATGCCATTACCCAGAAACCTATCAGTCAACCAGACACTCACAGAAGACACGTTGGGATGCGCTCATAGCGATGTCCTCGGGTTCACCTATGCTGCGTTTCGAGCACATGTAGCCACCTGTGGTATAAACCAGTGGCATGAAGCCATGTACGTGAGGCTAAGCAGACATACAAGAGGTCTCCTGTGTCACACGTGAAAATAATGCATATGTGTATGACTCAATGAGATATTACACTGTGACGGTTTGGAGTCTGAAGCTTCCCCGAGCTTATGACATATATATATCATTACTTAATTTATGCAACAGCAGCCCCTACAGAATTACGAACCACTATCCGATATATGTACATACACATGTTGTAAGCCGATATATATATATATATATATATATTTCATGTATATAAAATACAAAGCAAACTATAAACATAAATTATACATACAAAATGTATTTATAAATAAACAAAGAGAATCACTCAGTTGACTGAATTGTGCGTAGTGTTGTTTCCATACATTGATAATAATGTTAATATATCCTGCCACCCCTCCACCCAGTCCATATGTACATACACCAAGCACGCCTGGATATTTCCCCTGTGACGCCTACATCATCCGGCTCCGAGACGGACGCAGCTGCCACTGCAACAAGCAAGGTTCAAGCGAAGGTCAAATTCATATGTCTGTCAGGGGCGTCATCCGCAATCGCAACATCATACGGCAAGAGATGTATTTTATTTGACAAAACAAATTAAAGATACAGATGCCCATCCCACCCCCTAAAAAACGCAGAAATAAATGTATAATATATAAGCGGTTAACATAAAAATGTGTAAGCAGACTATCTCTTCCATATACTGAATGGTGGAAAAAAATGCAACTGATGAACTGACGATTCATGAATACCGCTCTTGGCCTGTATGCTATTTTTCATTCATGATACTTTGCTAATATGCTATTATTCACGTTACACTCTGTTGCTAATTATTCAATGCACACGTCTGATGCTCACGGGTCGAGGCGATGAGACACAGAACGACGAACAGCAGTGTGAACTTCATCTTCAGTCGGGGAGTCTGGGATGTCTCAAATGACTGATGTAGCCTCGGTTGTGTGGGATAGTTTTGGAAGACACATTATATAGGCAGCTAGATATAAGCGCTACTATTATGCTGGCCTTATCAGTTCGCAAATAGTGCTAATAATTTACGACACGTGTCCAGTGTCAGCTATCCATTTGACCGAACGTTTTTTGTTGACTCAACTTACATAATAAGGGGAGATTGATATCGCAATATCGACACGTGCGAGACACCCGCTTTGATCCTGTTCAGGAATGCAAAGTCATCCCATCTCCTTATCTAATTTGTCAACATAGTCACGGTGTAGACGAGATGCGAAATATGCGCGTCAATGTCATACCTCATCAATAGAGCGGCAATAGATATAGTTCCTACACGCATGAAGGCATTTATCAAATAGTAACTGTCAACCGAAATCCACATAGAGACACCAACCTCCACATATTAGCGACATGTATCTAGCGGTTTGAGGAGTTTACAACTGCCTGTTCTGTTTGCCCACCCCCTTCTCCTCCCTTCCATAAACACACACCCTGCCGTCATCTTCTTTGAGCGGCCTATATGTCAGTGCCAGTCTTGTTCGATAAACGAACACAAACGTAATATTGAAACGTCTTAAAACAAACCCGAATCGCCTCGTTATCACATCAATAACGGCGATAAAGTCATGATCCCACATTTGAACATGACGACGTTTCTATCTGATAGCAAAAATAGATTATTCAATCGTTCGTCATGTCATCGAAACCCGAAAACGCGGGTGAAAGGTACCAAATACAGGATATTTATTCGTAGTTTTGGGTGAAATTAGTACCATTTTCCTCGCCCGAAGGATTTGAAACGCTACGGTCCATGATGAGCCCATAGTTCACTAAAGATACACGCATTATTGACAGAGGCGATGAGGGAGCATTATCGATTATAATCGGTCCGAATATTTCAATACATTTTGACATTGTCGGGGGAATCCCAAAATTTCATTGCCAGATATGAATATGAATAAAATATGCCTGGTAGCTAATACTATGAAAAGACATAATAATGCAAGAATAAATGCAGTGTAATTATCTGCTTCATTTCAAACCCTAATGTCATAATAAGATGGCGTGCAATAAACTACAGTTGCTGAAAAGATATGATATACAAGTAGTTGAGATTACATGCGTAGCGCAATATTGGAGACTGAAAATGCCGAGAGCCTGAGATGGAATTAAACATCATTATTTTATGTTAGAACTAATTTCGGAATAATACCAAGAGTTGGCTGTTTGCCCCAAAAAAGATTGGGATAACTTTGCGTCTTAGTAATTCATAATTAAGTGTCAGTGGCCTCATACAATCTTAACTTGGAGTCGTAAACAGTGGTGAGTCGTTGTTGTATTTGTTATAAAGCCTATTTGGATCACATGGCATTTTTACGAATGACATTTTGAAGCAAATATTAAATATTCCTAATATCAATAATGATGTGACAGAAATAATTCTTCCCGTCTCGTAATAACATTTACCTCATGCAAGGACCGGTTATCGCATACCCAAGACTGTACTGACCTTCAAGAGTTGACTTCCGTATCTTTTTTTCCGACACGGATTGTTATCCGTTACTATTATCTACAAATATTTAAGGTGGAACGATATCAATAATACAATCAAGAGACAAAACTTTACATGCCATCTAATGCTGTTACATAGATTTGGTGAAATAAACGACTCGTGCGTCCCAATTTGGCCTTTTCGGTGACACCCGGTTCTGGCACACGCCAGTGCCTGATGCTTTGGATAACTTTGCTCAAGTCAATAAACCAGATAAGAGTCGCTTGCTTGTTGATTGCCTTGAAATGCGTTGAACTCTGACATCTGTCTTAAAAACTATAAAAACGCGGAAAACTGGAACTGACAGTAAATCTTGAACGGGAGACTCTGGCAAACACATATAGGGCGATGCCCCCCCCCCCCCGAGGGTCATATGTTAAGCTGTACAAATAACTAAATACCAGCTGAAAGATAATAGGAATATATATATACATCTCACATTCAGAAATTACAAAGTCGCCGATTGAAAAGCGAACATTGAAATGTTCATACATTAGCTTCAATGCACGCTTTATTCATATTCAAATATTCAGCGATAGATGCGAATGAAATTGACGGATTCTTAGTCCACTGTCAATAGTTGGATATATACAGACCGATTATAATCGATGAACGATGTTTCATATTTGCCATCGTCATTACCTCATCTATCTTATGTGGCCCATTAACCAAGTCGATCTGGGACGAGAAACCTACGAACCATTAGGCCGTATCTGTTACACATTTCACCCTCGTCGTCGCGGCCATTCGTGTGGCAATGCTCCATTTGCTATATTAATCTACTATCTATTTGCAAAGTAAATATCTGATGGGGGTTCGTGATACTATGACTAATGGCGAGAGCGTGAAAAGGCGTTTCACGTCTTTTGCGTTATCTTATTGCGCAATCGACAGTGCTTTGCTCCGACACCCATTCGGGCCATCTGATGCGATTGTGACGCAAAATTGGTCGGTGTACCAATAAATCAGAAAGCTAATGAGATGGACGCCGATCCGTACCCAGGTCGCTAAGAAGTTTCTTAGTTTGAAGTTTCACGGGTAATTTCTTAAACCATTCCTTTCTCAGACCATTCGTTCTCACCCGAAACGTAATCACCTGATGACCTCATCATACATATTATGCGTAAAGCCGCCATTTTACGCATTTATGTTGCATGACACATTGAATGAACAATTTCAGTTCCTTGACATCGCTGTGCGAAGATGAAGCTGTTACTCGGACTCTTCCTTATGGGCCTCCTGGCCATCACATGTGAGTACCAAGCGTCACCGTGTCATGGACACAGTTCTATAGATTATTATTACACGTTTAGTGTAATAATAGGTCCTCATTTTTCAATACGGTTTATCCCTTTTCGGTTTTCCGTTGAACACGTTGGTGTCACAATTGCAGTTGCTGAAAGTGTCGTGGACCCAGAGGCACTGGTTAAACCCGCTAGTGGAGACTTTGCTACAACCTTGCCTGCTGCTGCGTGTAAGTAACCTGTGGGCAGAGCCGGCGAGCCGTTTACCAACGTGTGGCTTTGAATATCTGTAGCACTCATGGCATAACAGGTTCCTTTACCACTCTCAAATACACTTGTAGCTTTAGCTTGGTGATCGAAAGTAGTGATAAGAAACATCTTATCTCCCCACACACCAGCACACCGAATGTGTTCATGCATACCCGTGACTCTTATCCTTGATAGATCCAGAACATGCCGTTGAATACTACTTTCGTCCATTCATTCATTGAGGGAGTTGATATAAGATCACCATGACCAACGATATGTTCTTCAATGATTGACCCGTTGTTGTCTCTGTCGCGCAGGTGGGGAAGTCGATCGCATTGCAGCCACGACCAGGGCCACCCCAGTACAGGCATATCAGCTCAGGGAGCTGCAAAAGAGTTGTCGTAAGTAGAATGTAGTCCGAAAGATGACGCATGTCGTATGAGGTTGATTCTCTGGTGAAGTGGTTAGCGCAAACGGCCACAGATACTGGTCATCGGTTTTATTACCGAGACGAAAGAAATATATGTGAGGATAATGGAAGGGTTGATGGCATTTATATTAGTTGGTGTATACTTGTAAGTGTATAATTAACATGTCTTGTGTGATATTTTGTTGAGCCTGTAAGTCACAAAACAAAACAAACAGTGTTCATTCGTCCAATGTAAATCCATTTCGTACAAAATGGCCTAAACACCGTTCATTCTATTTCGTTTCATTTCAATTCACATAATAAGCAGTTAAGCCAACATAGCGACTGCCCCCATCTTGCTTCATAGCCAACTGCATCCATGTCAAAATTGGCAGTTGACAGTAACACTTAATCGGCCTGTGCGCCATGAACATTTCTTTTAGCCCTATATTATGTTCCTCTTTGTACCAGGTAAGTGGAGCATAACCGTAAGCTCCGGCAAATAAATGGATAAGCGGAGAGTTCTGGAGGAGAGCCACGACGCCGAGGCCACATCTAATGACAATGGAGGGCTGCAGCCATGGCACGGACGCTAAGTGGGTTGACTATGCTCACCACCCATAGCATGACTACTTGCTGATTTTCTGATGCGGCCTGAGGACCCCATTGGCCTCGGCTGTCCGCTCGAACACGCTCTGAACACGGTCCTCATACTGTCTGTTAAACTAGTACAAAAATAAACCGCGCTAACGGCGCTGGATATCCTCATCGTTATTAGAGTTCATGTCTTATGGTGTATGCCTAGATAGGGCATGAATACAACGTATTGGACAGTCAAGCGGTGTCGTTGTTCGATGGAATTACCCTAAGGTTCTAACTTTACACAGTTCCTTTCGATTTGGACCGAGTGGTTTATTGTTGGAACCCCCAGTTGATGTCCACCGGTAGAACCTGTAGTAATTACCCGCAACCCTGTCCTAGTCATTATGAGCAATCAGAATCTCGTTCAGGCAAAGTAAAACATATCTCACTCTACGCGCTTACCCCGTGTTGTTGTTGTATTGTTGTTGTATTGCATGACATCATAAGCTGGTCTATTATTTTCCCCAATAAAGCGTCCCTTAAAAATCACATGCAAAAAAATAGTTTTTTTCACTTGACGACGTTATCAAGTGAAATTAACCATACTAATTCAAATACAATAAAAAGATAGTTGCAAAGACAAATTATTTTCATCCGTAAATGAGCAAAATGTCCAGTTCAGTGAGACAGATCCCGAAGTCGTTTTGACGTGACGTAGTTTCTAAAGTGATCGGCAGGATCCCTGCGCGTGATGTCATTGGAGACATACAAGACGTCTTCAAAACGTAAGGCAGAACACGACGGCAAGACTGACAGTTTTCTGATTTAGAGATCTCTACTGTTTATCATGGACACTTCGGGGGAGGAAGAATTCAGCTTTGAACATTTAGATGACCCAAAGTTACAGGCCAAGGAAAAGTCCAATATGAGGCCGGTGGGGAGTGGGGGGGGGGGGGGGGGGGGGGGAGCGGAATGAAGAAAATGAAAGGAATGACGAACATAATTCATTGTGAACTGGAATTAGAGCATTAAACGACCCTCCAGATTAAGGATGTAATTCATCGTGAACTCGGAATGTTAATATTAATTACATCTAACCGTAAATCGGGAAATCCTCCATTGACCGAACTCTGTGATTTACTGTCACACAGGTAGAAGGCTAATTTTGTATCGATTTTTGCGCACGTTCTTACTTCCACTAATAGAAACCTTTAGTTTGAGGTTCATCTTGTAACTTGAACGTGTAACCTGGCGTTCAAATTGTAACGTGAAGTTCTACCTATGTTTGCATTTTAGTATCAGTTTCAACTCGGAAGTTTTGTATTGCATTTTGTTTGTATATGGAGAGTTTATTTTGTCTTATTCAACTCTTATTACATATTTACATATAATATACATTGATCCTACCTTAATTTATTAGTGCCAAGTCATTATTTAACAGGTGGAGGGGGGGCACATATTGTTTGGGGGGAGAGTCCGTATTTATTTTTTCTCAATTATTTGGAGGGTGTAATTCATCGTGAACTTGGGTGTGTGAAAAAATCCATTGCATTCCACCCACCCCCACCCCCGCACAAATGTTCACGCATAATAACGAATTTGTAATGCATTATTTTGTTAATATTTTGTTTCACAACAACATTTTTGCTGGACAATATCAAACTTATGTTTATGCAATTTGCATTAAAAACAAATATTTTTAAATTAAATAATTCTAAATTTCGCAATTAAAATTTAGTTTTTTTCACAAGAGAAAAGTTCAACTGGACAAACAGGATAAAATTCAGGACCAGAACAACGTTTTCAAAAGGTCGTGTTTTATTTTCATAAAGTAACATTTGGTTTCCAACATTCCACAGTAATTGACACCTAAGAACATTTGGTCATTTATACCACTGGTATTATGATACTTTGACAATGACATGATAAGCACAAACATAAACTAAAGAAACATCTAGACTAGATATATTTTATGCTATATCGTGTTACCAAAGACATTCTTATTGCCACCTTAGTTTAAACTATTGATTTTCCTCAACATATTGAGATAATATACGAACATAAGAAATAGACTAGCTATGCTAATACTATTTAAACCAAACATAATAAACAATACAAATATAAATCAGCAGGCAATAGCCAGGCTGGGTAACTGTACTACACATGGTCTATGCAAATTATCAAAATGCTGAATTTAATATTAGCCCTCAAACAAAGTGTGGCACCATTCGTTACCCAGCCCGATGGCATCATTGGATAATGTGAGTCATCATGCAAGATAAATAGACTTAGAATATTACACAAAACTAATATTAACATAATAAATGTAATGTTCAATTGGATAATGTGAGTCATCAGGCAAGATAAACAGAGGCAAGATAAACAGACTTAGAATATTGCACAAAAGTAGTATTAACATCATAAATGTAATTTTCAAGAGCACAGCTCCCGAACTACTTTCATGAAGTTGAGACCACAACCACTTTACAAAGATTTGACCGCGTCGCAGTGCAACGCCATGTGTATCCCCAGGGTATCCCCAGCACCCCGACATAAAGGAAAACTTTAGGACAATAAGAGTCAACAGGTGCAATAGGAGAAGGAATGAGTATTATTGATGAAATGTTTTTTAAAGTGGTCCTAAAAACCTTGCATCATACATGTACATACAAACCATTCAACTCTTCTCAATCTCAGTTATCATGCTGTCAAATACCCCATCAAGGGTAGGTGGTTGAATATTAAAGTAGTCGCCAGTCCGTGATCCGTAAACACATGTATGGCAGTTGGTAAGTAGAGTTCGAACAAGGTAGTATTTCGCAACTGGTTGTAATAAAATCTTCAAATTACGTCCGAAATCCAGAAAAGCTCATTGAGTGGTGATTTGGCCAAATCCCCATTCAACACACTGTCTTGCGGATGACTTGCGGGTGTTGAAGTCCTGTTGATCCTGGGCGAGTCTGGCCCCACCGAACGGGCAGAGCAACTGAGGTCTCAAAGGATAGGCAGGATCCCCGTACAGAGCATATGGTAAATTTTGTCGAAGAGGTAGGTTCCGCAGTTCTGGTAATATACCAGACTGCCGGTGCATGTAGGCATCATGACGACGACCCGAAATGGGACCAACCATGTTCCATATGATGCCGTTCGGCAACATTATTGATTGGAATTTCACCCCATATGAATTCTCCTGTGACCGGAGAAGCTCTGGGCAATGGCTCCGGGCGCATGCTGTGGCGCTTGGCTTTGGCTCCGGGCGCATGCTATGGCTCCGTGCACTGGACCCCTCCCCCTTACCTCAAAGCAGACCACCATGAACAATATTTTGCACAAATTAGTGAAGCAGATAACATGTGAAAAAATAAGGGGTCCAGCAGTCCCCGACAGGCCCTGGCACTCGCCTTACCAGCAAGTAATGACAAGCCATTGCGGGAAATACACGTAGTCTCTCGCTCCTAGAGTCCCATATTTAGGACACCAGCAGAACAACGAACTTTTTCATAGTCTATATTAGTATTGTAGGACTGACAAATTGCATTCTATTTGCCAGAACATGTCAGAAGAAAACACCACAAACAGAAACATTAATAGGTGCTTGAGTAAGTTGTTGGTTACAATACATGAAATTGTGCCCCAGGGTACCTCAAAAACTGTGGTAAATGTCCCATAACAATTGACGAATTTCAGAGAAACACAAAATCGCGTCCTTTGCTGGTGGTGCCCAGAAGGGCCTACTTGGTCGATAAATGTCCTATGATAGTCCTATAAATAAGACGCTAGAATCAAATGGGTTCATATCAATACTTCCTATCTAAGCTAAGAGAGGAGGGTGGGGGTGGTCAAAGAGAAGCCCAAACTGACTTGCGTTGTGCTATGATTATCCTCGTCCTTGCTCATTGGTTTAAAAGAACTCAACAACAATCACACTATGATTGTACAGGTGGGGATTGAGGTTATTAAAACAATGGAATACAAATCACGGCTTCCAGTTGAATTTTGGACTTCACAAATTAATAACTTCATAATTGCACGACAGAGAGTTATTACTGTTATCAACAATTGCAGACCAATATCTGTCTTGAATACTGATTATGAAATATTGGCTGCAGTTTAAGTGTCAAGGATGAAAAGAGCTTTAAATCAGATAATAAGTTCAGATCAAATGGGTTATTTTAATGGACGCTTTATTGCGGGGAAATACTGGACTAGCTTATGGTATCTTGGAATACACCAGGGAACAAAATCAGACAGGTCTACGTTGACTGAAGTTTAATCACGTAATGCGTACGACTGTGGTTGAAACCTAATGAAGCCGCAGCCGAATTCTTCCATGAATGTCTCCCCTCCTTAAACTAAAGCCCTCCCAGTGACGTTTCCCCTACTCTATTTTGGGGTGCCTCTCCTCCAATCATTTAGGGTCTCCTCGCCCCCCAAACTATTCTTATTCCTTTAAAGTGAAAATGTTTTTCTTTGTAGTAGCGCAATGTCATGTCAGCCACGCGCAAATACAAATATAAAGTCTGTGTTAAACTTGTTATGCAGTTTGTATTGACGTAATGACCAGTCAACCACGCGGCAATGTCCTTATAAAGACTGTTAAACTTGTTTACTTTGGTGTCATAGCCTGTCAGCCAAGCAAAAATGTCATTATAACGACTGCGTTAAACTTGTTATACGGTTTGTATTGGTGCAATGGCCTCTCAACAACGTCGCCATGTAATGAAATATGTTAAATATGTCTGCTTCATTACTGGGGGTTCGCTATCATGTTCGTTTAACAATCTGGAAAGGTTCTCTCGTAACATTCCCAAAAACAATCCCCAAATATTAAGACAACTTTCATTAAAAAAACATGCACAGGATATGTGTTGGTAATAATCCCGTCATATCGGCGCATATTCCGAGAACATTTCGAAAATATTATTTTGTTACCTGTGGACCAGCCTGTAGTTGACATGCCTATTGACGTATAGGTTAACGGATAAGTCTAAATTAACAACGATAGCTCCACGTGTTGGGAGCCCGACAACACATACACAGGAACATGGTGTCAGCGCGTAGAGGGCGATATGCGGCGAACCATTATTCTTCTTCATCATGAACAAGATTGTATTGCTGATGATGACTAGGACAGGGTTGATAATATTTGCCCCACGAACCATTTTTGCCGGTGCGCATCGACTGGGGGTTTCAAGAAGAAAACACACGCTCTATATCCATAGGAACTGTGTATAGTTAGAACCTTAGGCCAATCCAATCGATCAACGATGCTGTCTGACTGCTTGAAAGAACTATATCTTGCATTCATGCCCCATCTAGGATTTCATTGGATTGATTTTATTTATGTTTCCAAGGCCATCAGGCCCAAAGTACACAATACACACGAAACGAATCGATGAAAACGAAACCCAAAATTAATGAACAAATGTTGGGCGCACACAATAAATTTATCAAAGATATCCCTATTTTTTCGACAATATGACACAGTTTTCAAAGGTTGGTGGGTTCCAAAAAGTGTTTTTTATGTATAGTTCCCTGGTATCGCTATATCACGGGCAGCAAAACAAGGCATGGTATTCATCTGTGAGTACTATAATATCCATTTCTTTACAGTAAGTGCAAATTCTATCTACTAATAATGTTCCGGTTCTTCTTCCGAGTTCTCTTGTAAGACGATGGGCGGAACACCTGAAAGGCGACAGTGTGGTTCTAATTCTGGCAAAATTTACTGCAGACAGATAGGTTTCACAATAGTAGATTTGCATATCTACTTCCGGCTGCCAAAGACGACGAATCGGCTCCACCCAAGCTTTCACGTCCCTGCTCCGCGATATTTCTGTGCAATTACAGCAACGGTTGTTCATCGAATTCATATTTTCTTTTGCATTAAGGAAATTACCAATTGGTAGTTTATAGTTGAAATGTATTTTTGAATTATATGACCACGCATTATGACGAATCCAATGATATCGAACTGCAGAGTGGGAGCAATACAGTATTTGGTTCATGCATGTGTGTATTAGCTTTGTCAACAAAACTAAGTTGACATAGTGTGCGGTCAGGCATTCTACTTTAACTGGTCACATTAATGATGATGTTGATGAAACTGCATGAGTATTCATATTACACTTTATAATCATATTTCATATCGCTAGTATTTGATTTTCACATTTAGACAATAGTATATTGTTCTTCCTTGGGGTGACTGCATGACGTAATCATGTACAACAAGGCTGCAAATAGCTTCCAAGAGCCACTTCTGGGGGAACACAGTGGGTTAGTTGGCACGCAGATCCTGAGAAACGCCAGCAATGGATCAAGGCATGTAACTAAGCCAGCGAGCGGAAGTAGCTTCGGATATCTCTGTGTTTGTGTGTGGGGGGGGGGAGGTATTAGCTTTAACCTATCAAATGTGTTTCTGGTGTCAAACTGTCAATCAGTCAAATAGTTAGGTAGCATTTTGTTCATTTGACCAATTATTTGCCAATTACTGTGTATATCTGTAGAAGTAAGCCATATTTTAAATCTGTTATTTCAAAGATCACCATCAAATACAACCATAATATTTATATATATATGTTCTGTTGCTGAATGATCGAAGAAGGATACACTAAACAGATCACTGATGAGAAAAAATGTATTTACAAAAATGATTATACAAAAGTGATGGAGATTAATATCCGTATCAACCTATACCAGTGATCAAATTACACTATCAATGACAGCTGCTACGGCCACAGCGAATGATGTTTCAGAAAATATGACCATGCATTAAAAGAAAATACCGGGGGACTGCAATTTGATATAAAAAGAATACTCTGTTGGTATCAAATCTATTTGCGCAAGGCTTACGGAAGGCGTACGCAAGGCGTTGACGTCACTAACGACTACGTTCTGCTGGACCAAAACGTTGTTTACATGCGAGCGGTGCTCTGTGGAACACCTAACACCTCTTATGAATAGTGACAAGCGAATTTGACTCATCAATTTGAAACATCGATGCATTTAGAACAAAATGTTGTACTTTTCAGCTGTTGGCTGTAACAATTCAAGTGCAAAAAAGGACAGCAAAAACAGGATATCTTTCTAACGCTGTCCACTGGGCGACCAGCAGCTTTTGCGGCAATGGTGAGTTTTAAACCCACCAAACATTCGAGAGTATGTTCCGACGACTTTGCGAAAAATGGTTTTGAGTCGACCCGGCTGCTTGCTTCACGCACCACTCCTCCTCCACCCCTACCCACCGCCTCTATAGACGCCACCCACCGACCCTAACCCATAGGCAATGAGTTTCTAAAACATCAGTTGAATGAAGTTACACAATCAACTGCCGCTCCCGGGGCGGGGGGGGGGGGCACTATATATAGTTAGGTATATACATATGTGCCGTCCGATATAACCACTTTTTTCGCCCTATTTATCTCAATCCCCAAAGCAGAAATCAATAATTTCTCTCCATATGCCCTTCTGACACGTCTTTTTGCTTCAAAATTGCAGTTCTTGACTAAGTAATCTAATTGATATCGAAAGTGTTCTTTGTGTCCTCCAGACACATTGTCATGAATGTCAATGTCTATTTTATATGCCTTTTTAACCAACATTTTGTCAGTATCTACTTTAGATGTGATTTTTAACCAACAAATTCTCACTCAGTGACCACAGAATCGGGCACTTTACTCTCGCTCTCCAAATCCTCTCTACGGCATGGGCGGCACACCCCTACCACTGTTAGTAATAATGTAGTGCCCTCCCCCCTCCCCCCCCCCGACCTCCTCGCCGGGCTGCCGCTTTCCCAAACCATGCCCCCCCCCCACTCTACGAGTAAGAATTGGGCACCCTGCCAACAACGACGATGGATCCATAACACCACGCCCACCTGCCCCCCCCCCCTCCCTTATAATGCTACTCGGCTTCACTGATTAAATCATCAGTGGGTGTAAATTCGGTGTTTACTTCAACTTTTTCGTCCGACTCGCCAGAAGTTATTATAGCTTCCGCTGGTAGTAGTCTCTAAACCTACAGGTCGCTTCATCGCCTGTGACGTAATCATAAGTGCACTGAGGCCGGTGCCCATGGCAAGTTGGGTGGTCGTGCGAAAGTGCTTGGAACTTCACTAATGTATGATTAAAAAAAAATAGTCTGTGTAATGTTTAGTTAACTCCCTATAGTTTAACTGGAAATGTAAATGATATATCCCTTTAATTTTAGGACCTGGATACAATGCACACATATTTTATGTGTTTTTTTGTTTTAATGTCTATTAATTTTAGCGAACTCCTTTGTGATGAAATTTTCTAGTGCAGACATCCGTCTTTCTCACTCATCAACGTTTAGTAAATCCCGTCACAGTAGATTAAAGACCCCCTCCCCATTATAACTTTGCATGCGAAGAATTTAACGTGGTCATTGTCAGCGCGGCGAGTTTAGGTCGTCATATACAATGACACATATGTAGACTAACCTACTGCGTCGTAGATTGTTGCACTTTATTGCCCTCGAGGCCTCTAGCTAGTAGTTCATCTCAGACTTCAGCCCTAGTCGATACACCGTTGACAGACATGCCACATGTATATAAGTCAGTAGTAACTTGTTCCTCTTATATTGGAGAGAAAAATGGATTACCAAAAGAAGTATATAGGAGAAGGGATGTAACTAGGCCTACCTCGAGGTGACAATTTGCCATTATAGCTCCATACCAACACCTAAGATCTTGCACTTGACACGTTTTATGGGGGACTGACACAATCTTTTTCCCCGTCTTCCAGGGAATATAAAGATAGATCTAAGTGTTTGTGTTTGACAGTAAATCACGGAGGTCGGTAAATCGGGGATTTACGATTAGATCTAATTAATATTAACATTCCCAGTTCACGATGAATCAAAATCCTTAATCTGGAGGTTCGTTTAATGCTCCCATTTTAGTTCACGATGAATTATTATCTTCATTCCCTGTGAATGAAAGGCGCATTTCGCTCTTCCCCCCCCCCCCCCACTCCCCTCGGCTTCCCATCAGACTCTTCCTTGGCCTGTAACTTTGGGTCATCTAACTGTTCAAAGCTGTATGCTGTTACAGGGCACGGAATATATACTTCTTCCTCCCCGGAAGTGTCCATAATAAACAATAGAGATCTCTTAATCAGAGAACTGTTCGTCGTGCCGTAGTGTTCTGCCTTGCGTTTTGGGGACGTTTTGTGTGACTCCAATGACGTCTAGAAACTACGTCACGTCAAAACGACTTCGGGATTTGTCTCACTGAACGGGACATTTTGCTCATTTACGGGATCAAAATAATTTGTCTTTGGAACTATCTTGTATTGTATTTGAATTAGTATGGTTAATTTCACTTGATAACGTCGTAAAGTGAAAAAGCGATTTCTTTGCATGTGATTTTATAGGGGCGCTTTATTGGGGAAAATAATAGATCACTTTATGATATAATAAAATACAAAATCGGAGCGATAACGGACTTGATGTAAGTTATGACAGGGACAGTGACAGGGACACGAGGTCAGCGCGTAGAATGAGATAGGTTGTGAAAATTTTTTTTGCCGTGAACAATATTCTGATTGCTCATGATGTCTAGGACAGGGTTGATGCTAATTACTACAGGTTCTACCGGTGGACATCGACTGGGTGTTCCAACAATAAACCACACGCTCCAAATCGAAAGAAACTGGATAAAGTTAGAACCTTAGGCCAATCCCATCGAACAACGACACCGCTTGACTGTCCTATGTCTCGTATTCGTGCTCTATCTAGGCATACACCATAAGACATGAACTATAATAACGATGATGATATCCAGCGCGGTTAGCGCGGTTTATTTCTGCATGCGTTTAAGACAGACAGTATGAGGACCGTGTTCAGAGCTGGTTCGAGCAGACAGCCGAGGCCAATGGGGTCCCAAGGCCGCATCAGAAAATCAGCAAGTAGTCATGCCATGGATGTTGAACATAGTCAACCCACTAAGTGTCCGCGCCATTACTGCAGCCCTTCTTTGTCATTAGATGTGGCCTCAGCGTCGTGGCTTTCGTTCAGAACGCTCCGTTTATCCATTTATCCTCCGAAGGTTGCGGTTATGCTCCACTTACCTGGTACGAAGAGGAACATAATATAGGGTTAAAAGAGAGTTTCATGGCACCCCATTTTGCCTTAACTGCTTATTATGTGAAATGAAATGAAACGAAATAGAATTAACGTTGTTTAAGCCATTTTGTGCAAAATGTATTTACATTGGACGAGTGAACATCCAAGAAGACTGGAGAATAAACTGATAAAATATGCCACAGGCCAAAAATATAGCGCATGACATTTTTCCTCACTGTTTGTTTGGTTTTGTAATTTACAGGTTCAGCAATATATCACACAAGGCATGTTAATTATGCAGTTACAAGTATACATCAACTAATCTCAATTTGGCAATAAATACTTCCATTTTCCTCATATATATTCCTTTCGTCTCGGTAATAAAACCGATGACCCAAATCTGTGGCCGTTTGCGCTAAGCACTTCACAAGAGAACCAACCGCATACGACATGCGTCAAATGCGATTCTACTTACGACAACTCTTTTGCAGCTCCCTGAGCTGATAGGCCTGTACTGGGGTGGCCCTGGTCGTGGCTGCAATGCGATCGACTTCCCCACCTACGCAGCAAAGACAACAAGGCGGCAATCGGCAATGAAGGACATATCGTCGGTCATGGTGGGCGTAAATCAACAAACTGAACGAATGAATGAAAGTAGTATCCAACGGCATATTCTGAATCTATCAAAGAAAAGGGTCAAGGGTATGTATGAACACATTCGGTGCTCTGGTGTGTGGAAATTGTTTCTTATCGCTACTGTCGATCACCAAACTAAAGCTACAGGGGTATATGAGAGTGGCAAAAGAAACTAATATGCCATGTATGCTACATATTTCAAAGCCACACGTTTGTAAATTCATTTGGCCTTGCGGACGACGATGCCATTCATTGAGTGAGTAAAGCAAGTTAGTCATTTCTTATGATACAATATCCATAGCTTGAGAACATGAAGCGCATATAACAGGTTGCTTTTCTTGTAATGATGAATATAGACGTACTTAGCATTTAGACCATTCATAAGGGCTCGCTGACTCTGCCCACAGGTTACTTACACACAGCAGCAGGCAAGGTTGTAGCAAAGTCTCCACTAGAGGGTTCAACCGGTGCTTCTGGATCCACGCCATTTTCAGCAACTGCAATTGAGACACAAAGGTATTCAAGGGAAACCGACAAGGGACACAACGTATTGCGAGATGAAAACCTATCATCACCGGCAAAGTCTCTACTAGTGGGTTCAGCCAGTGTTTCTGGGTCGACCACACATTCGATGGCTGCAACTGAGACGCCAAAGTATTCGAGGGAAAACCGACAAGGGGTAAACGGTGTTGACAAATTAAGCCCTAGTATTACACTAATCGTTGGCAACATCTATAGAACTGCGTCCATTACACAATAATGCTTCGTACTCACAGGTGATGGCCAGGAGGCCCAGTAGGAATACTCCGAGGAACAGCTTCATCTTCACACAACGATATCAAGAAACTGAAACTGTTTATTCAATATGTCATGCAACATAAATACGTAACGTAAATGACGGCTTAACACATATTGTATATGATGCATATTGTAATCATAAGGTGATTACGTTTCGGGTGAGAAGGAATGGTCGGAGAAAGTAATGATTTAAGAAATTACCGGAGAAACACCAAACTAAGAAACTCATTCAAAGACCAAACGACGTGATTGATGTATCAAACAATGCGTTCGATTCTCTACCGCCTAACATGTCGAGTTATAGCGCCAGCGTCCTGTCACCATAGCATCGGAAGTGTATTACTGTACCTTAGTTGTTAACGCGTTATGTAGCTCGTAGCTTGATCTTGTCTGATTGGCTTGTCTCAGTGTCATTCCCGGGGCTCTATATAAGCGACCTGGGTACGGATCGGCGTCCGTCTCATCAGCTTTCTGATTTATTGGGGCACCAACCAATTTTTTGCGTCACAATCGCATCAGATGGCCCGAATGGGTGTCGAAGCAAAGCACTGTCGATTGCGCAATAAGATGACGCAAAAGACGTGAACCGCCTCTTCACCTTCTCGCCAGGTCATAGCATCACGATCTCCCATCAGATGTTTACATTGCAAACAGATCGTAGATTAATATAGCAAATATAGCATTGACACACGAATGGCCGCGACGACGCGGGTGAAACGTGTAACAAATACGGCCTATTCGTTTGCAGGTTTCTCGTTCCGGTTCGACTTGGTTAATGGGCCACATAAGATAGATGAGGTAATGAAAATGACAAATATGAAGCATCGTTCATCGATTATAATCGGTCTGTATATATCCAACTATTGACAGCGGACGAAGAATCCGTCAATTCCATTCCCATCTATCGCTGAATATTTGGATATGGATAAAGCGTGCATTGAAGCTAATGTATGAACATCCACATTAAAGCCGCGTGCAAATCAAAATAACTGTAGGCGTAACGATCGGTTATCGCGATACGTTGAAATAAGGGGATGTTTCAATGTCCGCATTTCAGTCGCGACTTTGTAATGTGAGAATATGATAGATAGATAGATATTATTTTAGTATAACCACTTGGAAGAGTACCGACATACAAACACAATGCATAAGTACTTTAAATTAACTACAGCACTAGAAGAGCCACCCGACAGCACTAGTATGCTAACACATAACGTAGTAAATGCACTCAAATTAAACAAAGAAAACGCAAACATGTGTACATTTAACCAGTTATGTACAATAAGCCTTGTCTTTTTGCCCAAGCCTCTTCCAAGTACCGTGCATCTTCTTTGCTTCCATTTTGCATTAGATATATGAATATGCTAAACTTACTAGCTACATACTTCCCCAGTACTACAAAAACGACATTTGCGTTCATAGATGGTCAAATTTTCTACCTTTGTCAGAATTAAGGTCAGTTATATTCGTTAAATTGTTTCTATTTCAATTGGTAAAATTCCGCACCGTAGTTACTTAGATACATACCGTTGTGATCGAAGGTATGGTTCCGTACCAAAGTTCTTTTTGAATGTGCAGAGGTGTGCATTTTTTATCATTGTTATGTCATCCCAGTAAGTCCATGTAACGACCACTTCGCCATTCTGAATTATTGGAGCGATAACGAAACTTTATCGCAAAGACAGATATCATAGTTCAACACATTTCAAGCGAATCGACAAGCGAGCGATCCTTATCTAGTTTATTGACTTTTCTTGTGTAAAGTTACACAAAGCATCAAGCACTGACGAGTGCAGAAACCTGTGACCAATGAGGCAGAGGTGATACCCACGACTCTCCATCTATTGGAGTCGTTTGTTTGACCAAATCTAAGTAAAAATATGAAACAGCATCTCCTTTTCTTGCTTCTGGCAATGTATTTCACAAATCGTGTGTTACATTTATGAATGTATTCATTTGAATATACACTAATATCTTGATTATATTTACATATTCGTATAGAGATATACATAATACAATATTACTCAACAAATAACTGAGTACATCCTGTTTGGCTATCAAACTCAACACTGCGCATGGCCTTCCGGATAAGCTAACACGATAATACGCATATTGCACGGACAAATAGTCGGATACGCCAGGGAAAATACATACTAATGTGTTTGAAAATTAAAGACCTAAATAAACGCAGGCTGGTGGTAAATGGGTCCAATATGTATGCTACAAGAGTAACAATTTATAATATAAATAAATAAATATATAATATGCCCAATACACACACATTGGTAGAAATTAATAACGTATAGACTCCCATCTTTTATGTTGGCGGCCCGTTTCTATACCCAGCAATTTACTAAAAAGCATCGTTACCTCTTCCATGCTTCGTCCTGATAGTGGTATGATATTATGATGCCCCCCCCCCCCCTTGGTACTGAACTGTGCCGCAAAGTCCCTGAGCTGATAGGCCTGTTTTGGGGTGGCCCTGGTCGTGGCTGCAATGCGATCGACTTCCCCACCTACGCAACAGAGACAACAACGCGGCAATCGGCAATAAATTCGTTGGTCATGGTGGGCGTAAATCAACTCCCTGAATGAATGAAATGAATGAATGAATGAATGGATGAAAGTAGTATCCAACGGCATATTCTGAATCTATCATGGATAAGGGTCAAGGAATGGTATGTATGAACACATTTTGTGTGCTGGTGTGGGGGGAAATTGTTTCTTATCCCTACTGTCGACCACCAAACTAAAGCTGCAGGGGTATTTGAGAGTGGCAAAGACACATAAAATGCCATGAGTGCTACATATTTCAAAGCCACACGCTGGTAAACAAATTTGGCTTCGCGAACGACGATGCCATTTATTGAATGAGTAAAGCAAGTTGATAATCATCATGATACAATATCCACAGCTTGAGGACATCAAGGGGATATAACAGGTTGCTGTTCTTGTAATGATGAATATAAACGTACTTAGCATTTAGACCATTCATAAGGGCTCGCTGACTCTGCGCATAGGTTACTTACACATAGCTGCAGGCAGGGCGGTATAAAAGTCTCCACTAGCAGGTTCAACCGGTGCTTCACGCCACTTTTAGCAACTGCAGTTGAGACGCAAATTGTAAGGGAAACCAACAAGTGACCCAACGTATTGAGAAATGAAAACCTATTATTACAGCAAAGTCTCTATTAGTGGGTTCACCCAGTGCTTCTGGTTCCACGCCACTTTCAGCAACTGCAATTGTGACACCATCGTATTGAAGGGAAAGCCGAAAAGAGATAAACCGTATTGAAAAATGAAGACTTATTGTTACACTAAACGTTAACAACATCCGTAGAATTGCGTCCATGACATGGTGACGCTTTGTACTCACAGGTGATGGCCAGGAGGCCCAGTAGGAGTAGTCCGAGGAACAGCTTTATTTTCACACAGCGATGTCGAGGAACTGAAATTGTTCATTCTATATATCATGAATAACATGAATACGTAACACTACATTTACGCATTTGCATATGTTGTATATAAGATATGGCCGCCCATAAGATAGGGTGGTTAACTTTTGGGTGAGACGGAATGGTCTGAGAAAGGAAAGGTTTGAGAAATTACACGTGAACCATCAAACTAAGGCTCATAATATGGTCAAGACCGAACGAACGGACATCGATGTAATAATAGATGCAGGAAGTTACGTGGCCAGATTCCTAGGCGCGGAACATGCCGAGTAATATCATGTTTTATGACGTCCTGTCGTTATAAAATCAGTGGTGGTTGTGTAGCTCGCAGATTGATTATTTTGGCTCAGCGTGTCTTAAAGTTACATCATTCGACCTTTATATAAGCGACCCGGGGACGGATCGGCGTCAGCCTCATCAGCTATCTGATTTATTGAGACGCATTGAACGGCTGTGGTCCAGTTACCCGGGATCAAGACCATACGAATGGACATCGATGTAATAATAGATGCAGGAAGTTCGGTGTCCGCGGAACATGCCGAGTAATAGCCAGAACGTCCTGTCGTCATAGCATCAGTGGTGCTACGCTCTACCTTGCTTGTGTAGCTCGTAGATTGATTTCAGTTTCAGTGTGCTTTAACGTTACATCCCTCGTCCTTTATAGCGGTGTCAATCTCATCAGCTATTCCGAACCTCCCATATAGTTCCTCGCTCCGAAGATTTTAAAACGCTACGGTGCATGGTGAGCCCATGTTATACTAAAGATACACGCATTATTGACAGAGGCGATGTGGGGGAATCATTTATCGATTATAATCGGTCCGAATATTTCAACACATCTTGACATTTGCGGGGCAATATATTCTTATTTAAGAATAAATGCAGTTCAATTATCTGCTTTAATTGACACGTTAAAGTGAAAATAAGATGAGGTGCATTAAACTACAGTTGTTGCCAAGGATATGATATACATATAATTGAGGCTATATACGTAGCGCAATATTAGAAACTGAATGATGCCGAGAGTCTGGGATGGAATTAAACATCATTATTTTACATTAGAACAAACTCCGGTATATGACACACTATGACATCGATGAAATTATTAATAGTCAATATTACCGGCCAATGAAGTAAGAAAACCAAAGACACCCTCGGATATCAAATAAAATATTATAATATAAGTTTAAGTTTAACATGTGAATCAGTTCGATATCGTGATTCCATGGAACGTTTTGGTACAACTGATACAATATACGAAGCGTTTGTGGCAGAGTAACAACTGATGATGACCCGCGGAAATCGCAGATAAATTAAGATAGTTTTATTGAACGTCGGTATATAAAAGTCAACTATAAACAGTAGCACAAGTGCTATTGGCCGACAAGAAGATATGGAGCTACAAAAGAGTTGTCGTAAGTAGAATGTAGCCAGACAGTTGACGCATGTCGTATGAGGTTGCTTCTCTTGTGAAGTGGTTAGCGCAAACGGCCACAGAGTTGGGTCATCGGTTTTATTACAGAGATGAAAGGAATATCTATGAGGAAAATAGAAGGATTTATTGCAACATTGATATTAGTTGATGTATACTTGTAACTGTATAATTATGTACTAATTGCTGCTTCTGTAGTAATTAAAGGGCATTATGAAGGCAAGCGGTGCTTCTCATCCTTTTCAACCCCAACCCTCTCCTCTCCTATCATTCTCGCCTGACCTCTAACCCCAGGTTCACCCGCGTCCCCCTCCTGATCACGGCGTGCACCTCGCGTGCCCATTGAGGTGCACTATAAACTCCCTGGGGACCACGCCCGAGCGGACGTTCCGATTGGCCGAGACTCACCGGCTCGGCCGACCGACCACGCAGGCAGGCACTGGATCCAGACGCTACTGCACACTCCGTCCGGACCGGATGGCGCGGACCACTATTGCAAGTCATCTAACGCTAACCTAACGCAGCTTTCAGTCAGATACGGAAACAGCTAGCCAATGTTACCCAGCGCATGGCGGCTATCGAAATGGCGCGACGTACAGCCCTCTACAAGAGTCCGTCAACTAAACAGGAATGCGAGCCCGAGCTACGCTATCCAAGGACCCGGCCATCAAGTCACACTGAACTGGGACAAATGGAGAGGCCGGCTGACACTGGAGGACAGTACACGGACCGAGGACCTGCGGTGCACCTACCCGCAGCTTTCGCCCGTCGCATTCAGTAAGCGAAGGGTTATCCAGGGTCAAAGTGCCGATACACAACCCTGCCCCCCTTTTCAGCAGGAAAAGTGCGCTCACGCCGGAGACCACGGGTCAGCCAGGGGCCAACAGCGACACGTGTGCGCCTCTTGCCCGAAACGTACAGGCAATGCATACAGGCACGCCGAACAGGATTGTAACCGCCTACAGCAAGAAAAAAACGGCGAGCAGTGAACCTGCCTACTGGCTACAGGTCACACTGCCCCTCCGTACAGCCAGATCAAGATCCACCGGTCTCAACACCAGCTCCAGCCCGCGGCAACTCTCCGAATAATGAACACGTTTTGCGTGATATATTGTTGAGCCTGTAAATTACAAAACAAACAAACAGTAAGGAAACATGTCTTGCATTATATTTTGGGGTTTGGCATATTTGATCAGTTCATCGTTCAGTCTTCTTGGATGTTCGTTCGTCTAATGTAAAGACATTTTGTACAAAATGGCTTGAACCCCGTTCATACTATTTCGTTTCATTTCATTTCACATAGTAAACAGTTAACCTAAAATGGAGACCTTCCCCATCTTGCGTCTTAGCCAACTGCTTCCATATCAAAATTGGCCGTTGAAAGTAACGCTTAATCGGCATGTGCGCTATGAACATTTCTTTTAACCCTATAATATGTTCCTCTTCGTACCAGGTAAGCGGAGCCTAAGCGCAACCTTCGGCAGATAAATGGATAAACGGAGCGTTCTGAAGGAGAGCCACGACACTGAGGCCACATCTAATAACAATGAAGGGCTGCAGTAATGGTGCCGACACTTAGTGGGTTGACTACGTTCAACATCCATGGCATGACTACTTGCTGATTTGCTGATGCGGCCTGAGGACCCCATTGGCCTCGGCTGTCCGCTCGAACCAGCTCTGAACACGGTTCTCATACGGTCTATCTTAAACTCATACAGAAATAAACCGCGCTAACCGCGCTGGATATCATCATCGTTATTATAGTTCATGTCTGACGGTGTATGCCTAGATAGGGCATGAATGCAAGACAATGAAAGACTAGGACAGTCAAATAGTGTCGTTGTGCGATGGGATTGGCCTAAGGTTCTAATTTTACACAGTTCCTTTCGATTTAGAGCGTGTGGTTTATTGTTGAAACCCCCAGTCGATGCGCAATCAGAATCTCGTTCACGGCAAAGAAAAATAATGTTTCACAACCTATATCATTCCACGAGCTGACCTCGTGTCCCTGTTCCTGTCATAGCTTACATCAAGTCCGTTATCGCTCCGATTTTGTGTTGCATGATATCATAAAGTGGTATACTATTTTCCCCAATAAAGCGCCCTTTTAAAATCACATACAAAGAAATTATTTTCACTTTACGACGTTATCAAGTGAAATTAACCATCATTCAAATACAATAAAAGACAGTTGCACAAAACAAGTTATTTTAATCCCGTAAATGAGCAAAATTTTCCGTTAAGTGAGACAAATCCCGAAGTCGTTTTGACGTGACGTAGTTTCTAAGGTGATCGCCAGGATCGCAAGGCAGAACACGACGGCAAGACGGACAGTTCTCTGATTTAGAAATCTCTATTGTTTATCATGAACACTTCCGGGGAGGAAGAAGTATTTTTCCGTGTCCTGTAACAGCATACAGCTTTGAACAGTTGGATGACCCAAAGTTACAGGCCAAGGAAGAGTCTGATCGGAAGCCAAGGGGGGGTTGGGGGGGGGGGGGGGCAAGCGGAATGGCCCTTTCATTCACAGGGAATAAAGAAAATAATTCATCGTAAACTAAAGTTGGAGCATTAAACGATCCTCCAGAATAAGGATTTTGATTCAGCGTGAACTGGGAATGTTAATATTTACTGGATCTTGCATATGCATATGGCGACCTAAACTCACCGCGCTGACATTGACACGGGCCAATTATAATAGGGGGGTGGGTGTATAATATTATGTGCCGGGATCTATCAAACTTTGAAGAGTGAGAAAGGCTGTATGTACTAGAAATTCAGATTACACCAAAAAGGAGTTCGCTGTAATTAATAGGCACTAAAACAAAAAACACATAATAATATGTGCACATTGTATCCAGGTCCTAAAATTAAAGGGATATATCATTTACATTTCCAGTTAAACTATAGGGAGTTAACTAAACATTACACAGACTATTTTCTTTTAATCATACATTAGTGAAGTTCCAAGCACTTTCGCACGACCACCCAACTTGCCATGGGCACCCGCCTCAGTGCACTGATGATAACGTCACCGGCGATGAAGCGATCAGTAGGTTTAGACGACTGCTACCACCGGAAGCTGTAATAACTTCTGGTAAGTCGGTCGAAGAAGTTGAAGTAAACACCGAATATGCACCCACTGATGAATTAATCGGAGACCAGTTTGAACTTGTAAGGGTTGATGATGGATTAGGCATTGTTTATACAGGTCATTGACGACGCATCGCATGGTCAGTGAAGCCGGGTTGCATTATAAGGGACGGGGAGGGGGCGGGTAGGAGTGCAGTCATGGGTCCATCTTCAGTGTGGGCAGTGTGCCCCATGCTGACTCGTAGAGTGGCGGGCCATGCTTCGGGAAAGCGGCAGCCCGCTGAAGGGAGGGGGGGGGGGGGCACTACATTACTACATTTTTGGGGGTGTGCCGCCCATGCCATATAGTGGATTTGGAGAGCGAGAGTAAAGTGCCCGATTTTGTGGTCACTGAGAGCGAATTTATTGGTTGAAAATGACATATAAAATAGATACTGACAAAATCTTGGTTAAAACGGTATATAAAATTGACATTCATGACAAAGTGTCTGGAGGATACTTTGAACAATTTCGATATCAATTAGACTATATTTTCAAGAACTGCAATTTTGAACCAAAAAAGTCAGTCTCAGATGGGCATATCGAGAAAAATTGTTGATTTCTGCTGCGGGGCTTTAGAGGAAAAAATGCCAAAAAAGGGGTCATTTGGGCATCACATATGTTTATATCTAACTATGTGTATTGCCTCACCCTCCCCCCCCCCCCACCCCGCACACCCCACGCCCCTTCCACCTGGGAGCGGCGGTTGATTGGGTAACCTGATACAGCTGCTGTCTTAGAAAGTAAATCACTGAAGAATGACCTGGTGACAGAACGGCCTATGGGTTAGGGTCGTTGAGGTGGCGTCTAGATGGGTGGGGTGGGGTGGGGGAAGAGAGGTGCGTGAAGCTAGCAGCCGGGTCGACTCAAAACAATTTTTCTCAAAGTGGTCGCAACATACTCTTGAATGTTTAGTGGGTTTAAAACTCACCATTGCCGTAAAAGCTGCTGGTCGCCTAGCGGACAGTGGTAGAAATATATCCGGTGTTTGCTATCCTTTTTTGCTTCAACTTCTTCGTCCGACTCGCCAAAACTTTGGTCTTGCTCCGCCATATTGCGAACATCCGAAAGTGCCATCCACAACTCCAACCCGAGGTAAGTAGGTAATTCAACCGCTTCGATAATATAGCTTCAGGCGGTAGTAGTCGTCTAAACCTACTGGTTTGGTGGTCGTGCTTATAACTTCACTAATACATGGTTAAAATGCATGATTGTGTACTATTTAGTTAATTCCCTTCAGTTTAACTAGAAATGTAAATGATATGGGCCCGGCATTTCCCTATAAGGGTAAGCGGGACAGCAGCCAATGTTTATTTATTGAAGAATTTATGACAGAAAGGATTTTTAACATATATGATCTTAAATTTATCAACGGCCTGATCGACGATACGGAATTGTGTCAACGTATAACAGATAAATTATATATCTTTTAGGAAAGCTTATAGCGACCCCATAGAGAAATGTTATTTGAAGCGCATATCGCCTCAACCGGGATACGAGATGATGTCTATAATGCGAAGACTCATGAAGCTAACTACACTAGAAGAAATAAGCAGTTTTATATATCTTGTCGAAAGTAAGTGTGAAAAAACCCTGCCTGTTAAAACGCTTCATGACTGGTGTGTGGAGAGAGCAAGTTTTGAAATCGGCGTTGCTTTTAAGAGAAAGGTGATCGATATTCAAGATACCAAACTCCCGGAGTTTAACTCAGAAATTTTACACAATATACTATTATGTAACTACAACCTTAAGAAAATGACGATCAAAGACTGTGAACGGACTGTGAACACCAGATGTGAAGATCTAGTGATTTCGGTTGTTTGTTTCATTATGCATAGAATATATGTATTGATCAATAATAATAAATTTGAAAAAAATGGGATAGTCAGTCTCAGATGGGCATATCGAGAAAAATTGTTGATTTCTGCTGCGGGGCTTTAGAGGAAAAAATGCCAAAAAAGGGGTCATTTGGGCATCACATATGTTTATATCTAACTATGTGTATTGCCTCCCCCTCCCCCCCCCCCCCGCACACCCCACGCCCCTTCCACCTGGGAGCGGCGGTTGATTGGGTAACCTGATACAGCTGCTGTCTTAGAAAGTCAATCACTGAAGAATGACCTGGTGACAGAACGGCCTATGGGTTAGGGTCGTTGAGGTGGCGTCTAGATGGGTGGGGTGGGGTGGGGGAAGAGAGGTGCGTGAAGCTAGCAGCCGGGTCGACTCAAAACAATTTTTCTCAAAGTGGTCGCAACATACTCTTGAATGTTTAGTGGGTTTAAAAATCACCATTGCCGTAATAGCTGCTGGTCGCCTAGCGGACAGTGGTAGAAATATATCCGGTGTTTGCTATCCTTTTTTGCTTCAACTTCTTCGTCCGACTCGCCAAAACTTTGTTCTTGCTCCGCCATATTGCGAACATCCGAAAGTGCCATCCACAACTCCAACCCGAGGTAATTAGGTAATTCAACCGCTTCGATAATATAGCTTCAGGCGGTAGTAGTCGTCTAAACCTACTGGTTTGGTGGTCGTGCTTATAACTTCACTAATACATGGTTAAAATGCATGATTGTGGACTATTTAGTTAATTCCCTTCAGTTTAACTAGAAATGTAAATGATATGGGCCCGGCATTTCCCTATAAGGGTAAGCGGGACAGCAGCCAATGTTTATTTATTGAAGAATTTATGGCAGAAAGGATTTTTAACGTATATGATCTTAAATTTATCAACGGCCTGATCGACGATACGGAATTGTGTCAACGTATAACAGATAAATTATATATCTTTTAGGAAAGCTTATAGCGACCCCATAGAGAAATGTTATTTGAAGCGCATATCGCCTCAACCGGGATACGAGATGATGTCCATAATGCGAAGACTCATGAAGCTAACTACACTAGAAGAAATAAGCAGTTATATATATCTTGTCGAAAGTAAGTGTGAAAAAACCCTGCCTGTTAAAACGCTTCATGACTGGTGTGTGGAGAGAGCAAGTTTTGAAATCGGCGTTGCTTTTAAGAGAAAGGTGATCGATATTCAAGATACCAAACTCCCGGAGTTTAACTCAGAAATTTTACACAATATACTATCATGTAACTACAACCTTAAGAAAATGACGATCAAAGACTGTGAACGGACTGTGAACACCAGATGTGAAGATCTAGTGATTTCGGTTGTTTGTTTCATTATGTATAGAATATATGTATTGATCAATAATAATAAATTTGAAAAAATGGGATAAGATACACTGCATTCGATTTTAATAGCATGAATTGGACAACACGGTACAAATATATAAACATACACAGCTTAACTACACATGTTAAATTACGAACGATGCTAAATCGTGCAACAGGATTCGAACATCTCGTCAATGGGGCGTACTGGTCATGTGTTTATTTCACAAGACCCATGCAACGCTTTTGGCGTATCAAGTGTTCTAGGTCTATTCAATGTTAAAGCTTTATTCGGGGTAAATGCGTTTACTCAAGATCAATGTCACATATCAATGTATTATTTAGCGTACCCCAAACTCGTCTGGCCTCCTGATCAGTCGTAATTTAGTTTCTAAAGGTACCGACGCGCGACAGCACGAAGATGGTCGCGGGTGGTGGGGCTCTAACCAGTCCAGGGATAGTATCGATTATATGGACATGGAATCTACGAGACCGCAATTTGTTTATTAGAACATTGAGGTCCCAAGCCCAAGGATGAGCAGGAAGCAAATAGATGTTATTCACCCAATGGCACGTGACTCGACTCGAACATCGCCTGATCTGTTCCTGTCAGTTGAACGTCCCAAAAGAAAATCGTTCCATTGCAGCAGGACGTCACACAAACAAAAATCTGGCTATGGATATAAACGACCCACCTTGCTATACAAACAGCGTTTCTTGCGACGAAACAAACAGGCACACGACACGGACCGGTTCTGAAGAGGATGCCCAATGCGTAGTTTTCTTCAACCGTGGGGTCATCCAGATAAATCATTGGGTTTGGGTGCTGGCATGCCGCGATCCGACCACTTGAGAGCCTAACGGCACGTGGGGCGATGGTTCGTGACCCGTTGTGGCCATGTCTGTTTGGTCGCAGGATAAAGATCCCTTGTCCTTCTTCGCAAGAAGCAGTATGTTACCCTGGGGACATGGCTCCACTCTCCTTTCCTTCTCCCATTGACGCGATATGAACAAAAGTGGTTAAAGCCTCCTGAATATACAAGCAACCATCGCGTCGTCTATCGCAGTGCTGCAACTCTGATCCGGTCATTTATTGTTTATACGCTCGATGTGGACAATCATGACGGCTAACGTCGGATGGGTCCCATTGATGGTGTCCCCTCTTACCCGCATAGGGTATGTGTCCTATAAATATTCGCATGCCAGAACAACATCCAACGCCCAAGTGCTGGCATACATGTTTGAAACGTCTTGTCACGAAGCGATTGCACTTACGACCTGCTAAATGAACACACACTAATGTGATCAAATCATTTAAATAATTGTTGTTATGACTGTGCTAAGCTGTACATCAATAAGCCATGATACGAGATATGCTATAATTATCCTCAAGATAGGTAATTTAGGCGCTAAACTTCAAAACAATGTTTGGGGCGTAAAGTCTTGTGTCTTCTTCTATTGCGCGATTGCAATGATTTGTGACTCACTGCCTCAATGTCGCCGCTCCTCGCAGACCGGTTTCGTTCATTGTGTGAACACAAATTTGATGACGTCTGTTGATGACGCCACCGGTGAGGAAGCGACCAGTAGGTTTAGACGACTACTACCACCTGAAGCCATATTATCGAAGCGGTAATAATAAACATTGGTAATTACCTAATTACATCGGGTTGGAATTGTGGATGGTACTTTCTGATGTTTGCAATATGGCGGAGCGAGACCAAAGTTTTGGCGAGTCGGAACAAGAAGTTGAAGTAAACACCGAATCTACACCAACTGATGATTGATGACGTAATCGGGGGGTGGGGGTAAGGGGGTGGTGGAGTCAAGGGTCCGTCGTCATCGTTGGCAAAATGTTGACTTGACTCGTAGAGTGGTGGGCCATGGTTCGGGAAGCGGCAGTAGATGCCTGCTGGGGGTAGGGGGGGGGGGGCACTACATACTGTAAGGTATATGCAAGGCTTGAACAATGATGACAATAAGGATATGCATAGTGGTTAGCGGTGTATTTGTGTAGGACTTAAAGACAGACAATGTGAATAGTGTCCAGAGATTGGTTCGAGCGGACAGCCGAGGCGAATGTGATCCCCTGGCCGCAACAGAACGTCGTCAGCAATTTCAGGTGATCTTGAATATAATCCACTTGCTGTCCGTGCCAACACTGCAACTCTTCACTGACGTTTTATGCCGACATGGGGTGATGGCTTTCCCCGAGAACGTTCCGTTAACCCAATAATATAATGCCGGCTGCAACACATCCTCAGCCTGGCATAGAGAGAAACATAATATGCGGTTAATACGACGATTGTTCGTTCTGCCAATAACACTTTCGATTGTGTGTGGTATGGATGCAGATGGGTTGCGATGATACAAGGGGGAGCGGACTCCATGTTGTCTTACCAGATTGCCTTTCCTATGTAACGAAAACGAAGGCATGAATTCGTGTGTCAATGCTAAGTTTGCCGATGAAACAGCAATCAATTTCTATTATGATCTATGGACAATGTTATCTGCTGATGAGGGGTAAAGCCGGTTCCTATTCTTTTGTGACGTTATTCTACAGCTTACGGTCGGCTGATCCGACCCATTCCCGCTACGTGGTTATTATGATGTTACCCGCATTGTCGCCAGCCATTCATGTGTCAATGATATGATTGACGATATCAGTATCAGCTAGCAACTGTGTCCTGAATCAAAATCAATATTCCTTTGTTGCACAATCGTTGTTGCGGCGTGCTGGTTGAACCCACGTTCCCGCCATCTGGTGATTATTTCGGGATTTACACTACGATGAATGGGGTGATGATAGCTTGATACGAATGTGTACTCTTTCACGGGTAACTGGATCCCACCCATACATAATAGCATATTATATTGGAATTCACATGAGACTGCCGCCGATCGGTCGCCTGTAGGCTTAAAGAAAAAGATCGCCGGGTGGTGGCTCCCTTCTCATCTTTCGGCCTGGGGTCCCATCGTTCTAATACAAACAAATTGCCATCTCAAAGATCCCATTTCCATATAGATTCCATCCCTGGGCAGCTCGCCTTCGGTTATTAGTTAGGGACCCACCACCCGCGACCAACTTCGTGCTGTCGCGTGTCGGTACCGTTACAAACTAAATTACAACTGACCACGAGGCCACGCGAGCTTGGGGTACGCTAAATAATACATTGAGCTGTGACATTGATCTTGAGTAAATTAACACATTTACACCGAATATAGCTGCAACATCGAATATGTCTAGAACACTTAATACGCCAAAAGCGTTGCATTGATCTAGCGAAATAAACCCATGACCAATATGCCTTACTGACGAGAGGTTTGAATCCTATTACACGATTTAGCATCGTGCGTAGTTAACATGTGTAGTTAAGCTGCGTATGTTTATATATTTGTACCGTTTTGTCTAATTCATGCTATACAAACCGAATGCAGTATCTTTTAACCCGTTTTTTTCTCAATTTCATTATTATTTATCAATATATATATGTTATACATAATGAAACAAAGAACCGAAATCACTAGATCTTCACAAAGATTGCACCAATACAAAATATGAGATAGTTTGTTCATAATTACAATGCCGACACCGTTCACAGTCTTTGATCTTCATTTTCTTAAGGTTGTAGTTACCTGATAGTATATTATGTAAAATTTCATAGTTAAACTCGGAGAGTTTGGTATCTTGTTTTCTCTTAAAAGCAACGCCAATTTCAAAACGTGCGCTCTCCACACACCAGTCATGAAGCGTTTTAACAGGCAGGGTTTTTGCACACTTACTTTCTACAAGATATATAAAACTGCTCATTTGTTCTAGTGTAGTTACCTTTATGAGTATCCGCATTATGGACGTCATCTGGTAGAGTAGTCTCCTTCGTCATTAGCAGTAGAAATTTTATCTACAATCATAAGGGGCAGCAAAGTGAAATGATTTGACCTGAATTCTAATTGGTGTTCACAGAGCAAGTTGTATTTATTAATACAGTCTATATTATACATCAATCGTTCACATATCTTTGCAAATGTTGAGAGGACTGACACTGGACGATAAGTGCTAAAGAGTTTATTGTCACCATCTTTAAAAACGGGAATTACCTTTGCGAATTTTAGCCCGTCTGGAAAAACTCCCTGGCTGAAGGAGAGATTTAGTATGTGTGTCAGCGGGCTCTTAGGCGTATGCAAGGCAGATTTTATTACTTTAACCGAGATTGACTGCCAGCTTGTAGAACTATCTTTTTGGGAACAGGTAATAACACAAATTTCGATTTCAGTCACGGGATCAAAGAAGAAAGTTTTAATATTATTTGTCGTTACAAATGTTACGCTGGCCTTAGACAGCGGAGGACCTACATTTACAAAAAAATGGTTGAAACCGTTGGCAATCTGAGAGCTATCTGAAGTTAGCTTGTCATTATAGGCTAATTTCGTCTGGTTTCGGATAGATTTATTTTATTGATGACCATCAGCAAATAATATACCAAATAATAGGGAGCTGACATTTGTGAGATCATTAATGTAGATCAAAAAGAGAAGCGGCCCTAATACAGAACCTTGTGGAACTCCGTCTACGCATTTAGAGGTAGACGAGTTAATGTTAGTATATTCGACATATTGTTTACGTTGGTAAAGATAGCTTCTTAACCAGTTTAAGGATATACCACTGACTCAAAAAATGTCAAACTTTAAAAGAAGGATATCATGATTAATAGTATCAAAAGCTTTGACAAGTCCGGAAATAATCCTATGGCGTAGTCTTCTTCGTCAGTGGCAGTATAAATGTTATCTACAAGGAGCATAAGGGGCAGCAAAGTGAAATGATTTGACCTGAATTCTAATTGGTGTTCATAGAGCAAGTTGTATTTATTAATACAGTCTATTATATATCAATCGTTCACATATCTTGGAAAATGTTGAGAGGACTGACACTGGACGATAAGTGCTAAAGAGTTTATTGTCACCATTTTTAAAAACGGGAATTACCTTTGAGCATTTTAGCCCGTCTGGAAAAAACTCCCTGGCTTAAGGAAGGATTTAGTATGTGTGACCGCGGGCTCTTAAGCGTATGCAAGGCAGATTTTATTACTTTAACCGATATTGACTCCCAGCTGGTAGAACTATCTTTTTGGGAACAGATAATAACACAAATTTCGGTTTCAGTCACGGAATCAAGAAAGAAAGTTTCAATATTATTTGTCGTTACAAATGTTACGATAGCCTTAGACAGCGTTGGACCTATATTTACAAAAAAAATTGTTGAAACCGTTGGCAATCTGAGAGCTATCTGAAGTTAACTTGTCATTATAGGCAAATTTCGTCTGGTTTCGGATAGATTATTTTATTTATGACCTCCTAGATTGTTTGCCATGTTTTCGTTAGATTACCTTGGCTATTTTGAATTAATTGTTGATAGTGTACTTTCTCGGCCGGTCTAAGCACTAAAAGAAGCTTATTTTTATAGTTTTGATATTGTCGTGTATGCACTTATGCTCTTTTGCACTTATTCTTTATGGCAATTGATGTTTTCAGACCGGATGTGAACCAGGGTTTTCTATCTATATACCCTGAGCGGGTGGTTAAACTGGGAACGAGGACTCGTAAATGTTACACAAGACGTTATGTAGCATTGTGTACGCCTGTTACGTATCAGTACACTCTGTTATCCTGGCCCAATCATAATCTGTAATTTTTTCATTAAATAAAGAAATGTTTCGTTGGCTGAGGTTGCGCCTGCCTTTGTAGAAGATGGGGAAATGATCAGTAATGTCAGTGTACATAATACCTTGTATTTGTTTGTTGCAGATGTTATTAGTAATAATGTTATCAATTAGGATTGCAGTTGTATTTGTAACCCTAGTCGGCTTGTTTATCACCGGGAATAGGGAATGACTAAACACAGTATCAGCAAATTCAGCCGTTGATCTATGGGTTTCGTTATTCAGCAGATTTATGTTATAATCTCCCGCTAAATAATAGATTTTCTTTTCTCCATCAAACTTATTTAACAATTCAGAGAACGTCATTGCAATTAAAATATGCACACTCTTATTAGGAGGGCGGTGGGTGGCCCCAATAAGAAGATTTTATTCCTTGGAATTGCACCCATTATGAAGCTCCACAAACAACGCTTCCATGTGTTCATTGAATACATATAAATCATCTCTCAATGTACAGTTATTATTATCACGGATGTATAGCGACACCTCTCCACCTCGCTTCTCCGCCCTATAATTGCGTATTGGTATAAGACTTTCGCACGACGTAATATCTCGTTCGCACGACATAGTATCTCATGCGCAAGACTTAGTATCTCGTGAGAATTCGTTAATCAATTCTATGTACCAACCAAAAGTAAGACGTAACTTGTTGATCTTATATTGGAGAAAAAAATGGTTAAACCAAAGACGAATATAGGAGAAAGGATGTAACTAGGCCTACCTTGAAGTGAAAATTGGCCATTGCAACTTCATACCAGCTCCAAAGAACTTGCATTTGACAAGTTTTAAGGGGAACTGAGAAATTCTCTGTCCCCGTCTTGGACGGAATATCAAGATAGATAAAAGTGTTTGCATTTATATTCGAGAAACGGATAACTTCCAACAGACATATGTCAATTCTTGAGGGCAGTCAAGGCTGGGGAAGGGGGGGGGGGGAGGGGGGATGGGGATGTCTCAGACTTCGAAGAATACGTTTCCTTTCTCCCAGGTTACGAAGAATTAAAAGATAAATTGCCCTTTCACGAGAAATTGAGTGACGGAACCTATTATTAATATTAGTAAGGACGTGCGCGAAAAACGCCCCCCCCCCCCTGGTGTGACAGTAAATGAAAAAGATTGGTAAAATCCTTAATCTGGAGCGTCGATTAATGCTCCAATTCCAGTTTACGATGAATTATTTCCTCCATTTCCTGTGAATGAAAGGCCCATTCCGCTTGCCCCCCCCCTCCCCTCGTCCTCTCGTCCCCTCGGCCTCCTATCAGACTTTTTCTTGGACTGTAACTTTGAGTTATCTAACTGTTCAAAGCTGTATGCTGTTACAGGACAAAGAATAAATATTTCTTCCTCCCTCGAAGTGTCCATGAGGAACAATAGAGATCTCTAAATGAGAGAACTGTCTTGCCGTCGTGTTCTGCCTTGCGTTTTGGAGACGTTTTGTATGTCTCCAATGACGTCACGCGCAGCGATTCTACCGGTCGCTTTAGAAACTACGTCACGTCAAACGACTTCGGGATTTGTCTCATTGAACGGGACATTGTGTTCATTTACGGATGAAAATAATTCTTCTTTCCAACCATCTTGTGTGTAGTGTATTTGAATTGGTATGGTTAATTTCACTTGATAACGTCGTAAAGTGAAACAACTATTTCTTTGCATGTGATTTGTAAGGAGCGCTTTATTGGGGAAAATAACAGACCACTTAATGATATCATGCAATACAAAATCGGACCGATAATGAACTTGATGTAAGTTATGACAGGGACAGTGACACGAGGTCAGCTCGTGGAATGATATAGGTTGTGAAACATTGTTTTTCTTTGCCCTGAAACAAGATTCTGGTTGCTCATGATGACTATGACAGAGTTGATACTAATTACTACAGGTTCTACCGGTGGATATCGGCTGGGGGTTCCAACAATAAACCACACGGTCCAAATCGAAAGGAACTGTGTAAAGTTAGAGCCAGAGGTCAGTCCCATCGAACAACGATATTGTTTTACTGTTTGACGGTCCTATATTTTTCATTCATGACGTGTCTAGGCATACGCCATAAGACATGAACTATAATAACGATAATGATATCCAGCGCGGTTAGCGCAGTTTATTTCTGTACGAGTTTAAGACAGTCAGTATGAGGACCGTGTTCAGAGCTGGTTCGAGCGAGCAGGCGAGGCCAATGGGGTCGTCAGGCCGCATCAGAAAATCAGCAAGTAGTCATGCCAGGGATGGTGAGCATAGTCAACCCACTAAGTGTCCGCGCCATTACTGCAGCCCTTCACTGTCATTAGATGTGGACTCGTCGTGGTTCTCCTCCAGAACGCTCCGTTTATCCATTTATTTGCCGAAGCTTACGGTTATGCTCCACTTACCTGGTACGAAGAGGAACATAATATAGGGTTGAGAAAAATTTTCATGGCGCACATGACGATTAAGCGTTACTGTCAACTGCCAATTTTGATATGGAAGCAGTTGGCTGAGACGCAAGGTGGGGGCGGTCTCCATGTTGGCTTAACTGCTTATTATGTGAAATGAAATGAAACGAAATGCAATGAACGGTGTTCAAGCCATTTGTACAAAATATATTTACATTGGACGAATGAACATTCAAGAAGAATGAAGGATGAACTGATAAAATATGCCACAGGCCCAAAATATAACGCATGACATTTTTCCTCACTGATTGTTTTGTGTTGCAGTTGACAGGCTCAACAATATTACACACAAGGCATGTTAATTATACAGTTGCAAGTATACATCCACTAATTTAAATGACATGCATACGACATGCGTCAACTGTCTGACTTCATTTTACTTACGACAACTCTTTTGTAGCTCTCTGAGCTGGTAGGCCTGTTCTGGGGTGGCCCTGGTCGTGGCCGCAACGCGATCGATATCCGCACCTGCGCAACAGAGACAACAACGCGGCAATCATTGAAGGACATATCGTCGGTCATGGTGGGTTAAATCAACTCCCCGAATGAATGAATGGATGAATAGACGAAAGTATCTGAAGGATAATGGTCAAGGGTATGTATTAACACATTCGGTGCGCCGGTGTGTGGGGAAATTGTTTCTTATCACTACTGTTTATCAACAAACTAAAGCTCCAGGGTATTTGAGAGTGGCAAAAGAACTTAATATGTCATGAGTGTCAGCGATTTCAAAGCCACATGTTGGTAAGCAAATTTGGCCTTGCGAACGACGATACCATTTATTATATGAGTAAAGCAGGTTGATAATCATCACGATACAATATCCACCACTTGAGGACACAAAGGGGATATCACAGGTTGCTGTTCCTGTAATGATGAATGTAAACTCTTCTTACGGGCTCCCTGACTCTGCCCACAGGTTACTTACACACGCTAGCAGGCAGGGTTGTAACAAAGTCTCCACTAGCGGGTTCAACCGGTTCTTCTGGGTCCACGCCACTTTCAACAACTGCAATTGAGACACAAAGATATTCAAGGGTAACCGACAAGAGACACAGCGTATTGAGAAATGAAAACCTATCATTACCGGCAAAGTCTCTTCTAGTGGGTCCATCCAATGCTTCTGGGTCTACCACACATTCGATGACTGCATTTGACACGCCAAAGTATTCAACGGAAAACCGACAAGAGGTAAACGGTATTGGAAAATGAAGTCCTAGTATTACACCATACGTTAACAACATCTATAGGACTGCGTCTATGACACGGTGACGTACTCACAGGTGATGGCCAGGAGGCCCAGTAGGAGTAGTCCGAGGAACAGCTTCATCTTCACACAGCGATGTTGAGGGACTGAAACTGTTTATTCAATATGTCATGCAACATAAGTACGTAACGTAAGTGACGGCTTAACGCATATTGTATATGTTGTGGCCATGAGGTGATTACGTTTCGGGTGAAAAGGAATAGTAATTACACTAAGGAAATTTTTCAAAGACCAAACGACGTGATTGGTGTGCAAAACTATGCGTTCGATTTTCTATGGCCTAGCATGCCGAGTAATATCACAAGCGTCCTGTCGCCATAGCATCAGAAGTGCATTACTCTACCTTGGTTGTTAACACGTTTAGTAGCTCGCAGCTTAATCTTGTCTGATCGGCGTGCCTCAGTTTCACTACCGGGTCTCTATATAAGCGATCTGGATATGAACCGGCTTTCGTCTCATCAGCTTTATGATTTATTGGGACACCAACAAATTCTGCGTCACAATCGCATCAGATGGCCCGAATGGGTATCGAAACAAACCACTGTCGATTGCGCAATAAGATAACGCAAAAGACGTAAACCGCCTCTTCACCCTCTTGCCATAATTCATAGCACCACGAGCCCCTATCAGATGTTTACATTGCAAATAGATCGGTAATATAGCAATTGCAGCATTGGCACACTAATGGCCGCGACAACGTGGGTGAAATGTGTGACAAATACAGCGTAACTGTTGGATGGTTTCCACATAACAACCTCTTGAAAATCAATTTAACTGTTTTACTGTCAGTTCTAGTTTTCCGAGTTTTTATAGAGCAAAAACTTTGTGAAATGGATGGATTTTGGCTTGACTTGCTGGAATTGTACATAAACCATGTCCACCCGTGTCTATCTTTTCATTATAATGCGATTTTATCAGTCTCAAATGACCACTTCAACAAATAATGGTCTGATACGTTATCATTGTTATGTCATCCCAATAGTCCAACACGCAAGGACAGCCGGCGGGAGGGTATGTATGTATGGAAGGGAGGCGGGGAGCAAACATAACAGGCAATTTTAAACTCCTCCCACCTCTAGATAAATTTTGCAAGTGTGTGCAGTTTGTTGTCTCCAAATATTTCCATATAACAATAACAATGCACATGCAAATATTCAATGTTGGTCGGTAGTATTTGATAACTGCCTTCAGGCGTGTGGGAACTATATATTGCCGCTCCATTGATGACGCATGACATTAACACGCGTGTTCCGCATCTCGTCCAAACCGCAACTATGTTGACAAAGTAGATAAGGAGGTGGGATGACTTTCAACGAATGCAATGCAATGCAATTCGTCAGGTATTGTGTCATGATACGTATCTAAGCAGCCAATAAATCTCAAATAGATATTAAAGCGAATGCACGCATTTTCATCCTGCAACACTTTATTTGATTAAGTCACAAACTTGGAATATTACTCTATTGCGATCCTGTAGAAATATATTGATTTCTAAGCATGTTTATGACAATCAATTCTGATGGATGTTGTTTTCTTATGCCGACCTCAGCCCAGACAAGCAAGACCTGCAGAAATAACTATAACATGAAATATATTTATAACATAACATATACTTGATAGCACCTCTATATCTAAAATTTCCATTGTATTAGCTCCATTGGAATGCGTCCGAAGCTTCGGAGGTATGTACATATCACTAAATACAAATACTAAACCAAAACCTTTATTTAACCAGAAAACCATCCTTAACCACATCTGTGGTGAGTCCCCAAAAAAGAACCCTGCGGTACAAAAACAAGTGGCATTAAGCCATATATACAAGACGTTAAAGCAGGCAAACTTACATGCGCCATCTTAGATTTATTACATTTTATAATCAAGACTAAAAGTATCTCAGGATTATGATGCATGTATGTTTTATATCTCGCTGAGTCTGTAAAACAACAATTTCGACATACAACTGCACCGAACTAGTTCATTTCGCGCGAACGTTCTAACGAGCCGTTGTCGACATCACACATAATACAGAAACAGCCAACAGGCGCGAATGGATATATCCCCCGAACATGTAACTTATAATTACTTACTTTATTTAACAGCTTCCCCGACAGAATTGACAATAACTACCCATATATGCACATACAAAATGATATAATCATATATACATGTTCTATTTTTATAAAATACACAAAACAAATTCTATATATATATACTAAACACATATATAAATGTTATATATAAAGTATACATAGATAAATGTTATATATATAAAGTATGCACGAATAAATTATATATATATAAATTATACATATATAAATTAGATATATATATTCATATATATATACATATATAATAGAATAACTAACAAAAAGTAAACCAAGTAGTTGACAAAGTTATGCGTAGTGTTGTTGCCATACATTTAGATCAATGTTACTGTATTGATTCTAGCTAGTGTTGCGGAAGCGATATAGGCGGCGCTTGATCCAGACAGTGCGGGCTAGCGGGGTGGTGGGTGCGCGGTGAGACCCTTGACCGGTGCGCGGAGAAGGGGGGGGGGTGTGTGAGTATACAGCCAGTAGAGTGTGGATATGACAGGGGGAAGCGGTGGCCAGTGAGCTGAGGCTACACTATATGCCTTCGACTCGCTCCGCTAGGGCTTCATTATATGTCTGCTGTTGTTTATTCAAATGCTACGGCCACCCAAGTACTGATACAGACAATACGATACTATGACGAACCACAATATAATACAATATGACGACATACATAAAATAATACTAATAAGGTAAAAATAGAGACATTAAAGGGAATTAATGAGCCCAAAGATCCAATGGAGAAGTAGGTAGTAGTGATAAGGTAGACAAGTTACTGCGGTGTGCGGGGTGACATATATATGGAGGGGCAAGGCACGTAGAAAGTCGCTGTGACGCGCGGTACCCGTCGGGCGATACATTAAATCGGCCTGGATAGTAAATGGCCTTTAGTTCAAAATTATTCTCGATGGAGAGCCAGAAGAGTTGACGGAGAGCCAGGCGGCTGGTGCCCTTGTTGATGTTTGCTTGGGCCGTCACACTGTCCGTGTAGCCGACGACCCGACGGTCGCGCCACAGGTGAGCCCACCTGTCGGCTCGCGCTTACGATAGCCAAAGTCTCCTTGGCGTTGATGTGGAGAGTCGAGGCTTGGGGCCTGTCCGCGCGCCTGGCGTCGGGCGCCTGCTGGAGCTGAAGTCATCGAGGAGCGTGGTGAACTCCTGGACTCTCCCTAGAGACAACGAGAGCGTGAGATCGAGGCTGACGATCTGGATGCCGAGGAACACGAGTTGGGCCTTCCACCTTGGCCCAGCTGATCTGTAACCCCAGGGTCCGGAACAGGCTGATTAATAATAGCAGTCCCTCTTGTCATGTTTGGAAGTCTTCAGATATTATCAATATCAAGTCGCGTCTCTCCATCATGCGCCTGTGTGAGTTGGTCAAATATGCTGGGACTGCAGGAGGCGCCGAAGGGGAGTCGGGTGTCACATGTAGGTGGCTTTCTTATGGCCGGAGAATGCCAAATTGAGACCGGTGGCCTGATAGCAGTCGGAGTATAGGCCTAACGACCTGTAAGCCGCATGGGGGTCCATGTTGGCCATGTAGAACCCCGGCTGGACGTGGCTGACGGTCTCGTCTACCGTCTGGTACCAAAAGGCCTCTGTTGACGGACGGACCCGACGGCATGCTGCAGTCGTGGATTAGTCGGATCTTGTCTGACTGCCGCTTGGGGATGCCTCGGCCTTGCATCTGGCATCCGGTGCAGTGGCGGAAATGTAGTTGCCCACATCGGCTGGCATAAGCTCAGCGTTACCTACCCGTACGAGGAAAGCCTTATGGCCACATCCTTTTCATGACGTTTTTAAAACGTCATATTCAAGTTTTTACCAAATGTTATTGCTGAAGCGATTTCATAACGTTTACAAAACGTTATATTTATATTCCTAGCAAAACGTGTTTACCGAAGTCTTTTCGAAATATTGGGATAACGTCTGCGGGCAAAACAACTTGAGTTGTCGCCGTGATGTTTCGTTATGACCTTTATTTCAGATTTGACGATGCATATGCTGTAGCACACTTAGAAGCATTTGCGGAAACACGAATATATACACGGTTTCCGTGGCAAAATTTAGGCCATCTGGGCGTGGATGTCCGATCCCGCCTCTTGACGTTTTGAGATCCCCCCCCCTCTCGATACTCGGTTGCAATTATCATGCCCGCACGCCAATTATTTGCATCGAAAGTGTCGAAAATCCACATTTTATTTCCCATCCTCACCTGGTCCCTAACTACATCTTTTTTTATCGATTTCTATTTAGATACAATGGTCAATTGGGCATATTTCTTAATCGAACCTTATGTAGACAGGGAGACGAACAAATTTAAAATGGAAATGTATGTCACAGCCATCTAACGACTAACGTAAACGCCACGCGCCACCTAGCGAATGTGGCCTAACAAATGTTGGAGAGTGTCTGCGAAGGCCGTTTCGATCTATGTCAATCCGCTCGTAATGCAACCCAATTGTCAGCGTTTTCTCCCACATTCTTTGTCAACGAGGCCAATGGAACTAGAAGTGGATCCATACGGCAACATGAAACCAGTGAATTACGTACACGAGGGACGAAGGTAATTCATATATTTGGCGTGTGTTCCGGCTTGACCGCCAAAACGGTGACGTCGACCACAGGTGCCTCAATCGTGGGTGGGTGGGGCGGGATGGGGCGGGGGGGGGGGGGGCCGGCTTCACACATATGTCATATAAAGAGAGAAGGTAGGCAAGCCTTTTTGCAGCCAGAAAACTCAGCCCGAACAACATCGGTCGATTTCGTCAACAAAATGCCCCGACTGCGCGGTTTCTTCGCTTCACTCAATGCCTCAACACTTTACTCACGAAAATATCACGTAATCCCATTCAAACACACCTTCAAATCGCTGCATCAAGACATTTTTCCGCCAACTTTACGCGATTTTCACTGATGTCGCTCACCATGGCCGTTGAGGTTTGTCAGTAGCGCAGCGAGTATTTTGGAGCGTTCTCATTGGTTGTAACTGCTCTGTGGCTATCAGCCTTCTGATTGGTCAGAAATCATCTGGCGGCTTTTTTTTAAATACATGCCTATAAAGTACACAGAGACGAAGTGAGTAGGGGGGGGGGTTGAGCTCGGGGGGCGGGGGGAGGGGGGGGGGCGGAGGAGGGGGAGTTACACTATTACACAAAACTGATGGGGGGCAATTTCCGCGGTTGTCTTGATGCCTGAGAGAGCGGATATTTGTGGCTCTGGGCCGAGGGACTATGAAGTTTTTGATGACCGGGGAAGTGGGGGGCGGGGGCTCCACTGAATACTTCTTACCGGGGGGCGGGTCCACGCCAAAAAAAAAGGGGGGGGGGGGGAGTCACGGCTCAGATGGCCTACATTTTTCATTGAAAAAACGGCATTGGTCCTCAAAAAAGGGGGGACCCTTTCGAGCAGATTTTCAAATTGGCGGAATTTGGCGATAACAAAACGCCCCGACCGAGCGGATTTTGGCAGTGAAAAAAGGGGGGGAGGGCTTTACCGCGGACCCCTCCTAAACTCAGGAATATATTCAGTACCCCCCCCCCCGCCGGGAGGGCAAGGGGGGGGGGGGGGGAGGGGTCGTGTGGCCTAGTTCACGAACCATTTTCAGTGCATTTGTAGATTCATGTCATAGCAATGACAATGAAAGTCAGTGAGCTCATGGGCGGCTGGATCAAAGAAATAAAAAACTGTACGATCCTCAATGTCGAATGTTGAATTTTCAAATATCTCTGTGTCGTGTGTCGCTATTTACCCGTGCAGACCCCTATAAACTTTAATGCCAAAGGCACGACTCGATCAGCGCTACTTATTCTAACGCCGTATCACCCCCCTGCGAAAACTATTACTACATGTTAATCGATACGAGTACTTAAGGCGGGAGTACCAGTGATGGAACAGCCTGCAATGTAATTTGCATATGGACGAAGGAGCTTGCGAGAAAACGGCACACGAGAGGTTACAACCAATCAGAAGGCTCTAAGAAATGCGCTGCGGCAGTCAACGGCCATGGTGAGAGGCATTAGTGAAAATCGCGTAAAGTTGGCGGAAAAATGTCTTGATGCAGCGATTTGAAGGTGTGTTTGAATGGGATTACGTGATATTTCCGTGAGTAAAGTGTTGAGGCATTGAGTGAAGCGAGGAAACCGCGCAGTCGGGGCATTTTGTTGACGAAATCGACCGATGTTGTTCGGGCTGAGTTTTCTGGCTGCAAAATGGCTTGCCTACCTTCTCTCTTTATATGACATATGTGTGAAGCCGGCCGCCCCCCCCCCTCCCGACCCACGATTGAGGTACCTGTGCGTCGACGACCCAGCCAGGTGACAGCGTAGAGAGAGATACCAGAGACTGTGCGACTGTGTCAGGCGTGTGGTGGTCTCTCTACAGCCTCGCTGGCCAAAACGGGAAGAAGTCAGTTCAGAAACTTTCCTTGTATGCTGTCATAGCTAGTTAGAATAACGCCTTTTTGTATAAACTTCATAGCTGTTGTAGACCTTACCAGTAGTCCGGGCAACCTAGGGATATACCCAAAACAAATTGCAATAGTAATCAAACCTGTTTTTTTCTCATTCCTTAGGTATCTAGGAGTGGCATATCCAAAATCTCCCAAAATCTATCCAATAAATAACATATGTTTAAGGGGATAGCTTAGTTTATCTTCTTACCCCCCAAGAAGCAACGGAATTTTACTTAGACGAAAAGGCCCCCGGGGGGGGGGCACTACATTTTGTTAGGTATATACATATCTGCCGCCCAAATGACCCCTTTTTTCTCTCGTTCCTCGGAGAAGAAATCTAAAATTTCTCTGCATGTACCCTTCTGAGACTGAAGTTCATAAAGATTGTAGTTCTTGACTATATATTCCAGTGGATATCGAAAGTATTCAATGAATTAACCTCCCTATGCATTGCCATGACGGTCAGTGTCTATTTTGGATGCCTTTTTAAGCAAAATATTTTTTCTTAATGACCACAAAATCTCGCATGTTTCTCTCGCTCTGCATATGGCTTCCTTGGTCCGGGCGGCACACCCGTACCACAGTTCTAATGTAAAATTCGTAAAAAAAAATTATGTAAATGATAAAACTACTTAAAGAAATGAAAGAAAAAACGTAGTGCTGAAAGCTTTTCAAAGATTTATTAATGTGTGTCATCAACGAGGTAGAAAATTTGTACATAGCATTGATGTTTGGTCTGCACCATAAAATTCTTTATACCGTTAGTTTAAATGTAACCTGGGCAATTACTTCTTACTCGTCCTCTAGGAATCTTACATTGTCTTTTAAACAGTAAGTGCAATATCGCTCTGCTCGAGGCACCGTAGCCCGGAGCTTCTCAATGGGTAATTTGTGGCTGGAACATCGTAGTCTGGCCAGAGCAACTCTATGTTTACGAATAGTGCAATGTTGGAGGTATGCCTCAGGTTCCAGATGATGCTTGAAAATACTATACCATCGAGCTTTGAGGTACTATTCACACAACAATCACGCCACTCCTGTAAGAATATATCTGTTAGACGCTGCTTAAATTTTGACACAAACCATGGTATGTTTCCAACTCCCTGAGACTTCCATACAAATCCATAGCCAGACTTAACATAGATCTAATGTGAACAGCCCATGTAGTGTTACCCGATGCTCCGCGGAAGAGGAGGACATTATAGCAGCTGCGTGTATAGCGATGCTGTGACATAACTGTACGTAACCAGAAAGATATACATTTACCCATGTATTTGATATATAGTGGTCTCCTGCCACACTCTCCAAGGACAGCACAATCGTGTGTACGCGAAGGCACGCCTAGGATTACTTTACAATACCTGATATGGCACTTATCTATTTGAGAGCAATATTTGTAACCCCAGATTTCAGCACCGTATAGCAATATTGGTAGAATCAGCTTATCGAATAGCTCAAAAGATACACGCAATGATAAATCACCGCATTTTTGGCGTATGAACCTAATTGAAAACAGAGCTCTTTCTGCCTGTTTCATCAGTGTGTCGAGGGCGGCAGTCCACTTTAGTGAAGATGAGAATCAAATTCCTTATAAATAAAAGTATTTATAGTACGTTACGGTTTTTATTTGTTACGTTATTTATGCAATATATAGCCTTGTATGTATTAATATATTTATATTCTGCCTTGACTTGTTTTCAGGCCAAAGTGTGGAATGCTCAGCTACAGGCTGAGCAAGATCATCTTAAATGTTACCTATCTGGCGTCAACTACTGTTGGCATAATTTTGTGCGGCAGCCAGTATCTATTGTTGTATTTCGTGCAGTGAATGACACACCACATATCATCAATTTTGCTTTGTTGTTTATCCACTTTTACAATACAATTCATGCATCTGACATCATTCCCTGTGTCATGTCTCTTTCTCTCTATCTCCGGTTTCTCTGGTCCTCTCAATCCACCTCTCTCTATCTGACAACATCTCGTTCTCTCCCTCTATTTATATTCCCTGCTCTTATGCGTCCCTTTGGGCCTTTCCTTTCCCCTAACTTGGGGATGCCACCCCAACCTGGTGCTTCTCTATGCTATCAATAAAAAAATAGGCCATACTTAGAGACGTTTATAATTATATGGTTATGTCTAACCGCTGCCCCCGTTAAATTGACACTTGTCGTGTGCGCGACGTATTATAGCCTCACTGTTTGCATCAGTTCTGCTTTTTTTTGTTTCGTTAATAAAGGATGGATATAAATAGTGACTACTTGTTTTCTAGGTCATTTCGTGGACAATGTTTTCGTGACGTCCGCAAAACGTTTTCCAGAACGATGTCGTTAATACGTTTTCCAAAACGTGTTGTCAATGTCGTTAAAACCTTGCCAAAACGTCTTGTTTATATTTTCATAACGTGTGAAAAATGTTGTAGCAAGTCATTTTTAAAACATCTAAAAAACTTTCCATCTTAACGTTTTCAACACATTTTCGAAAAATGTTTTCACGACTTAGACATAACGTGTTTAAAACATTTTTAAAACCCCTTTTTGTTAGCTGGGGTGCTCCTTCTGCCAGGCCTCATGGTCGAGGGTGCTGGGCAAGGGTGGGGGCGGGACAATGTCGGGGGTGATTCGCTGGTGGCGGCTACGCGTTTTTTTATTGAGAGGAGCAGATGTGAGACTAGCAGGGGTGGGGCTGATGGCAGCCGGACACCATGCAGACGTGGAAGAAGTGACAGTTGCCGGGCTTCCTACACACCGTGCGGTTGTGGTTCAGGCAGATCTCTAGCCCGGATGCTGGGTCCGTGAGGCTGAGCGTACGCGGTCCCTGGCTACGCCCCTTTTGGCGCCTGGATCGCTAGTATTATTCATCCTATCAGTTCGCAAATAATAATAATAACTTGTGACACGCGTCCAGTGTTAGGCTATCTATTTGTGCGAACATGTTTTGTCGACAAAATGGCGAGAAATTCATCCCGCAGCATTAAAACGTTCGGGCAACTCGCTTTGATCAGGTTCAGTCATGCAAGTCATCCCATCTCCGCATTTAAGTTGTCAACATAGTTACGGTGCTGGCGAATGCCGGATGCGTGTGTCAACACCATAAATCATCAACAGGGCGGCAGCATTGCAGTTCCGATACATCTGGCGGCAGTCATCAAATGGATCAGCTAATGGTTTTTCCCCTGGTTTACTTCCGTCTTTGTTTTCTCGTCATTAAGTAACGACGTTCAATATTTGTGCCACGTTGCAGACTGGTCAGGAGATACAAGACTTCAGATATTAATGGAAGCCAATTTCTATCAATTTTCTTTGTCGAAAGAGTAATACTTGTACATATTAATAATATATTAACAACGAAACAAAAATATTATGTAGCATCTTCTTTCGTTCGGTACTACGCGTCTCTAATACTTATTGAGTGACAAAAAGTAGGAGGATTCGCCACGCAGACGCGTGTGATCCGAAGGCAAATGGTCTTCTTCATTGTTATTTTCCGACCGTTCTATTTGATGACTTTTCCTCTCCTCGTCGTAATGTCTGCAGAGTGAGACATGCAAAACGACCGATAACGAAAATTTATGAAAACAGGATATCCGTTCGTTACGTATTGTCCCGCCCGGGGCTAATAAAGAGGTTCCCGCCTTGAATGGTTGAAGTGACAATGATATGATTATTAGATATTATGTCCGAAAATTTGTGGCGCCAACATAGAGAGGATACGACAGAGCAGTGTTCATACTTCAAAGAAGATGCTGGCCTGCAAGGTCCAAATCATTCAAAGGAATATCGATCGCTTTATGCATAATGTCCGGTATTCTTGGCCTCAGGACGCTTCACTTGCACTTCAGTGACGCAATGTGACGCTTCATAGACAGAAACAGGTAACAGAAGTAGGGAGATCAGCTCATGCCATGCCCATCGTCTTCACCAACTCCAAGATATTGGTATCGGTGGCGTCACGAAAGGAATCTGTGCATGAGTAACCATGAAAAGCTAGGACATGGCGTTAACCCTTGAGGAAATAATTTTGAACAGCGATACATATATATCAAATATGCCGGCCAAACTGGAGATCAAATAACGCGGCATGCTTTATCTGAAATATTCAATATTCAGATCATTGCCATGGATTTTCTAATGTAAGCACTTGTCCTAAATTAGGACAAGCGATTTAGGATTAAATAATTGATTAACACACGTCATCAATCTTTCTTAAGTTCGACAGAATCTTTTTTCTTTTTTCTCTAAATACGTATCGTGTATGCACCTAATTGAAAATGACATACTCTACTAACTTACTTAACTAAACTACGTATTGTACTAAAAAAAATCTGGCATTTTTCTCAAATTGGCCTTAACATGGCGGTCAATGGCCAAATGCTTTAAATGTGTGTTTCTTCTCAATATGTTGAAGCCCTCTAAAAAAACTGGCCGACAGACTTCCCCAAAACATTGCCTGCTGAAGCCTAGCGTCATGGTTAATGCAAAAATAACGAAAAAAGATATGTTAGTGAACTAACGTTTGCCCTAAACGCTCGAGTGTAACCAAAATACGCTTTGAAATAGGCCATGCAGAATTATCACAATTTGGCCATTCGGCGTGTATATGCAATAACTATATATTTTGTGTATCTACTTGTAATACATCAGATACATGTACATTTGGTGGAGGAACTATTATTTGATGTGACATATGTGATGTGTGATATTGGTTGCCATTTGAACGCTAACTGCTAAAATGCTAACAAACAAAATGACAAAAAAACACCGCCAGGCGCCACCCGCTTTCTTTCTCAATGCAGCGCCGGGGGCTCTCTTCTCGAGTCGTTGCAACTGAGAATACTTGCGTTATGGTCTTACAGTCTGGAAACATTGTAAAATGCCCATCTATCAATTAACGACAATCATAATTAGGATCACAGAACCATTCGCAAACATTTGAATATAATTTACCAGCGCTTGCGAGTAAACATAAACTAATACACTGGTATTTATTTCCGGAGCACTTTTTTACAATTTACTTTTACAGTTTAACTTTTACATCTTGACAGAGTCTCTCGGGGAGATGAATTTGAGCTGGATGAAACGTGCCACAGATGCAGGTGCCCAGGTTCGTACCTGCGCAGAATTCTAACGCTGTTACGTCCCTTACGAAAAAATACCATGAGATTACCATGGTATACCATGATAAATTTACCTAGGTATTTTGAAAGAGGTATACCATGGTAGAATACCATGGTAAAAACACGTTTACCTAGGTATTTTGAAACATGTATACCATGGTAGAGTATCATGGTATAATACCATGGTAAAAACACATTTACCTCGGTATTTTGAAACAGGTATACCATGGTAGAGTATAATGGTATAATACCATGGTAGAATACCATGGTAAAGCACATTTACCTAGGTATTTTGAAACAGGTATACCATGGTAAATTACCATGGTATACCATGGTGTTTTGAAACACTTATAACATGGTAGTTTACCATGGTATAACATGGTAATTTAGCATGGTATAGCATGGTAATTTAGCATGGTACTTTACTATGGTATACCATGGTATGCCAAGTACTAGGGTATGCTAATTTACCATGGTACTTTACTACATGGATACCATGGTATATTATGGTACTAATCACCATTACATATAGCAATATATATATAATGCTATGATATATATATATCATGCCAGAGTCTGAAAAATACAGGAGTAAAGAATACAAAGATTTACAATCCACTTTCATATATATGTATTGCAATAAAAAGATGCAGTTTGTGAACATGTGACATACGCACATTATATACACATAATTAACTCCCTGTGACATAAATGACACAAATTCCAAAAGATTTATATAGTATACACATTCTAACCATATAGATATATTAGAAAAACAAGCTACCATTATGTGAAGAAATGTTCATTGCTTATATGCCTATTGACATAAACTTAAATCAACAAATAATATCAATATACACCATATAGCAGCATCATAGTTACATACCTTCAAATTTAAATTTCACATCTAAAAAGCGCCAGGATCTTTCCAAATTAAAACAATGCTCATTTGAATGATTCATATATTGATATTAAATAAAATATTGTTCACTTCACAGCTTATACATTTGAACGAATTGAAAAAAAAATGCCATTATGGAATTTTGTTCAGTCATTATATGCACAATAACTCATATACAGGAAACAACTGTTATAATTGAATTGATAATGTGCTCTCTCTTTTTTGTAACAGATATAAATTCCACCTCAAAATGAGATGTACTACCATGCAGTACTTCACATCTACTACATAACTAATACTCAACTTTAAGACAACTACTATTCAATGCACATAACATATATAAACAATCCTTTATACAAATATATTCATTTTAATTTGTAAAACAAGTTTTATTATTATCCAGCCTTAACAACGTTGCTGATCTTCTCTCGCATTAACATGCAAATTTCTTTTACGTCATTGCCAGGAAATTCTCTCCTGCCTTGATCTGCAAGAAAGGATACACTTATCGTCTTAGCAAATTATCATTCACCAATGCTGTTTAACATTGAAGGACATGGGTTCTAAAATGTTAGAAGGCTATCTTACAAAACTTTGTAGTACATTTATTATTACCCCAGTACATTATGCAGGAAGCCAAATAAATACCAAAGAGAATGTTATAAACAGTATAGCCTGAAAACAAGACCATACCGTAGTACAGAGTTCCCACATGAAACAAAAAAACAATTCCCTGATTTTTCACTGAGCCATTGGAAGTTTTCCTGGGTAACAAAAAGGTATGTGGCCTTCAACCTCCCCACACAGACACCACTAAATAATTGGGGGGAGGCATGGGACAGGGCTATATAGCCCTGGTACATGCCTCTCTCGCCAACCCCGTAAATGGAGCAGGCCTAAAATCAGAAATAGTGGACCGGTGGCTCAAGTTAAAAGTCCCTACAGAATAAATATGCAGTGCCTTGCTCCATTTATGGGCGTGGTCAGAGAGGTATGTACCAGGGCTAAAGGCTATAGGGTTGAGGCACCCATAGACACATATACCAAGGAACCAACAAAGTATCTTTTAAACAAGAGAGGAAAGCACAAGACATACAGGAGTCACAATCTTTGTACGAAGGTTCATACACATAAGCCTATGCCTATGCTATGGCACAGCCTATGCCATAGGTCGGGGGCATGTACAGGAACCATAAACTCCAGAGAGGGAGGTGGGGGGGCAGGTCGACCCCTAGCCCCATGTGATGTTGTTGGGAAAATCAAATCCGGTCTATCAAATCCTATACGGTATTTTACAAACACGATATCCTCTGTGGATTTTTCGAAGAAGCAGACAACTCAGTTCTGACCGCTAACTTGCCCACCCAGTGGAGAAACTGTGCATACGTGCATGTCGTTAACACCACATCATTCGCTTAGCCATTGACACGCAATAAGCGAAACACCATCTGGCGAAAGCCGCTGGTGATAAATAACCAAGTACGAAATGGAGCGATAAACAACAAGAAAGCCTCATTTCAACCGACTTGATAGTAATGCGATACTTTGTTAGTTCATATGCATGTGGGTTTTGTGGTAAATTATGCCAAGGGTTTCATGGATCGTGCGGTTAACAACACTTAGTCACCCACAAAACATATCTTACAGTACCCTCATTATCTACATGAGGATATGAGACTGTTGTGCGGAGCAACAACTGTCTCATAAGGGACTAGTCGACCCCCCTACTCCCTCCGGCGTTTGGGGTTCCTGTACTGTAGATGGTTTCTGTGCCAGTCCCAGTGGTTGCACAGTTGCACAGGCGTGGGGCAGTGGGTAGCCTGAATGTTTAGACGTTACAGTCTTGACACTTGTTCTTGTGACTGTAACAAGAACAAGTGTCAAGACTGTAACGTCTGAAGATTCAGGCTAGGCAGTGGGGGGATGAGTGAACCATCAACAAGTTGCAATTTATAAAGGCTTCTGTTCGCCTTATGTTATGGTGTCACGCTCGAACCTGGGTGTCTTCAGGTTCTATATAGTATAGTATTGATAAATACATACCTTTCATTCATATACATAAGCAAATATTTGTGAATATAAGCTAATCGCATACACATGCCGTACGACTCTTCGCCTTTCCACAACAATTTTCAAACTTCGCGCTTGCGCCTTGCTATCTCCGCTCGGCGGCAGCTGCCGCCTGGTGGCGCACTACTCACCTGCTCACTTCGCGGGCTGTGGCAGGCTGCGAATCTCACTGGTGTTTTAGGGAGGGGGGGGGGACCTAGTAGATTGTTGCGATTGAAAGGGTGGGGTGGGGGGGGGGGGTGCCGTGGGCACGGTAAAGCCACTCCTAATTCACCGCCAAAATACTATCGTAGGGGCATTTCACCTTGAAAATCGGCTCGAACGTTTGAACGCGAAAATATCCGGAAGGGAAATTTATTTTACCTTGGACCCGCTCGGTTTATTAAGCCGTTTATTATTTTCCCCGACAAGCTCGGCCTATTTTGGTTGAAATTTGTACACGAACAGGGTGATGCATGTTTCGTCATCGGGTAAAACAATTTGATATTTTATATATTACAATACTAGAACGTTTGCATTCATAATTACAAAACTACAACCAGTTATATTCCCTCACGTCCTCAGTGGATATTGAAATATGTAAGCTATCAACTTGTTTTACCCGATGACAATTCATACATCACCCTGTTCGCGAAAAAAATTCAACCCACCTACATGTTTCGATTACTAACGTGTGGTTTTGAAATTACAAACTCTTCCCCTCTCAAACACAGCTCCAAATTTAGTTCGGTCAACGACGGTAATAAAAAGAACAAAATTCCCTCTCACGCAGGCATACCGAATATGTTCATGCATATCCTTGATCCATTGCATCAATTCGGTCAAGAACCTGATTTCCGCATCTTTGAGTATCCAGAATATACCGCTGTCTACTACTTTCATAAATTCATTGTTTATTGATCATCAGTGAGATGTTGATTCAATTGCACCATTTCTGACTATATGGTTTCGGTGCATTAAGGGGTTGTTGTCTCTCTTGTGCAGGTGCGGAAATCGACCGCATTGCGGCCACGACCAAAACCACCACGGCACAGGCCGGTCAGCTGCAGGAGCTGAAAAGGATATGTAAGTGAAACAACTCGCATAAACTTGCTTCTCTGGTGTAGTGGTTTGCGCAATCAATGATAAATATAAGTAGACAATGACCTCAACTTCGACCCTTTCATTCCTCCGTCGTCCCGGGTGGTTCATTCATTCGCCAAGCCTAAGTCCAAGGTTGGTGTACAAACACGGTCTAACACACCGATTCATGCCTTCATTCTCATTACATAGGAGAGGCAATCTGGTAAGACAACATGAAGTCCGCTCCCTCTTGTATCATCGCAACCCATCTGCATCCATACCACACACAATCGAAAGTGTTATTGGCAGAACGAACAATCGTCGTATTAACCGCATATTATGTTTCTCTCTATGCCAGGCTGGGGATGTGTTGCAGCCGGCATTATATTATTGGGTTAACGGAACGTTCTCAGGGAAAGCCATCACCCCATGTCGGCAGAAAACGTCAGTGAAGAGTTGCAGTGTTGGCACGGACAGCAAGTGGACTATATTCAAGATCACCTGAAATTGCTGACGACGTTCTGTTGCGGCCAGGGGATCACATTCGCCTCGGCTGTCCGCTCGAACCAATCTCTGGACACTATTCACATTGTCTGTCTTTAAGTCCTACACAAATAAACCGCTAACCACTATGCATATCATTATTGTCATCATTGTTCAAGCCTTGCATATACCTAACTGTACGTAGTGCCACCCCCCCCCCCCCACTCCCAGCAGGCATCGACTGCCGCTTCCCAAACCATGGCCCACCACTCTACGAGTCAAGTCAACATTTTGCCAACGATGACGACGGACCCTTGACTCCACCCCCGTTACCCCCACCCCCCGATTACATCATCAATCATAAGTTGGTGTAAATTCGGTGTTTGCTTCAACTTCTTCGTCCGACTTGCCAAAACCTTGGTCTTGCTCCGCCATATTGCGAACATCCGAAAGTACCATCCACAACTCCAACCCGAGGTAACTAGGTAATTCAACCGCTTCGATAATATGGCTTCAGGTGGTAGTAGTCGTCTAAACCTACTGGTTTGGTGGTCGTGCTTATGACTTCACTAATACATGGTTAAAATGCATGATTGTGTACTATTTAGTTAATTCCCTTCAGTTTAACTAGAAATGAAAATGATATGGGCCCGGCATTTCCCTATAAGGGTAAGCGGGACAGCAGCCAATGTTTATTTATTGAAGAATTTATGACAGAAAGGATTTTTAACGTATACGATCTTAAATTTATCAACGGCCTGATCGACGATACGGAATTGTGTCAACGTATAACATATAAGTTGTATATTTTTTAGGAAAGCTTATAGCGACCCCATAGAGAAATGTTATTTGAAGCGCATATCACCCCAACCGGGATACGAGATGATGTCCATAATGCGAAGACTCATGAAGCTAACTACACTAAAAGAAATAAGCAGTTTTATATATCTTGTCGAAAGTAAGTGTGAAAAAACCCTGCCTGTTAAAACGCTTCATGACTGGTGTGTGGAGAGAGCAAGTTTTGAAATCGGCGTTGCTTTTAAGAGAAAGGTGCTCGATATTCAAGATACCAAACTCCCGGAGTTTAACTCAGAAGTTTTACATAATATACTATCATGTAACTACAACCTTAAGAAAATAACGATCAAAGACTGTGAACGGACTGTGAACACCAGATGTGAAGATCTAGTGCTTTCGGTTCTTTGTTTCATTATGTATAGAATATATGTATTGATCAATAATAATAAATTTGAAAAAAATGGGATAAGATACACTGCATTCGATTTTAATAGCATGAATTGGACAACACGGTACAAATATATAAACATACACAGCTTAACTACACATGTTAAATTACGCACGATGCTAAATCGTGCAACAGGATGCGAACATCTCGTCAATGGGGCGTACTGGTCATGTGTTTATTTCACAAGACCCATGCAACGCTTTTGGCGTATCAAGTGTTCTAGGTCTATTCAATGTTAAAGCTTTATTCGGGGTAAATGCGTTTACTCAAGATCAATGTCACATATCAATGTATTATTTAGCGTACCCCAATCTCGTCTGGCCTCCTGATCAGTCGTAATTTAGTTTCTAAAGGTACCGACACGCGACAGCACGAAGATGGTCGCGGGTGGTGGGCCTCTAACCAGTCCAGGGATAGTATCGATTATATGGACATGGAATCTACGAGACCGCAATTTGTTTATTAGAACATTGAGATCCCAAGCCCAAGGATGAGCAGGAAGCAAATAGATGTTATTCACCCAATGGCACGTGACTCGACTCGAACATCGCCTGATCTGTTCCTGTCAGTTGAACGTCCCAAAAGAAAATCGTTCCATTGCAGCAGGACGTCACACAAACAAAAATTTGGCTATGGATATAAACGACCCACCTTGCTATACAAACAGCGTTTCTTGCGACGAAACAAACAGGCACCCGACACAGACCGGTTCTGAAGAGGATGCCCAATGCGTAGTTTTCTTCAACCTTGTGGTCATCCAGATAAATCATTGGGTTTGGGTGCTGGCATGCCGCGATCCGACCACTTGAGAGCCTAACGGCACGTGGGGCGATGGTTCGTGACCCGTTGTGGCCATGTCTGTTTGGTCGCAGGATAAAGATCCCTTGTCCTTCTTCGCAAGAAGCAGTACGTTACCCTGGGGACATGGCTCCACTCTCCTTTCCTTCTCCCATTGACGCGATATGAACAAAAGTGGTTAAAGCCTCCTGAATATACAAGCAACCATCGCGTCGTCTATCGCAGTGCTGCAACTCTGATCCGGTCATTTATTGTTTATACGCTCGATGTGGACAATCATGACGGCTAACGTCGGATGGGTCCCATTGATGGTGTCCCCTCTTACCCGCATAGGGTATGTGTCCTATAAATATTCGCATGCCACAACAGCATCCAACGCCCAAGTGCTGGCATACATGTTTGAAACGTCTTGTCACGAAGCGATTGCACTTACGACCTGCTAAATGAACACACACTAATGTGATCAAATCATTTAAATAATTGTTGTTATGACTGTGCTAAGCTGTACATCAATAAGCCATGATACGAGATATGCTATAATTATCCTCAAGATAGGTAATTTAGGCGCTAAACTTCAAAACAATGTTTGGGGCGTAAAGTCTTGTGTCTTCTTCTATTGCGCGATTGCAATGATTTGTGACTCACTGCCTCAATGTCGCCGCTCCTCGCAGACCGGTTTCGTTCATTGTGTGAACACAAATTTGATGACGTCTGTTGATGACGCCACCGGTGAGGAAGCGACCAGTAGGTTTAGACGACTACTACCACCTGAAGCCATATTATCGAAGCGGTAATAATAAACATTGGTAATTACCTAATTACATCGGGTTGGAATTGTGGATGGTACTTTCTGATGTTTGCAATATGGCGGAGCGAGACCAAAGTTTTGGCGAGTCGGAACAAGAAGTTGAAGTAAACACCGAATCTACACCAACTGATGATTGATGACGTAATCGGGGGGTGGGGGTAAGGGGGTGGTGGAGTCAAGGGTCCGTCGTCACCGTTGGCAAAATGTTGACTTGACTCGTAGAGTGGTGGGCCATGGTTCGGAAAGCGGCAGTAGATGCCTGCTGGGGGTAGGGGGGGGGGGGGCACTACATACTGTAAGGTATATGCAAGGCTTGAACAATGATGACAATAAGGATATGCATAGTGGTTAGCGGTGTATCTGTGTAGGACTTAAAGACAGACAATGTGAATAGTGTCCAGAGATTGGTTCGAGCGGACAGCCGAGGCGAATGTGATCCCCTGGCCGCAACAGAACGTCGTCAGCAATTTCAGGTGATCTTGAATATAATCCACTTGCTGTCCGTGCCAACACTGCAACTCTTCACTGACGTTTTATGCCGACATGGGGTGATGGCTTTCCCCGAGAACGTTCCGTTAACCCAATAATATAATGCCGGCTGCAACACATCCCCAGCCTGGCATAGAGAGAAACATAATATGCGGTTAATACGACGATTGTTCGTTCTGCCAATAACACTTTCGATTGTGTGTGGTATGGATGCAGATGGGTTGCGATGATACAAGGGGGAGCGGACTCCATGTTGTCTTACCAGATTGTCTTTCCTATGTAACGAAAACGAAGGCATGAATTCGTGTGTCAATGCTAAGTTTGCCGATGAAACAGCAATCAATTTCTATTATGATCTATGGACAATGTTATCTGCTGATGAGGGGTAAAGCCGGTTCCTATTCTTTTGTGACGTTATTCTACAGCTTACGGTCGGCTGATCCGACCCATTCCCGCTACGTGGTTATTATGATGTTACCCGCATTGTCGCCAGCCATTCATGTGTCAATGATATGATTGACGATATCAGTATCAGCTAGCAACTGTATCCTGAATCAAAATCAATATTCCTTTGTTGCACAATCGTTGTTGCGGCGTGCTGGTTGAACCCACGTTCCCGCCATCTGGTGATTATTTCGGGATTTACACTACGATGAATGGGGTGATGATAGCTTGATACGAATGTGTACTCTTTCACGGGTAACTGGATCCCACCCATACATAATAGCATATTATATTGGAATTTACATAAGACTGCCGCCGATCGGTCGCCTGTAGGCTTAAAGAAAAAGATCGCCGGGTGGTGGCTCCCTTCTCATCTTTCGGCCTGGGGTCCCATCGTTCTAATACAAACAAATTGCCATCTCAAAGAACCCATTTCCGTATAGATTCCATCCCTGGGCAGCTCGCCTTCGGTTATTAGTTAGGGACCCACCACCCGCGACCAACTTCGTGCTGTCGCGTGTCGGTACCGTTACAAACTAAATTACAACTGACCACGAGGCCACGCGAGCTTGGGGTACGCTAAATAATACATTGAGCTGTGACATTGATCTTGAGTAAATTAACACATTTACACCGAATATAGCTGCAACATCGAATATGTCTAGAACACTTAATACGCCAAAAGCGTTGCATTGATCTAGCGAAATAAACCCATGACCAATATGCCTTACTGACGAGAGGTTTGAATCCTATTACACGATTTAGCATCGTGCGTAGTTAACATGTGTAGTTAAGCTGCGTATGTTTATATATTTGTACCGTTTTGTCTAATTCATGCTATACAAACCGAATGCAGTATCTTTTAACCCGTTTTTTTCTCAATTTCATTATTATTTATCAATATATATATGTTATACATAATGAAACAAAGAACCGAAATCACTAGATCTTCACATTTCTTTTCGCTAAATTTCTTTCGAAAAGATTGCACCAATACAAAATATGAGATAGTATGTTCATAATTACAATGCCGACACCGTTCACAGTCTTTGATCTTCATTTTCTTAAGGTTGTAGTTACCTGATAGTACATTATGTAAAATGTCATGGTTAAACTCGGAGAGTTTGGTATCTTGTTTTCTCTTAAAAGCAACGCCAATTTCAAAACGTGCGCTCTCCACACACCAGTCATGAAGCGTTTTAACAGGCAGGGTTTTTGCACACTTACTTTCTACAAGATATATAAAACTGCTTATTTGTTCTAGTGTAGTTACCTTTATAAGTATCCGCATTATGGACGTCATCTGGTAGCGTAGTCTCCTTCGTCATTAGCAGTAGAAATTTTATCTACAATCATAAGGGGCAGCAAAATGAAATGATTTGACCTGAATTCTAATTGGTGTTCATAGAGCAAGTTGTATTTATTAATACAGTCTATATTATACATCAATCGTTCACATATCTTTGCAAATGTTGAGAGGACTGACACTGGACGATAAGTGCTAAAGAGTTTATTGTCACCATCTTTAAAAACGGGAATTACCTTTGCGAATTTTAGCCCGTCTGGAAAAACTCCCTGGCTGAAGGAGAGATTTAGTATGTGTGTCAGCGGGCTCTTAGGCGTATGCAAGGCAGATTTTATTACTTTAACCGAGATTGACTGCCAGCTTGTAGAACTATCTTTTTGGGAACAGGTAATAACACAAATTTCGATTTCAGTCACGGGATCAAAGAAGAAAGTTTTAATATTATTTGTCGTTACAAATGTTACGATGGCCTTAGACAGCGGAGGACCTATATTTACAAAAAAATGGTTGAAACCGTTGGCAATCTGAGAGCTATCTGAAGTTAACTTGTCATTATAGGCTAATTTCGTCTGGTTTCGGATAGATTTATTTTATTGATGACCATCAGCAAATAATATACCAAATAATAGGGAGCTGACATTTGTGAGATCATTAATGTAGATCAAAAAGAGAAGCGGCCCTAATACAGAACCTTGTGGAACTCCGTCTACGCATTTAGAGGTAGACGAGTTAATGTTAGTATATTCGACATATTGTTTACGTTGGTAAAGATAGCTTCTTAACCAGTTTAAGGATATACCACTGACTCAAAAAATGTCAAACTTTAAAAGAAGGATATCATGATTAATAGTATCAAAAGCTTTGACAAGTCCGGAAATAATCCTATGGCGTAGTCTTCTTCGTCAGTGGCAGTATAAATGTTATCTACAAGGAGCATAAGGGGCATCAAAGTGAAATGATTTGACATGAATTCTAATTGGTGTTCATAGAGCAAGTTGTATTTATTAATACAGTCTATTATATATCAATCGTTCACATATCTTTGAAAATGTTGAGAGGACTGACACTGGACGATAAGTGCTAAAGAGTTTATTGTCACCATTTTTAAAAACGGGAATTACCTTTGCGAATTTTAGCCCGTCTGGAAAAAACTCCCTGGCTTAAGGAGGGATTTAGTATGTGTGACCGCGGGCTCTTAAGCGTATGCAAGGCAGATTTTATTACTTTAACCGATATTGACTCCCAGCTGGTAGAACTATCTTTTTGGGAACAGATAATAACACAAATTTCGGTTTCAGTCACGGAATCAAGAAAGAAAGTTTCAATATTATTTGTCGTTACAAATGTTACGATAGCCTTAGACAGCGTTGGACCTATATTTACAAAAAAAATTGTTGAAACCGTTGGCAATCTGAGAGCTATCTGAAGTTAACTTGTCATTATAGGCAAATTTCGTCTGGTTTCGGATAGATTATTTTATTTATGACCTCCTAGATTGTTTGCCATGTTTTCGTTAGATTACCTTGGCTATTTTGAATTAATTGTTGATAGTGTACTTTCTCGGCCGGTCTAAGCACTAAAAGAAGCTTATTTTTATAGTTTTGATATTGTCGTGTATGCACTTATGCTCTTTTGCACTTATTCTTTATGGCAATTGATGTTTTCAGACCAGATGTGAGCCAGGGTTTTCTATCTATATACCCTGAGCGGGTGGTTAAACTGGGAACGAGGACTCGTAAATGTTACACAAGACGTTATGTAGCATTGTGTACGCCTGTTACGTATCAGTACACTCTGTTATCCTGGCCCAATCATAATCTGTAATTTTTTCATTAAATAAAGAAATGTTTCGTTGGCTGAGGTTGCGCCTGCCTTTGTAGAAGATGGGGAAATGATCAGTAATGTCAGTGTACATAACACCTTGTATTTGTTTGTTGCAGATGTTATTAGTAATAATGTTATCAATTAGGATTGCAGTTGTATTTGTAACCCTAGTCGGCTTGTTTATCACCGGGAATAGGGAATGACTAAACACAGTATCAGCAAATTCAGCCGTTGATCTATGGGTTTCGTTATTCAGCAGATTTATGTTATAATCTCCCGCTAAATAATAGATTTTCTTTTCTCCATCAAACTTATTTAACAATTCAGAGAACGTCATTGCAATTAAAATATGCACACTCTTATTAGGAGGGCGGTGGGTGGCCCCAATAAGAAGATTTGATTCCTTGGAATTGCACCCATTATGAAGCTCCACAAACAACGCTTCCATGTGTTCATTGAATACATATAAATCATCTCTCAATGTACAGTTATTATTATCACGGATGTATAGCGACACCTCTCCACCTCGCTTCTCCGCCCTATAATTGCGTATTGGTATAAGACTTTCGCACGACGTAATATCTCGTTCGCACAACATAATATCACGTTCTTACGACATAGTATCTCATGCGCAAGACTTAGTATCTCGTGAGAATTCGTTAATCAATTTTATGTACCAACCAAAAGTAAGACGTAACTTGTTGATCTTATATTGGAGAAAAAAATGGTTAAACCAAAGACGAATATAGGAGAAAGGATGTAACTAGGCCTACCTCGAAGTGAAAATTGGCCATTGCAACTTCATACCAGCTCCAAAGAACTTGCATTTGACAAGTTTTAAGGGGAACTGAGAAATTCTCTGTCCCCGTCTTGGACGGAATATCAAGATAGATAAAAGTGTTTGCATTTATATTTGAGAAACGGATAACTTCCAACAGACATATGTCAATTCTTGAGGGCAGTCAAGGCTGGGGAAGGGGGGGGGGAGGGGGGATGGGGATGTCTCAGACTTCGAAGAATACGTTTCCTTTCTCCCAGGTTACGAAGAATTAAAAGATAAATTGCCCTTTCACGAGAAATTGAGTGACGGAACCTATTATTAATATTAGTAAGGACGTGCGCGAAAAACGCCCCCCCCCCTGGTGTGACAGTAAATGAAAAAGATTGGTAAAATCCTTAATCTGGAGCGTCGATTAATGCTCCAATTCCAGTTTACGATGAATTATTTCCTCCATTTCCTGTGAATGAAAGGCCCATTCCGCTTGCCCCCCCCCTCCCCTCGTCCTCTCGTCCCCTCGGCCTCCTATCAGACTTTTTCTTGGACTGTAACTTTGAGTTATCTAACTGTTCAAAGCTGTATGCTGTTACAGGACAAAGAATAAATATTTCTTCCTCCCTCGAAGTGTCCATGAGGAACAATAGAGATCTCTAAATGAGAGAACTGTCTTGCCGTCGTGTTCTGCCTTGCGTTTTGGAGACGTTTTGTATGTCTCCAATGACGTCACGCGCAGCGATCCTACCGGTCGCTTTAGAAACTACGTCACGTCAAACGACTTCGGGATTTGTCTCATTGAACGGGACATTGTGTTCATTTACGGATGAAAATAATTCTTCTTTCCAACCATCGTGTGTGTAGTGTATTTGAATTGGTATGGTTAATTTCACTTGATAACGTCGTAAAGTGAAACAACTATTTCTTTGCATGTGATTTGTAAGGAGCGCTTTATTGGGGAAAATAACATACCACTTAATGATATCATGCAATACAAAATCGGACCGATAATGAACTTGATGTAAGTTATGACAGGAACAGTGACACGAGGTCAGCTCGTGGAATGATATAGGTTGTGAAACATTGTTTTTCTTTGCCCTGAAACAAGATTCTGGTTGCTCATGATGACTATGACAGAGTTGATACTAATTACTACAGGTTCTACCGGTGGATATCGGCTGGGGGTTCCAACAATAAACCACACGGTCCAAATCGAAAGGAACTGTGTAAAGTTAGAGCCAGAGGTCAGTCCCATCGAACAACGATATTGTTTTACTGTTTGACGGTCCTATATTTTTCATTCATGACGTGTCTAGGCATACGCCATAAGACATGAACTATAATAACGATAATGATATCCAGCGCGGTTAGCGCAGTTTATTTCTGTACGAGTTTAAGACAGTCAGTATGAGGACCGTGTTCAGAGCTGGTTCGAGCGAGCAGGCGAGGCCAATGGGGTCGTCAGGCCGCATCAGAAAATCACCAAGTAGTCATGCCAGGGATGGTGAGCATAGTCAACCCACTAAGTGTCCGCGCCATTACTGCAGCCCTTCACTGTCATTAGATGTGGACTCAGCGTCGTGGTTCTCCTCCAGAATGCTCCGTTTATCCATTTATTTGCCGAAGCTTACGGTTATGCTCCACTTACCTGGTACGAAGAGGAACATAATATAGGGTTGAGAGAAATTTTCATGGCGCACATGACGATTAAGCGTTTCTGTCAACTGCCCATTTTGATATGGAAGCAGTTGGCTGAGACGCAAGGTGGGGGCGGTCTCCATGTTGGCTTAACTGCTTATTATGTGAAATGAAATGAAACGAAATGCAATGAACGGTGTTCAAGCCATTTGTACAAAATATATTTACATTGGACGAATGAACATTCAAGAAGAATGAAGGATGAACTGATAAAATATGCCACAGGCCCAAAATATAACGCATGACATTTTTCCTCACTGATTGTTTTGTGTTGCAGTTGACAGGCTCAACAATATTACACACAAGGCATGTTAATTATACAGTTGCAAGTATACATCCACTAATTTAAATGTTGCATTAAATCCTTCCATTTTCCTCACATAGTCTATGTAACATTCGTCTCGGTAATGAAACCGATGACCATGATGCGTGGCCGTTTGCGCTAACCACTTTACCAGAGAAGCAACCGCATACGACATGCGTCAACTGTCTGACTTCATTTTACTTACGACAACTCTTTTGTAGCTCTCTGAGCTGGTAGGCCTGTTCTGGGGTGGCCCTGGTCGTGGCCGCAACGCGATCGATATCCGCACCTGCGCAACAGAGACAACAACGCGGCAATCATTGAAGGACATATCGTCGGTCATGGTGGGTTAAATCAACTCCCCGAATGAATGAATGGATGAATAGACGAAAGTATCTGAAGGATAATGGTCAAGGGTATGTATTAACACATTCGGTGCGCCGGTGTGTGGGGAAATTGTTTCTTATCACTACTGTTTATCAACAAACTAAAGCTCCAGGGTATTTGAGAGTGGCAAAAGAACTTAATATGTCATGAGTGTCAGCGATTTCAAAGCCACAGGTTGGTAAGCAAATTTGGCCTTGCGAACGACGATACCATTTATTATATGAGTAAAGCAGGTTGATAATCATCACGATACAATATCCACCACTTGAGGACACAAAGGGGATATCACAGGTTGCTGTTCCTGTAATGATGAATGTAAACTCTTCTTACGGGCTCCCTGACTCTGCCCACAGGTTACTTACATACGCTAGCAGGCAGGGTTGTAACAAAGTCTCCACTAGCGGGTTCAACCGGTTCTTCTGGGTCCACGCCACTTTCAACAACTGCAATTGAGACACAAAGATATTCAAGGGTAACCGACAAGAGACACAGCGTATTGAGAAATGAAAACCTATCATTACCGGCAAAGTCTCTTCTAGTGGGTCCATCCAATGCTTCTGGGTCTACCACACATTCGATGACTGCATTTGACACGCCAAAGTATTCAACGGAAAACCGACAAGAGGTAAACGGTATTGGAAAATGAAGTCCTAGTATTACACCATACGTTAACAACATCTATAGGACTGCGTCTATGACACGGTGACGTACTCACAGGTGATGGCCAGGAGGCCCAGTAGGAGTAGTCCGAGGAACAGCTTCATCTTCACACAGCGATGTTGAGGGACTGAAACTGTTTATTCAATATGTCATGCAACATAAGTACGTAACGTAAGTGACGGCTTAACGCATATTGTATATGTTGTGGCCATGAGGTGATTACGTTTCGGGTGAAAAGGAATAGTAATTACACTAAGGAAATTTTTCAAAGACCAAACGACGTGATTGGTGTGCAAAACTATGCGTTCGATTTTCTATGGCCTAGCATGCCGAGTAATATCACAAGCGTCCTGTCGCCATAGCATCAGAAGTGCATTACTCTACCTTGGTTGTTAACACGTTTAGTAGCTCGCAGCTTAATCTTGTCTGATCGGCGTGCCTCAGTTTCACTACCGGGTCTCTATATAAGCGATCTGGATATGAACCGGCTTTCGTCTCATCAGCTTTATGATTTATTGGGACACCAACAAATTCTGCGTCACAATCGCATCAGATGGCCCGAATGGGTATCGAAACAAACCACTGTCGATTGCGCAATAAGATAACGCAAAAGACGTAAACCGCCTCTTCACCCTCTTGCCATAATTCATAGCACCACGAGCCCCTATCAGATGTTTACATTGCAAATAGATCGTTAACATAGCAATTGCAGCATCGGCACACTAATGGCCGCGACAAAGTGGGTAAAATGTGTGACAAATACAGCGTAACTGTTGGATGGTTTCCACATAACAACCTCTTGAAAATCAATTTAACTGTTTTACTGTCAGTTCTAGTTTTCCGAGTTTTTATAGAGCAAAAACTTGGTGAAATGGATGGATTTTGGCTTGACTTGCTGGAATTGTACATAAACCATGTCCACCCGTGTCTATCTTTTCATTATAATGCGATTTTATCAGTCTCAAATGACCACTTCAACAAATAATGGTCTGATACGTTATCATTGTTATGTCATCCCAATAGTCCAACACGCAAGGACAGCCGGCGGGAGGGTATGTATGTATGGAAGGGAGGCGGGGAGCAAACATAACAGGCAATTTTAAACTCCTCCCACCTCTAGATAAATTTTGCAAGTGTGTGCAGTTTGTTGTCTCCAAATATTTCCATATAACAATAACAATGCACATGCAAATATTCAATGTTGGTCGGTAGTATTTGATAACTGCCTTCAGGCGTGTGGGAACTATATATTGCCGCTCCATTGATGACGCATGACATTAACACGCGTGTTCCGCATCTCGTCCAAACCGCAACTATGTTGACAAAGTAGATAAGGAGGTGGGATGACTTTCAACGAATGCAATGCAATGCAATTCGTCAGGTATTGTGTCATGATACGTATCTAAGCAGCCAATGAATCTCAAATAGATATTAAAGCGAATGCACGCATTTTCATCCTGCAACACTTTATTTGATTAAGTCACAAACTTGGAATATTACTCTATTGCGATCCTGTAGAAATATATTGATTTCTAAGCATGTTTATGACAATCAATTCTGATGGATGTTGTTTTCTTATGCCGACCTCAGCCCAGACAAGCAAGACCTGCAGAAATAACTATAACATGAAATATATTTATAACATAACATATACTTGATAGCACCTCTATATCTAAAATTTCCATTGTATTAGCTCCATTGGAATGCGTCCGAAGCTTCGGAGGTATGTACATATCACTAAATACAAATACTAAACCAAAACCTTTATTTAACCAGAAAACCATCCTTAACCACATCTGTGGTGAGTCCCCAAAAAAGAACCCTGCGGTACAAAAACAAGTGGCATTAAGCCATATATACAAGACGTTAAAGCAGGCAAACTTACATGCGCCATCTTAGATTTATTACATTTTATAATCAAGACTAAAAGTATCTCAGGATTATGATGCATGTATGTTTTATATCTCGCTGAGTCTGTAAAACAACAATTTCGACATACAACTGCGCCGAACTAGTTCATTTCGCGCGAACGTTCTAACGAGCCGTTGTCGACATCACACATAATACAGAAACAGCCAACAGGCGCGAATGGATATATCCCCCGAACATGTAACTTATAATTACTTACTTTATTTAACAGCTTCCCCGACAGAATTGACAATAACTACCCATATATGCACATACAAAATGATATAATCATATATACATGTTCTATTTTTATAAATTACACAAAACAAATTCTATATATATATACTAAACACATATATAAATGTTATATATAAAGTATACATAGATAAATGTTATATATATAAAGTATACATGAATAAATTATATATATATAAATTATACATATATAAATTAGATATATATATTCATATATATATACATATATAATAGAATAACTAACAAAAAGTAAACCAAGTAGTTGACAAAGTTATGCGTAGTGTTGTTGCCATACATTTAGATCAATGTTACTGTATTGATTCTAGCTAGTGTTGCGGAAGCGATATAGGCGGCGCTTGATCCAGACAGTGCGGGCTAGCGGGGTGGTGGGTGCGCGGTGAGACCCTTGACCGGTGCGCGGAGAAGGGGGGGGGGGGGGTGTGTGTGAGTATACAGCCAGTAGAGTGTGGATATGACAGGGGGAAGCGGTGGCCAGTGAGCTGAGGCTACACTATATGCCTTCGACTCGCTCCGCTAGGGCTTCATCATATGTCTGCTGTTGTTTATTCAAATGCTACGACCACCCAAGTACTGATACAGACAATACGATACTATGACGAACCACAATATAATACAATATGACGACATACATAAAATAATACTAATAAGGTAAAAATAGAGACATTAAAGGGAATTAATGAGCCCAAAGATCCAATGGAGAAGTAGGTAGTAGTGATAGGGTAGACAAGTTATTGCGGTGCGCGGGGTGACATATATATGGAGGGGCAAGGCACGTAGAAAGTCGCTGTGACGCGCGGTACCCGTCGGGCGATACATTAAATCGGCCTGGATAGTAAATGGCCTTTAGTTCAAAATTATTCTCGATGGAGAGCCAGAAGAGTTGACGGAGAGCCAGGCGGCTGGTGCCCTTGTTGATGTTTGCTTGGGCCGTCACACTGTCCGTGTAGCCGACGACCCGACGGTCGCGCCACAGGTGAGCCCACCTGTCGGCTCGCGCTTACGATAGCCAAAGTCTCCTTGGCGTTGATGTGGAGAGTCGAGGCTTGGGGCCTGTCCGCGCGCCTGGCGTCGGGCGCCTGCTGGAGCTGAAGTCATCGAGGAGCGTGGTGAACTCCTGGACTCTCCCTAGAGACAACGAGAGCGTGAGATCGAGGCTGACGATCTGGATGCCGAGGAACACGAGTTGGGCCTTCCACCTTGGCCCAGCTGATCTGTAACCCCAGGGTCCGGAACAGGCTGATTAATAATAGCAGTCCCTCTTGTCATGTTTGGAAGTCTTCAGATATTATCAATATCAAGTCGCGTCTCTCCATCATGCGCCTGTGTGAGTTGGTCAAATATGCTGGGACTGCAGGAGGCGCCGAAGGGGAGTCGGGTGTCACATGTAGGTGGCTTTCTGATGGCCGGAGAATGCCCAATTGAGACCGGTGGCCTGATAGCAGTCGGAGTATAGGCCTAACGACCTGTAAGCCGCATGGGGGTCCATGTTGGCCATGTAGAACCCCGGCTGGACGTGGCTGACGGTCTCGTCTACCGTCTGGTACCAAAAGGCCTCTGTTGACGAACGGACCCGACGGCATGCTGCAGTCGTGGATTAGTCGGATCTTGTCTGACTGCCGCTTGGGGATGCCTCGGCCTTGCATCTGGCATCCGGTGCAGTGGCGGAAATGTAGTTGCCCACATCGGCTGGCATAAGCTCAGCGTTACCTACCCGTACGAGGAAAGCCTTATGGCCACATCCTTTTCATGACGTTTTTAAAACGTTATATTCAAGTTTTTACCAAATGTTATTGCTGAAGCGATTTCATAACGTTTACAAAACGTTATATTTATATTCCTAGCAAAACGTGTTTACCGAAGTCTTTTCGAAATATTGGGATAACGTCTGCGGGCAAAACAACTTGAGTTGTCGCCGTGATGTTTCGTTATGACCTTTATTTCAGATTTGACGATGCATATGCTGTAGCACACTTAGAAGCATTTGCGGAAACACGAATATATACACGGTTTCCGTGGCAAAATTTAGGCCATCTGGGCGTGGATGTCCGATGCCGCCTCTTGACGTTTTGAGATCCCCCCCCCTCTCGATACTCGGTTGCAATTATCATGCCCGCACGCCAATTATTTGCATCGAAAGTGTCGAAAATCAACATTTTATTTCCCATCCTCACCTGGTCCCTAACTACATCTTTTTTTATCGATTTCTATTTAGATACAATGGTCAATTGGGCATATTTCTTAATCGAACCTTATGTAGACAGGGAGACGAACAAATTTAAAATGGAAATGTATGTCACAGCCATCTAACGACTAACGTAAACGACACGCGCCACCTAGCGAATGCGGCCTAACAAATGTTGGAGAGTGTCTGCGAAGGCCGTTTCGATCTATGTCAATCCGCTCGTAATGCAACCCAATTGTCAGCGTTTTCTCCCACATTCTTTGTCAACGAGACCAATGGAACTAGAAGTGGATCCATACGGCAACATGAAACCAGTGAATTACGTACACGAGGGACGAAGGTAATTCATATATTTGGCGTGTGTTCCGGCTTGACCGCCAAAACGGTGACGTCGACGACCCAGCCAGGTGACAGCGTAGAGAGAGATACCAGAGACTGTGCGACTGTGTCAGGCGTGTGGTGGTCTCTCTACATCCTCGCTGGCCAAAAGGGGAAGAAGTCAGTTCAGAAACTTTCCTTGTATGCTGTCATAGCTAGTTAGTATAACGCCTTTTTGTATAAACTTCACAGCTGTTGTAGACCTTACCAGTAGTCCGGGCAACCTAGGGATATACCCAAAACAAATTGCAATAGTAATCAAACCTGTTTTTTTCTCATTCCTTAGGTAATTAGGAGTGGCATATCCAAAATCTCCCAAAATCTATCCAATAAGTAACATATGTTTAAGGGGATAGCTTAGTTTATCTTCTTACCCCCCAAGAAGCAACGGAATTTTACTTAGACGAAAAGGCCCCCCGGGGGGGGGGGGGGGGGGGCACTACATTTTGTTGGGTATATACATATCTGCCGCCCAAATGACCCCTTTTTTCTCTCGTTCCTCGGAGAAGAAATCTAAAATTTCTCTGCATGTACCCTTCTGAGACTGAAGTTCATAAAGATTGTAGTTCTTGACTATATATTCCAGTGGGTATCGAAAGTATTCAATGAATTAACCTCCCTATGCATTGCCATGACGGTCAGTGTCTATTTTGGATGCCTTTTTAAGCAAAATATTTTTCCTTAATGACCACAAAATCTCGCATGTTTCTCTCGCTCTGCATATGGCTTCCTTGGTCCGGGCGGCACACCCGTACCACAGTTCTAATGTAAAATTCGTAAAAAAAAATTATGTAAATGATAAAACTACTTAAAGAAATGAAAGAAAAAACGTAGTGCTCAAAGCTTTTCAAAGATTTATTAATGTGTGTCATCAACGAGGTAGAAAATTTGTACATAGCATTGATGTTTGGTCTGCACCATAAAATTCTTTATATCGTTAGTTTAAATGTAACCTGGGCAATTACTTCTTACTCGTCCTCTAGGAATCTTACATTTTCTTTTAAACAGTAAGTGCAATATCGCTCTGCTCGAGGCACCGTAGCCCGGAGCTTCTCAATGGGTAATTTGTGGCTGGAACATCGTAGTCTGGCCAGAGCAACTCTATGTTTACGAATAGTGCAATGTTGGAGGTATGCCTCAGGTTCCAGATGATGCTTGAAAATACTATACCATCGAGCTTTGAGGTACTATTCACACAACAATCACGCCACTCCTGTAAGAATATATCTGTTAGACGCTGCTTAAATTTTGACACAAACCATGGTATGTCTCCAACTCCCTGAGACTTCCATACACATCCATAGCCAGACTTAACATAGATCTAATGTGAACAGCCCATGTAGTGTTACCCGATGCTCCGCGGAAGAGGAGGACATTATAGCAGCTGCGTGTATAGCGATGCTGTGGCATAACTGTACGTAACCAGAAAGATATACATTTACCCATGTATTTGATATATAGTGGTCTCCTGCCACACTCTCCAAGGACAGCACAATCGGGTGTACGCGAAGGCACGCCTAGGATTGCTTTACAATACCTGATATGGCACTTATCTATTTGAGAGCAATATTTGTAACCCCAGATTTCAGCACCGTATAGCAATATTGGTAGAATCAGCTTATCGAATAGCTCAAAAGATACACGCAATGATAAATCACCGCATTTTTGGCGTATGAACCTAATTGAAAACAGAGCTCTTTCTGCCTGTTTCACCAGTGTGTCGAGGGCGGCAGTCCACTTTAGTGAAGATGAGAATCAAATTCCTTATAAATAAAAGTATTTATAGTACGTTACGGTTTTTATTTTTTACGTTATTTATGCAATATATAGCCTTGTATGTATTAATATATTTATATTCTGCCTTGACTTGTTTTCAGGCCAAAGTGTGGAATGCTCAGCTACAGGCTGAGCAAGATCATCTTAAATGTTACCTATCTGGCGTCAACTACTGTTGGCATAATTTTGTGCGGCAGCCAGTATCTATTGTTGTATTTCGTGCAGTGAATGACACACCACATATCATCAATTTTGCTTTGTTGTTTATCCACTTTTACAATACAATTCATGCATCTGACATCATTCCCTGTGTCATGTCTCTTTCTCTCTATCTCCGGTTTCTCTGGTCCTCTCAATCCACCTCTCTCTATCTGACAACATCTCGTTCTCTCCCTCTATTTATATTCCCTGCTCTTATGCCTCCCTTTGGGCCTTTCCTTTCCCCTAACTTGGGGATGCCACCCCAACCTGGTGCTTCTCTATGCTATCAATAAAAAAATAAGCCATACTTAGAGACATTTATAATTATATGGTTATGTCTAACCGCTGCCCCCGTTAAATTGACACTTGTCGTGTGCGCGACGTATTATAGCCTCACTGTTTGCATCAGTTCTGCTTTTTTTTGTTTCGTTAATAAAGGATGGATATAAATAGTGACTACTTGTTTTCTAGGTCATTTCGTGGACAATGTTTTCGTGACGTCCGCAAAACGTTTTCCAAAACGATGTCGTTAATACGTTTTCCAAAACGTGTTGTCAATGTCGTTAAAACCTTGCCAAAACGACTTGTTTATATTTTCATAACGTGTGAAAAATGTTGTAGCAAGTCATTTTTAAAACATCTAAAAAACTTTCCATCTTAACGTTTTCAACACATTTTCGAAAAATGTTTTCACGACTTAGACATAACGTGTTTAAAACATTTTTAAAACCCCTTTTTGTTAGCTGGGGTGCTCCTTCTGCCAGGCCTCATGGTCGAGGGTGCTGGGCAAGGGTGGGGGCGGGACAATGTCGGGGGTGATTCGCTGGTGGCGGCTACGCGTTTTTTGATTGAGAGGAGCGGATGTGAGACTAGCAGGGGTGGGGCTGATGGCAGCCGGACACCATGCAGACGTGGAAGAAGTGACAGTTGCCGGGCTTCCTACACACCGTGCGGTTGTGGTTCAGGCAGATCTCTAGCCCGGATGCTGGGTCCGTGAGGCTGAGCGTACGCGGTCCCTGGCTACGCCCCTTTTGGCGCCTGGATCGCTAGTATTATTCATCCTATCAGTTCGCAAATAATAATAATAACTTGTGACACGCGTCCAGTGTTAGGCTATCTATTTGTGCGAACATGTTTTGTCGACAAAATGGCGAGAGATTCATCCCGCAGCATTAAAACGTTCGGGCAACTCGCTTTGATCAGGTTCAGTCATGCAAGTCATCCCATCTCCGCATTTAAGTTGTCAACATAGTTACGGTGCTGGCGAATGCCGGATGCGCGTGTCAACACCATAAATCATCAACAGGGCGGCAGCATTGCACTTCCGATACATCTGGCGGCAGTCATCAAATGGATCAGCTAATGGTTTTTCCCCTGGTTTACTTCCGTCTTTGTTTTCTCGTCATTAAGTAACGACGTTCAATATTTGTGCCACGTTGCAGACTGGTCAGGAGATACAAGACTTCAGATATTAATGGAAGCCAATTTCTATCAATTTTCTTTGTCGAAAGAGTAATACTTGTACATATTAATAATATATTAACAACGAAACAAAAATATTATGTAGCATCTTCTTTCGTTCGGTACTACGCGTCTCTACTACTTATTGAGTGACAAAAAGTAGGAGGATTCGCCACGCAGACGCGTGTGATCCGAAGGCAAATGGTCTTCTTCATTGTTATTTTCCGACCGTTCTATTTGATGACTTTTCCTCTCCTCGTCGTAATGTCTGCAGAGTGAGACATGCAAAACGACCGATAACGAAAATTTATGAAAACAGGATATCCGTTCGTTACGTATTGTCCCTCCCGGGGCTAATAAAGAGGTTCCCGCCTTGAATGGTTGAAGTGACAATGATATGATTATTAGATATTATGTCCGAAAATTTGTGGCGCCAATATAGAGAGGATACGACAGAGCAGTGTTCATACTTCAAAGAAGATGCTGGCCTGCAAGGTCCAAATCATTCAAAGGAATATCGATCGCTTTATGCATAATGTCCGGTATTCTTGGCCTCAGGACGCTTCACTTGCACTTCAGTGACGCAATGTGACGCTTCATAGACAGAAACAGGTAACAGAAGTAGGGAGATCAGCTCATGCCATGCCCATCGTCTTCACCAACTCCAAGATATTGGTATCGGTGGCGTCATGAAAGGAATCTGTGCATGAGTAACCATGAAAAGCTAGGACATGGCGTTAACCCTTGAGGAAATAATTTTGAACAGCGACACATATATATCAAATATGCCGGCCAAACTGGAGATCAAATAACGCGGCATGCTTTATCTGAAATATTCAATATTCAGATCATTGCCATGGATTTTCTAATGTAAGCACTTGTCCTAAATTAGGACAAGCGATTTAGGATTAAATAATTGATTAACACACGTCATCAATCTTTCTTAAGTTCGACAGAATCTTTTTTCTTTTTTCTCTAAATACGTATCGTGTATGCACCTAATTGAAAATGACATACTCTACTAACTTACTTAACTAAACTACGTATTGTACTAAAAAAAATCTGGGCATTTTTCTCAAATTGGCCTTAACATGGCGGTCAATGGCCAAATGCTTTAAATGTGTGTTTTTTCTCAATATGTTGAAGCCCCCTAAAAAAACTGGCCGACAGACTTCCCCAAAACATTGCCTGCTGAAGCCTAGCGTCATGGTTAATGCAAAAATAACGAAAAAAGATATGTTACTGAACTAACGTTTGCCCTAAACGCTCTAGTGTAACCAAAATACGCTTTGAAATAGGCCAAACATGCAGAATTATCACAATTTGGCCATTCGGCATGTATATGCAATAACTATATATTTTATGTATCTACTTGTAATACATCACATACATGTAAATTTGGTGGAGGAACTATTATTTGATGTGACATATGTGATGTGTGATATTGGTTGCCATTTGAACGCTAACTGCTAAAATGCTAACAAAAAAAATGACAAAAAAACACCGCCAGGCGCCACCCGCTTTCTTTCTTAATGCAGCGCCGGGGGCTCTCTTCTCGAGTCGTTGCAACTGAGAATACTTGCGTTATGGTCTTACAGTCTGGAAACATTGTAAAATGCCCATCTATCAATTAACGACAATCATAATTAGGATCACAGAACCATTCGCAAACAGTTGAATATAATTTACCAGCGCTTGCGAGTAAACATAAACTAATACACTGGTATTTATTTCCGGAGCACTTTTTTACAATTTACTTTTACAGTTTAACTTTTACATCTTGACAGAGTCTCTCGGGGAGATGAATTTGAGCTGGATGAAACGTGCCACAGATGCAGGTGCCCAGGTTCGTACCTGCGCAGAATTCTAACGCTGTTACGTCCCTTACGAAAAAATACCATGAGATTACCATGGTATACCATGATAAATTTACCTAGGTATTTTGAAAGAGGTATACCATGGTAGAATACCATGGTAAAAACACGTTTACCTAGGTATTATGAAACATGTATACCATGGTAAAAACACATTTACCTCGGTATTTTGAAACAGGTATACCATGGTAGAGTATAATGGTATAATACCATGGTAGAATACCATGGTAAAGCACATTTACCTAGGTATTTTGAAACAGGTATACCATGGTAAATTACCATGGTATACCATGGTGTTTTGAAACACTTATAACATGGTAGTTTACCATGGTATAACATGGTAATTTAGCATGGTATAGCATGGTAATTTAGCATGGTACTTTACTATGGTATACCATGGTATGCCAAGTACTAGGGTATGCTAATTTACCATGGTACTTTACTACATGGATACCATGGTATATTATGGTACTAATCACCATTACATATAGCAATATATATATAATGCTATGATATATATATATAATGCCAGAGTCTGAAAAATACAGGAGTAAAGAATACAAAGATTTACAATCCACTTTCATATATATGTATTGCAATAAAAAGATGCAGTTTGTGAACATGTGACATACGCACATTATATACACATAATTAACTCCCTGTGACATAAATGACACAAATTCCAAAAGATTTATATAGTATACACATTCTAACCATATAGATATATTAGAAAAACAAGCTACCATTATGTGAAGAAATGTTCATTGCTTATATGCCTATTGACATAAACTTAAATCAACAAATAATATCAATATACACCATATAGCAGCATCATAGTTACATACCTTCAAATTTAAATTTCACATCTAAAAAGCGCCAGGATCTTTCCAAATTAAAACAATGCTCATTTGAATGATTCATATATTGATATTAAATAAAATATTGTTCACTTCACAGCTTATACATTTGAACGAATTGAAAAAAAAATGCCATTATGGAATTTTGTTCAGTCATTATATGCACAATAACTCATATACAGGAAACAACTGTTATAATTGAATTGATAATGTACTCTCTCTTTTTTGTAACAGATATAAATTCCACCTCAAAATGAGATGTACTACCATGCAGTACTTCACATCTACTACATAACTAATACTCAACTTCAAGACAACTACTATTCAATGCACATAACATATATAAACAATCCTTTATACAAATATATTCATTTTAAATTGTAAAACAAGTTTTATTATTATCCAGCCTTAACAACGTTGCTGATCTCTCGCATTAACATGCAAATTTCTTTTACGTCATTGCCAGGAAATTCTCTCCTGACTTGATCTGCAAGAAAGGATACACTTATCGTCTTAGCAAATTATTATTCACCAATGCTGTTTAACATTGAAGGACATGGGTTCTAAAATGTTAGAAGGCTATCTTACAAAACTTTGTAGTACATTTATTATTACCCCAGTACATTATGCAGGAAGCCAAGTAAATACCAAAGAGAATGTTATAAACAGTATAGCCTGAAAACAAGACCATACCGTAGTACAGAGTTCCCACATGAAACAAAAAAACAATTCCCTGATTTTTCACTGAGCCATTGGAAGTTTTCCTGGGTAACAACAAGGTATGTGGCCTTCAACCTCCCCACACAGACACCACTAAATAATTGGGGGGAGGCATGGGACAGGGCTATATAGCCCTGGTACATGCCTCTCTCACCAACCCCGTAAATGGAGCAGGCCTAAAATCAGAAATAGTGGACCGGTGGCTCAAGTTAAAAGTCCCTACAGAATAAATATGCAGTGCCTTGCTCCATTTATGGGCGTGGTCAGAGAGGTATGTACCAGGGCTAAAGGCTATAGGGTTGAGGCACCCATAGACACATATACCAAGGAACCAACAAAGTATCTTTTAAACAAGAGAGGAACGCACAAGACATACAGGAGTCACAATCTTTGTACGAAGGTTCATACACATAAGCCTATGCCTATGCTATGGCACAGCCTATGCCATAGGTCGGGGGCATGTACAGGAACCATAAACTCCAGAGAGGGAGGGGGGGGGGGGCAGGTCGACCCCTAGCCCCATGTGATGTTGTTGGGAAAATCAAATCCGGTCGATCAAATCCTATACGGTATTTTACAAACACGATATCCTCTGTGGATTTTTCGAAGAAGCAGACAACTCAGTTCTGACCGCTAACTTGCCCACCCAGTGGAGAAACTGTGCATACGTGCATGTCGTTAACACCACATCATTCGCTTAGCCATTGACACGCAATAAGCGAAACACCATCTGGCGAAAGCCGCTGGTGATAAATAACCAAGTACGAAATGGAGCGATAAACAACAAGAAAGCCTCATTTCAACCGACTTGATAGTAATGCGATACTTTGTTAGTTCATATGCATGTGGGTTTTGTGGTAAATTATGCCAAGGGTTTCATGGATCGTGCGGTTAACAACACTTAGTCACCCACAAAAACATATCTTACAGTACCCTCATTATCTACATGAGGATATGAGACTGTTGTGCGGAGCAACAACTGTCTCATAAGGGACTAGTCGACCCCCCTACTCCCTCCGGCGTTTGGGGTTCCTGTACTGTAGATGGTTTCTGTGCCAGTCCCAGTGGTTGCACAGTTGCACAGGCGTGGGGCAGTGGGTAGCCTGAATGTTTAGACGTTACAGTCTTGACACTTGTTCTTGTGACTGTAACAAGAACAAGTGTCAAGACTGTAACGTCTGAAGATTCAGGCTAGGCAGTGGGGGGATGAGTGGACCATCAACAAGTTGCAATTTATAAAGGCTTCTGTTCGCCTTATGTTATGGTGTCACGCTCGAACCTGGGTGTCTTCAGGTTCTATATAGTATAGTATTGATAAATACATACCTTTCATTCATATACATAAGCAAATATTTGTGAATATAAGCTAATCGCATACACATGCCGTACGACTCTTCGCCTTTCCACAACATTTTTCAAACTTCGCGCTTGCGCCTTGCTATCTCCGCTCGGCGGCAGCTGCCGCCTGGTGGCGCACTACTCACCTGCTCACTTCGCGGGCTGTGGCAGGCTGCGAATATCACTGGTGTTTTAGGGAGTGGGGGGGACCTAGTAGATTGTTGCGATTGAAAGGGTGGGGGGGGGGGTGCCGTGGGCACGGTAAAGCCACCCCTAATTCACCGCCAAAATACTATCGTAGGGGCATTTCACCTTGAAAATCGGCTCGAACGTTTGAACGCGAAAATATCCGGAAGGGAAATTTATTTTACCTTGGACCCGCTCGGTTTATTAAGCCGTTTATTACTTTCCCCGACAAGCTCGGCCTATTTTGGTTGAAATTTGTACACGAACAGGGTGATGCATGTTTCGTCATCGGGTAAAACAATTTGATATTTTATATATTACAATACTAGAACGTTTGCATTCATAATTACAAAACTACAACCAGTTATATTCCCTCACGTCCACAGTGGATATTGAAATATGTAAGCTATCAACTTGTTTTACCCGATGACAATTCATACATCACCCTGTTCGCGAAAAAAATTCAACCCACCTACATGTTTCGATTACTAACGTGTGGTTTTGAAATTACAAACTCTTCCCCTCTCAAACACAGCTCCAAATTTAGTTCGGTCAACGACGGTAATAAAAAGAACAAAATTCCCTCTCACGCAGGCATACCGAATATGTTCATGCATACCCTTGATCCATTGCATCAATTCGGTCAAGAACCTGATTTCCGCATCTTTGAGTATCCAGAATTTACCGCTGTCTACTACTTTCATAAATTCATTGTTTATTGATCATCAGTGAGATGTTGATTCAATTGCACCATTTCTGACTATATGGTTTCGGTGCATTAAGGGGTTGTTGTCTCTCTTGTGCAGGTGCGGAAATCGACCGCATTGCGGCCACGACCAAAACCACCACGGCACAGGCCGGTCAGCTGCAGGAGCTGAAAAGGATATGTAAGTGAAACAACTCGCATAAACTTGCTTCTCTGGTGTAGTGGTTTGCGCAATCAATGATAAATATAAGTAGACAATGACCTCAACTTCGACCCTTTCATTCCTCCGTCGTCCCGGGTGGTTCATTCATTCGCCAAGCCTAAGTCCAAGGTTGGTGTACAAACACGGTCTAACACACCGATTCATGCCTTCATTCTCATTACATAGGAGAGGCAATCTGGTAAGACAACATGAAGTCCGCTCCCTCTTGTATCATCGCAACCCATCTGCATCCATACCACACACAATCGAAAGTGTTATTGGCAGAACGAACACTCGTCGTATTAACCGCATATTATGTTTCTCTCTATGCCAGGCTGGGGATGTGTTGCAGCCGGCATTATATTATTGGGTTAACGGAACGTTCTCAGGGAAAGCCATCACCCCATGTCGGCAGAAAACGTCAGTGAAGAGTTGCAGTGTTGGCACGGACAGCAAGTGGACTATATTCAAGATCACCTGAAATTGCTGACGACGTTCCTGTTGCGGCCAGGGGATCACATTCGCCTCGGCTGTCCGCTCGAACCAATCTCTGGACACTATTCACATTGTCTGTCTTTAAGTCCTACACAAATAAACCGCTAACCACTATGCATATCATTATTGTCATCATTGTTCAAGCCTTGCATATACCTAACTGTACGTAGTGCCACCCCCCCCCCCCCCACTCCCAGCAGGCATCGACTGCCGCTTCCCAAACCATGGCCCACCACTCTACGAGTCAAGTCAACATTTTGCCAACGGTGACGACGGACCCTTGACTGCACCCCCGTTACCCCCACCGCCCGATTACATCATCAATCATAAGTTGGTGTAAATTCGGTGTTTGCTTCAACTTCTTCGTCCGACTCGCCAAAACTTTGGTCTTGCTCCGCCATATTGCGAACATCCGAAAGTACCATCCACAACTCCAACCCGAGGTAACTAGGTAATTCAACCGCTTCGATAATATAGCTTCAGGTGGTAGTAGTCGTCTAAACCTACTGGTTTGGTGGTCGTGCTTATGACTTCACTAATACATGGTTAAAATGCATGATTGTGTACTATTTAGTTAATTCCCTTCAGTTTAACTAGAAATGAAAATGATATGGGCCCGGCATTTCCCTATAAGGGTAAGCGGGACAGCAGCCAATGTTTATTTATTGAAGAATTTATGACAGAAAGGATTTTTAACGTATATGATCTTAAATTTATCAACGGCCTGATCGACGATACGGAATTGTGTCAACGTATAACAGATAAGTTGTATATTTTTTAGGAAAGCTTATAGCGACCCCATAGAGAAATGTTATTTGAAGCGCATATCACCCCAACCGGGATACGAGATGATGTCCATAATGCGAAGACTCATGAAGCTAACTACACTAAAAGAAATAAGCAGTTTTATATATCTTGTCGAAAGTAAGTGTGAAAAAACCCTGCCTGTTATAACGCTTCATGACTGGTGTGTGGAGAGAGCAAGTTTTGAAATCGGCGTTGCTTTTAAGAGAAAGGTGCTCGATATTCAAGATACCAAACTCCCGGAGTTTAACTCAGAAATTTTACATAATATACTATCATGCAACTACAACCTTAAGAAAATAACGATCAAAGACTGTGAACGGACTGTGAACACCAGATGTGAAGATCTAGTGCTTTCGGTTCTTTGTTTCATTATGTATAGAATATATGTATTGATCAATAATAATAAATTTGAAAAAAATGGGATAAGATACACTGCATTCGATTTTAATAGCATGAATTGGACAACACGGTACAAATATATAAACATACACAGCTTAACTGCACATGTTAAATTACGCACGATGCTAAATCGTGCAACAGGATTCGAACATCTCGTCAATGGGGCGTACTGGTCATGTGTTTATTTCACAAGACCCATGCAACGCTTTTGGCGTATCAAGTGTTCTAGGTCTATTCAATGTTAAAGCTTTATTCGGGGTAAATGCGTTTACTCAAGGTCAATGTCACATATCAATGTATTATTTAGCGTACCCCAATCTCGTCTGGCCTCCTGATCAGTCGTAATTTAGTTTCTAGAGGTACCGACACGCGACAGCACGAAGATGGTCGCGGGTGGTGGGCCTCTAACCAGTCCAGGGATAGTATCGATTATATGGACATGGAATCTACGAGACCGCAATTTGTTTATTAGAACATTGAGGTCCCAAGCCCAAGGATGAGCAGGAAGCAAATAGATGTTATTCACCCAATGGCACGTGACTCGACTCGAACATCGCCTGATCTGTTCCTGTCAGTTGAACGTCCCAAAAGAAAATCGTTCCATTGCAGCAGGACGTCACACAAACAAAAATCTGGCTATGGATATAAACGACCCACCTTGCTATACAAACAGCGTTTCTTGCGACGAAACAAACAGGCACACGACACAGACCGGTTCTGAAGAGGATGCCCAATGCGTAGTTTTCTTCAACCGTGGGGTCATCCAGATAAATCATTGGGTTTGGGTGCTGGCATGCCGCGATCCGACCACTTGAGAGCCTAACGGCACGTGGGGCGATGGTTCGTGACCCGTTGTGGCCATGTCTGTTTGGTCGCAGGATAAAGATCCCTTGTCCTTCTTCGCAAGAAGCAGTACGTTACCCTGGGGACATGGCTCCACTCTCCTTTCCTTCTCCCATTGACGCGATATGAACAAAAGTGGTTAAAGCCTCCTGAATATACAAGCAACCATCGCGTCGTCTATCGCAGTGCTGCAACTCTGATCCGGTCATTTATTGTTTATACGCTCGATGTGGACAATCATGACGGCTAACGTCGGATGGGTCCCATTGATGGTGTCCCCTCTTACCCGCATAGGGTATTTGTCCTATAAATATTCGCATGCCACAACAACATCCAACGCCCAAGTGCTGGCATACATGTTTGAAACGTCTTGTCACGAAGCGATTGCACTTACGACCTGCTAAATGAACACACACTAATGTGATCAAATCATTTAAATAATTGTTGTTATGACTGTGCTAAGCTGTACATCAATAAGCCATGATACGAGATATGCTATAATTATCCCCAAGATAGGTAATTTAGGCGCTAAACTTCAAAACAATGTTTGGGGCGTAAAGTCTTGTGTCTTCTTCTATTGCGCGATTGCAATGATTTGTGACTCACTGCCTCAATGTCGCCGCTCCTCGCAGACCGGTTTCGTTCATTGTGTGAACACAAATTTGATGACGTCTGTTGATGACGCCACCGGTGAGGAAGCGACCAGTAGGTTTAGACGACTACTACCACCTGAAGCCATATTATCGAAGCGGTAATAATAAACATTGGTAATTACCTAATTACATCGGGTTGGAATTGTGGATGGTACTTTCTGATGTTTGCAATATGGCGGAGCGAGACCAAAGTTTTGGCGAGTCGGAACAAGAAGTTGAAGTAAACACCGAATCTACACCAACTGATGATTGATGACGTAATCGGGGGGTGGGGGTAAGGGGGTGGTGGAGTCAAGGGTCCGTCGTCACCGTTGGCAAAATGTTGACTTGACTCGTAGAGTGGGGGGCCATGGTTCGGGAAGCGGCAGTAGATGCCTGCTGGGGGTAGGGGGGGGGGGGGCACTACATACTGTAAGGTATATGCAAGGCTTGAACAATGATGACAATAAGGATATGCATAGTGGTTAGCGGTGTATCTGTGTAGGACTTAAAGACAGACAATGTGAATAGTGTCCAGAGATTGGTTCGAGCGGACAGCCGAGGCGAATGTGATCCCCTGGCCGCAACAGAACGTCGTCAGCAATTTCAGGTGATCTTGAATATAATCCACTTGCTGTCCGTGCCAACACTGCAACTCTTCACTGACGTTTTATGCCGATATGGGGTGATGGCTTTCCCCGAGAACGTTCCGTTAACCCAATAATATAATGCCGGCTGCAACACATCCCCAGCCTGGCATAGAGAGAAACATAATATGCGGTTAATACGACGATTGTTCGTTCTGCCAATAACACTTTCGATTGTGTGTGGTATGGATGCAGATGGGTTGCGATGATACAAGGGGGAGCGGACTCCATGTTGTCTTACCAGATTGTCTTTCCTATGTAATGAAAACGAAGGCATGAATTCGTGTGTCAATGCTAAGTTTGCCGATGAAACAGCAATCAATTTCTATTATGATCTATGGACAATGTTATCTGCTGATGAGGGATAAAGCCGGTTCCTATTCTTTTGTGACGTTATTCTACAGCTTACGGTCGGCTGATCCGACCCATTCCCGCTACGTGGTTATTATGATGTTACCCGCATTGTCGCCAGCCATTCATGTGTCAATGATATGACTGACGATATCAGTATCAGCTAGCAACTGTGTCCTGAATCAAAATCAATATTCCTTTGTTGCACAATCGTTGTTGCGGCGTGCTGGTTGAACCCACGTTCCCGCCATCTGGTGATTATTTCGGGATTTACACTACGATGAATGGGGTGATGATAGCTTGATACGAATGTGTACTCTTTCACGGGTAACTGGATCCCACCCATACATAATAGCATATTATATTGGAATTCACATGAGACTGCCGCCGATCGGTCGCCTGTAGGCTTAAAGAAAAAGATCGCCGGGTGGTGGCTCCCTGCTCATCTTTTGGCCTGGGGTCCCATCGTTATAATACAAACAAATTGCCATCTCAAAGATCCCATTTCCATATAGATTCCATCCCTGGGCAGCTCGCCTTCGGTTATTAGTTAGGGACCCACCACCCGCGACCAACTTCGTGCTGTCGCGTGTCGGTACCGTTACAAACTAAATTACAACTGACCACGAGGCCACGCGAGCTTGGGGTACGCTAAATAATACATTGAGCTGTGACATTGATCTTGAGTAAATTAACACATTTACACCGAATATAGCTGCAACATCGAATATATCTAGAACTCTTAATACGCCAAAAGCGTTGCATTGATCTAGCGAAATAAACCCATGACCAATATGCCTTACTGACGAGAGGTTTGAATCCTATTACACGATTTAGCATCGTGCGTAGTTAACATGTGTAGTTAAGCTGCGTATGTTTATATATTTGTACCGTGTTGTCTAATTCATGCTATACAAACCGAATGCAGTATCTTTTAACCCGTTTTTTTCTCAATTTCATTATTATTTATCAATATATATATGTTATACATAATGAAACAAAGAACCGAAATCACTAGATCTTCACATTTCTTTTCGTTAACATTCTTTCGAAAAGATTGCACCAATACAAAATATGAGATAGTATGTTCATAATTACAATGCCGACACCGTTCACAGTCTTTGATCTTCATTTTCTTAAGGTTGTAGTTACCTGATAATATATTATGTAAAATTTCATAGTTAAACTCGGAGAGTTTGGTATCTTGTTTTCTCTTAAAAGCAACGCCAATTTCAAAACGTGCGCTCTCCACACACCAGACATGAAGCGTTTTAACAGGCAGAGTTTTTGCACACTTACTTTCTACAAGATATATAAAACTGCTTATTTGTTCTAGTGTAGTTACCTTTATGAGTATCCGCATTATGGACGTCATCTGGTAGCGTAGTCTCCTTCGTCATTAGCAGTAGAAATTTTATCTACAATCATAAGGGGCAGCAAAGTGAAATGATTTGACCTGAATTCTAATTGGTGTTCATAGAGCAAGTTGTATTTATTAATACAGTCTATATTATACATCAATCGTTCACATATCTTTGAAAATGTTGAGAGGACTGACACTGGACGATAAGTGCTAAAGAGTTTATTGTCACCATTTTTAAAAACGGGAATTACCTTTGCGAATTTTAGCCCGTCTGGAAAAACTCCCTGGCTGAAGGAGAGATTTAGTATGTGTGTCAGCGGGCTCTTAGGCGTATGCAAGGCAGATTTTATTACTTTAACCGAGATTGACTGCCAGCTTGTAGAACTATCTTTTTGGGAACAGGTAATAACACAAATTTCGATTTCAGTCACGGGATCAAAGAAGAAAGTTTTAATATTATTTGTCGTTACAAATGTTACGATGGCCTTAGACAGCGGAGGACCTATATTTACAAAAAAATGGTTGAAACCGTTGGCAATCTGAGAGCTATCTGAAGTTAACTTGTCATTATAGGCTAATTTCGTCTGGTTTCGGATAGATTTATTTTATTGATGACCATCAGCAAATAATATACCAAATAATAGGGAGCTGACATTTGTGAGATCATTAATGTAGATCAAAAAGAGAAGCGGCCCTAATACAGAACCTTGTGGAACTCCGTCTACGCATTTAGAGGTAGACGAGTTAATGTTAGTATATTCGACATATTGTTTACGTTGGTAAAGATAGCTTCTTAACCAGTTTAAGGATATACCACTGACTCCAAAAATGTCAAACTTTAAAAGAATGATATCATGATTATTAGTATCAAAAGCTTTTGACAAGTCCGGAATTAATCCTATGGCGTAGTCTTCTTCGTCAGTAGCAGTATAAATGTTATCTACAAGGAGCATAAGGGGCAGCAAAGTGAAATGATTTGACCTGAATTCTAATTGGTGTTCATAGAGCAAGTTGTATTTATTAATACAGTCTATTATATATCAATCGTTCACATATCTTTGAAAATGTTGAGAGGACTGACACTGGACGATAAGTGCTAAAGAGTTTATTGTCACCATTTTTAAAAACGGGAATTACCTTTGAGCATTTTAGCCCGTCTGGAAAAAAACTCCCTGGCTGAAGGAGGGATTTAGTATGTGTGACCGCGGGCTCTTAAGCGTATGCAAGGCAGATTTTATTACTTTAACCGAGATTGACTCCCAGCTGGTAGAACTATCTTTTTGGGAACAGATAATAACACAAATTTCGGTTTCAGTCACGGAATCAAGAAAGAAAGTTTTAATATTATTTGTCGTTACAAATGTTACGATAGCCTTAGACAGCGTTGGACCTATATTTACAAAAAAAATTGTTGAAACCGTTGGCAATCTGAGAGCTATCTGAAGTTAACTTGTCATTATAGGCAAATTTCGTCTGGTTTCGGATAGATTTATTTTATTTATGACCTCCTAGATTGTTTGCCATGTTTTCGTTAGATTACCTTGGCTATTTTGAATTAATTGTTGATAGTGTACTTTCTCGGCCGGTCTAAGCACTAAAAGAAGCTTATTTTTATAGTTTTGATATTGTCGTGTATGCACTTATGCTCTTTTGCACTTATTCTTTATGGCAATTGATGTTTTCAGACCAGATGTGAGCCAGGGTTTTCTATCTATATACCCTGAGCGGGTGGTTAAACTGGGAACGAGGACTCGTAAATGTTACACAAGACGTTATGTAGCATTGTGTACGCCTGTTACGTATCAGTACACTCTGTTATCCTGGCCCAATCATAATCTGTAATTTTTTCATTAAATAAAGAAATGTTTCGTTGGCTGAGGTTGCGCCTGCCTTTGTAGAAGATGGGGAAATGATCAGTAATGTCAGTGTACATAATACCTTGTATTTGTTTGTTGCAGATGTTATTAGTAATAATGTTATCAATTAGGATTGCAGTTGTATTTGTAACCCTAGTCGGCTTGTTTATCACCGGGAATAGGGAATGACTAAACACAGTATCAGCAAATTCAGCCGTTGATCTATGGGTTTCGTTATTCAGCAGATTTATGTTATAATCTCCCGCTAAATAATATATTTTCTTTTCTCCATCAAACTTATTTAACAATTCAGAGAACGTCATTGCAATTAAAATATGCACACTCTTATTAGGAGGGCGGTGGGTGGCCCCAATAAGAAGATTTGATTCCTTGGAATTGCACCCATTATGAAGCTCCACAAACAACGCTTCCATGTGTTCATTGAATACATATTATTCATCTCTCAATGTACAGTTATTATTATCACGGATGTATAGCGACACCTCTCCACCTCGCTTCTCCGCCCTATAATTGCGTATTGGTATAGGACTTTCGCACGACGTAATATCTCGTTCGCACGACATAATATCACGTTCTCACGACATTGTATCTCATGCGCAAGACTTAGTATCTCGTGAGAATTCGTTAATCAATTTTATGTACCAACCAAAAGTAAGACGTAACTTGTTGATCTTATATTGGAGAAAAAAATGGTTAAACCAAAGACGAATATAGGAGAAAGGATGTAACTAGGCCTACCTCGAAGTGAAAATTGGCCGATGCAACTTCATACCAACTCCAAAGAACTTGCATTTGACAAGTTTTAAGGGGAACTGAGAAATTCTCTGTCCCCGTCTTGGACGGAATATCAAGATAGATCAAAGTGTTTGCATTTATATTCGAGAAACGGACAACTTCCAACAGACATATGTCAATTCTTGAGGGCAGTCAAGGCTGGGGAAGGTGGGGGGGGAGGGGGGATGGGGATGTCTCAGACTTCGAAGAATACGTTTCCTTTCTCCCAGGTTACGAAGAATTAAAAGATAAATTGCCCTTCCACGAGAAATTGAGTGACGGAACCTATTATTAATATTAGTAAGGACGTGCACGAAAAACGCCCCCCCCCCTGGTGTGACAGTAAATAAAAAAGATTGGTAAAATCCTTAATCTGGAGCGTCGATTAATGCTCCAATTCCAGTTTACGATGAATTATTTCCTCCATTTCCTGTGAATGAAAGGCCCATTCCGCTTGCCCCCCCCCCTCCCCTCGTCCTTTCGTCCCCTCGGCCTCCTATCAGACTTTTTCTTGGACTGTAACTTTGAGTTATCTAACTGTTCAAAGCTGTATGCTGTTACAGGACACAGAATAAATATTTCTTCCTCCCTCGAAGTGTCCATGAGGAACAATAGAGATCTCTAAATGAGAGAACTGTCTTGCCGTCGTGTTCTGCCTTGCGTTTTGGAGACGTTTTGTATGTCTCCAATGACGTCACGCGCAGCGATCCTACCGGTCGCTTTAGAGACTACGTCACGTCAAACGACTTCGGGATTTGTCTCATTGAACGGGACATTGTGTTCATTTACGGATGAAAATAATTCTTCTTTCCAACCATCTTGTGTGTAGTGTATTTGAATTGGTATGGTTAATTTCACTTGATAACGTCGTAAAGTGAAACAACTATTTCTTTGCATGTGATTTGTAAGGAGCGCTTTATTGGGGAAAATAACAGACCACTTAATGATATCATGCAATACAAAATCGGACCGATAATGAACTTGATGTAAGTTATGACAGGGACAGTGACACGAGGTCAGCTCGTGGAATGATATAGGTTGTGAAACATTGTTTTTCTTTGCCCTGAAACAAGATTCTGGTTGCTCATGATGACTATGACAGAGTTGATACTAATTACTACAGGTTCTACCGGTGGATATCGGCTGGGGGTTCCAACAATAAACCACACGGTCCAAATTGAAAGGAACTGTGTAAAGTTAGAGCCAGAGGTCAGTCCCATCGAACAACGATATTGTTTTACTGTTTGACGGTCCTATATTTTTCATTCATGACTTGTCTAGGCATACGCCATAAGACATGAACTATAATAACGATAATGATATCCAGCGCGGTTAGCGCAGTTTATTTCTGTACGAGTTTAAGACAGTCAGTATGAGGACCGTGTTCAGAGCTGGTTCGAGCGAGCAGGCGAGGCCAATGGGGTCGTCAGGCCGCATCAGAAAATCAGCAAGTAGTCATGCCAGGGATGGTGAGCATAGTCAACCCACTAAGTGTCCGCGCCATTACTGCAGCCCTTCACTGTCATTAGATGTGGACTCAGCGTCGTGGTTCTCCTCCAGAACGCTCCGTTTATCCATTTATTTGCCGAAGTTTACGGTTATGCTCCACTTACCTGGTACGAAGAGGAACATAATATAGGGTTGAGAGAAATTTTCATGGCGCACATGACGATTAAGCGTTACTGTCAACTGCCAATTTTGATATGGAAGCAGTTGGCTGAGACGCAAGGTGGGGGCGGTCTCCATGTTGGCTTAACTGCTTATTATGTGAAATGAAATGAAACGAAATGCAATGAACGGTGTTCAAGCCATTTGTACAAAATATATTTACATTGGACGAATGAACATTCAAGAAGAATGAAGGATGAACTGATAAAATATGCCACAGGCCCAAAATATAACGCATGACATTTTTCCTCACTGATTGTTTTGTGTTGCAGTTTACAGGCTCAACAATAATACACACAAGGCATGTTAATTATACAGTTGCAAGTATACATCCACTAATTTAAATGTTGCATTAAATCCTTCCATTTTCCTCACATGGTCTATGTAACATTCGTCTCGGTAATGAAACCGATGACCATGATGCGTGGCCGTTTGCGCTAACCACTTTACCAGAGAAGCAACCGCATACGACATGCGTCAACTGTCTGACTTCATTTTACTTACGACAACTCTTTTGCAGCTCTCTGAGCTGGTAGGCCTGTTCTGGGGTAGCCCTGGTCGTGGCCGCAACGCGATCGATATCCGCACCTGCGCAACAGAGACAACAACGCGCAATCATTGAAGGACATATCGTCGGTCATGGTGGGTTAAATCAACTCCCCGAATGAATGAATGGATGAATAGACGAAAGTATCTGAAGGATAATGGTCAAGGGTATGTATTAACACATTCGGTGCGCCGGTGTGTGGGGAAATTGTTTCTTATCACTACTGTTTATCAACAAACTAAAGCTCTAGGGCATTTGAGAGTGGCAAAAGAACTTAATATGTCATGAGTGTCAGCGATTTCAAAGCCACATGTTGGTAAGCAAATTTGGCCTTGCGAACGACGATACCATTTATTATATGAGTAAAGCAGGTTGATAATCATCACGATACAATATCCACCACTTGAGGACACAAAGGGGATATCACAGGTTGCTGTTCCTGTAATGATGAATGTAAACTCTTCTTACGGGCTCCCTGACTCTGCCCACAGGTTACTTACACACGCTAGCAGGCAGGGTTGTAACAAAGTCTCCACTAGCGGGTTCAACCGGTTCTTCTGGGTCCACGCCACTTTCAACAACTGCAATTGAGACGCAAAGATATTCAAGGGTAACCGACAAGAGACACAGCGTATTGAGAAAGGAAAACCTATCATTACCGGCAAAGTCTCTTCTAGTGGGTCCATCCAATGCTTCTGGGTCTACCACACATTCGATGACTGCATTTGACACGCCAAAGTATTCAAGGGAAAACCGACAAGAGGTAAACGGTATTGGAAAATGAAGTCCTAGTATTACACCATACGTTAACAACATCTATAGGACTGCGTCTATGACACGGTGACGTACTCACAGGTGATGGCCAGGAGGCCCAGTAGGAGTAGTCCGAGGAACAGCTTCATCTTCACACAGCGATGTTGAGGGACTGAAACTGTTTATTCAATATGTCATGCAACATAATTACGTAACGTAAGTGACGGCTTAACGCATATTGTATATGTTGTGGCCATGCGGTGATTACGTTTCGGGTGAAAAGGAATAGTAATTACACTAAGGAAATTCTTCAAAGACCAAACGACGTGATTGGTGTGTCAAACTAATCGTTCGATTCTCTATTGCCTAGCATGCCGAGTAATATCACAAGCGTCCTGTCGCCATAGCATCAGAAGTGCATTACTCTACCACGTTTAGTAGCTCGCAGCTTAATCTTGTCTGATCGGCGTGCACTTTCACTACCGGGTCACTACCGGGTCTCTATATAAGCGATCTGGATATGAACCGGCTTTCGTCTCATCAGCTTTATGATTTATTGGGACACCAACAAATTCTGCGTCACAATCGCATCAGTTGGCCCGAATGGGTATCGAAACAAACCACTGTGGATTGCGCAATAAGATAACGCAAAAGACGTAAACCGCCTCTTCACCCTCTTGCCATAATTCATAGCACCACGAGCCCCTATCAGATGTTTACATTGCAAATAGATCGTTAATATAGCAATTGCAGCATTGGCACACTAATGGCCGCGTTTTTATAGAGCAAAAACTTGGTGAAATGGATGGATTTTGCCTTGACTTGCTGGAATTGTACATAAACCATGTGCACCCGTGTCTATTTTTTCATTGTAATGCGATTGTATCAGTCTCAAATGACCACTTCAACAAATAATGGTCTGATACGTTATCATTGTTATGTCATCCCAATAGTCCAACACGCAAGGACAGCCGGCGGGAGGGTATGTATGTATGGAAGGGAGGCGGGGAGCAAACATAACAGGCAATTTTAAACTCCTCCCACCTCTAGATAAATTTTGCAAGTGTGTGCAGTTTGTTGTCTCCAAATATTTCCATATAACAATAACAATGCACATGCAAATATTCAATGTTGGTCGGTAGTATTTGATAACTGCCTTCAGGCGTGTGGGAACTGTATATATTGCCGCTCCATTGATGACGCATGACATTAACACGCGTGTTCCGCATCTCGTCCAAACAGCAACTATGTTGACAAAGTAGATAAGGAGGTGGGATGACTTTCAACGAATGCAATGCAATACAATTCGTCAGGTATTGTGTCATGATACGTATCTAAGCAGCCAATAAATCTCAAATAGGTATTAAAGCGAATGCACGCATTTTCATCCTGCAACACTTTATTTGATTAGGTCACAAACTTGGAATATTACTCTATTGCGATCCTGTAGAAATATATTGATTTCTAAGCATGTTTATGACAATCAATTCTGGTGGATTTTGTTTTCTTATGCCGACCTCAGCCCAGACAAGCAAGACCTGCAGAAATAACTATAACATGAAATATATTTATAACATAACATATACTTGATAGCACCTCGATATCTAAAATTTCCATTGTATTAGCTCCATTGGAATGCGTCCGAAGTTTCGGAGGTATGTACATATCACTAAATACAAATACTAAACCAAAACCTTTATTTAACCAGAAAACCATCCTTAACCTGTGGTGAGTCCCCAAAAAAGAACCCTGCGGTACAAAAACAAGTGGCATTAAGCCATATATACAAGAAGTTAAAGCAGGCAAACTTACATGCGCCATCTTAGATTTATTACATTTTATAATCAAGACTAAAAGTATCTCAGGATTATGATGCATGTATGTTTTATATCTCGCTGAGTCTGTAAAACAACAATTTCGACATACAACTGCGCGGAACTAGTTTATTTCGCGCGAACGTTCTAAGGAGCCCTTGTCGACATCACACATAATAGAGAAACAGCCAACAGGCGCGAATGGATATATCCCCCGAACATGCAACTTATAATTACTTACTTTATTTAACAGCTTCCCCGACAGAATTGACAATAACTACCGATATATGCACATACAAAATGATATAATCATATATACATGTTCTATTGTTATAAATTACACAAAACGAATTCTATATATATATACTACACACATATATAAATGTTATATATATAAAGTATACATGAATAAATTATATATATATAAATTATACATATATAAATTAGATATATATATTCATATATATATATACATATATAAAAGAATAACTAACAAAAAGTAAACCAAGTAGTTGACAAAGTTATGCGTAGTGTTGTTGCCATACATTTAGATAAATGTTACTGTATTGATTCTAACTAGTGTTGCGGAAGCGATATAGGCGGCGCTTGATCCAGACAGTGCGGGCTAGCGGGGTGGTGGGTGCGCGGTGAGACCCTTGACAGGAGCGCGGAGAATGGGGGGGTGGGGGGGTGAGTATACAGCCGGTAGAGTGTGGATATGACAGGAGGAAGCGGTGGCCAGTGAGCTGAGGCTACACTATATGCCTTCGACTCGCTCCGCTAGGGCTTCATTATATGTCTGCTGTTGTTTATTCAAATGCTACGACCACCCAAGTACTGATACAGACAATACGATAATATGACGAACCACAATATAATACAATATGACGACATACATAAAATAATACTAATAAGGTAAAAATAGAGACATTAAAGGGAATTAATGAGCCCAAAGATCCAATGGAGAAGTAGGTAGTAGTGATAAGGTAGACAAGTTACTGAGGTGCGCGGGGTGACATATATATGGAGGGGCAAGGTACGTAGAAAGTCGATGTGACGCGCGGTACCCGTCGGGCGATACATTAAAGCGGCCTGGATAGTAAATGGCCTTTAGTTCAAAATTATTCTCGATGGAGGGCCAGAAGAGTTGACGGAGAGCCAGGCGGCTGGTGCCCTTGTTGATGTTTGCTTGGGCCGTCACACTGTCCGTGTAGCCGACGACCCGACGGTCGCGCCACAGGTGAGCCCACCTGTGGGCTCTCGCTGACGATAGCCGAAGTCTCCTTGGCGTTGATGTGGAGAGTCGAGGCTTGGGGCCTGTCCGCGCGCCTGGCGTCGGGCGCCTGCTGGAGCTGAAGTCATCGAGGAGCGTGGTGAACTACTGGACTCTCCCGAGAGACAACGAGAGCGTGAGATCGAGGCTGACGATCTGGATGCCGAGGAACACGAGTTGGGCCTTCCACCTTGGCCCAGCTGATCTGTAACCCCAGGGTCCGGAGCAGGCTGATTAATAATAGCAGTCCCTCTTGTCATGTTTGGAAGTCTTCAGATATTATCATTATCAAGTCGCTTCTCTCCATCATGCGCCTTATAGCCTGTGTGAGTTGGTCAAATATACTGGGACTGCAGGAGGCGCCGAAGGGGAGTCGGGTGTCACATGTAGGTGGCTTTCTTATGGCCGGAGAATGCCCAATTGAGACCGGTGGCCTGATAGCAGTCGAAGTGTAGGCCTAACGACCTGTAAGCCGCATGGAGGTCCATGTTGGCCATGTTGAACCCCGGCTGGACGTGGCTGACGGTCTCGTCTACCGTCTGGTACCAAAAGGCCTCTGTTGACGGACGGACCCGACGGCATGCTGCAGTCGTGGATTAGTCGGATCTTGTCTGACTGCCGCTTGGGGATGCCTCGGCCTTGCATCTGGCATCCGGTGCAGTGGCGGAAATGTAGTTGCCCACATCGGCTGGCATAAACTTAGCGTTACCTACACGCACGAGGAAAGCCTTATGGTCACACCCTTTTCATGACCTTTTTAAAACGTTATATTCAAGTTTTTACCAAATGTTATTGCTGAAGCGATTTCATAACGTTTACAAAACGTTATATTTATATTCCTAGCAAAACGTTTTTACCGAAGTCTTTTCGAAATATTGGGATAACGTCTGCGGGCAAAACAACTTGAGTTGTCGCCGTGATGTTTCGTTATGACCTTTATTTCAGATTTGACGATGCATATGCTGCAGCACACTTAGAAGCATTTGCGGAAGACGTTTATATATATGTTGTCACCTAATTATCACTCAACGTTAAAATCGCGTTAAATTTTGTTCCGTTTCCGTGGCAAAATTTAGGCCATCTGGGCGTGGATGCCCGATCCCGCCTTTTGACGTCTTGAAATGCCCCCCCCCCCCTCTCGATACTCGGTCGCAATTATCATGCCCGCACGCCAATTATTTGCATCGAAAGTGTCGAAAATCAATATTTTATTTCCCATCGTCACCTGGTCCCTAACTACATCTTTTTTTATCGATTTCTATTTAGACACAATGGTCAATTGGGCATATTTCTTAATCGAATCTTATGTAGACAGGGAGACTAACAAATTGAAAATGGAAATGTATGTCACAGCCATCTAACGACTAACGTAAACGCCACGCGCCACCTAGCGAATGCGGCCTAACCAATGTTGGAGAGTGTCTGCGAAGGCCATTTCAATCTATTTGAATCCGCTTGTAATGCAACCAAATTGTCAGCGTTTTCTCCCACATTCTTTGTCAACGAGACCAATGGAACTAGACGTGGATCCATACGGCAACATGAGACCAGTGAATTACGTACACGAGGGACGAAGTTAATTCATATATTTGGCGTGTGTTCCGGCTTGACCGCCAAAACGGTGACGTCGACGACCCAGCCAGGTGACAGCGTAGAGAGAGATACCAGAGATTGTGCGACTGTGTCATGCGTGTGGTGGTCTCTCTACATCCTCGCTGGCCAAAAGGGGAAGAAGTCATTTCAGAAACTTTCCTTGTATGCTGTCATAGCTAGTAAGTTTAACGCCTTTTTGTATAAACTTCATAGCTGTTGTAGACCTTACCAGCAGTCCGGGCAACCTTGGGATATACCCAAAACAAATTGCAATAGTAATCAAACCTGTCTTTTTTCTCATTCTTTAGGTATCTAGGAGTGGCATATCCAAAATCTATCAAAATATATCCAATACATAACATATGTTAAGGGGATGGCTTAGTTTATCTTCTTACCCCCCAAGAAGCAACGTATCTTTACTTAGACGAAAAGGCCCCGGGGAGGGGGGGGGGCACTACATTTGGTTATGTATATACATATGTGCCGCCCAAATGACCCCTTTTTTCTCTCGTTCCTCGGCGAAGAAATTTAAAATTTCTCTGCATGTACCCTTCTGAGACTGAAGTTCATAAAGATTGTAGTTCTTGACTATATATTCCAGTTGATATCGAAAGGGGTTGAATGAAATTTCAGCTCCTGACTATATATTCCAGTGGATATCGAAAGTGTACAATGAAGTAACCTCCCTATGCATTGCCATGACTGGCAGTGTCTATTTTGGATGCCTTTTTAAGCAAAATATTCTCTCTTAATGACCACAAAATCTCGCATGTTTCTCTCGCTCTCCATATGGCTTCCTTGGTCCGGGCGGCACACCCCTACCACAGTTCTAATGTAGTGCCCCCACCCCCCACCACCCCCCGGGCGAAAAGGTAGGACGGTAAGGCGGTTGAAACCAGCACTAGGAACTGTGACATACAACCCATATTTCCAGTGTGAACGACAGATAGTTAGGGGGGGTCTAAGCCTGTCGTAAAAGAAACATTGGTGGACATTGCCGGTCACCCCTTATCAGTGACTTCCCCCCTTTTCAAATCCCTACATCTGCCCGTACTACTGTTGAACGATCTGGCAGAGAGTCGTAGCTAGGCCGACCCGCCCGGGAGGGTTGGTGCACAAGCCAAGTTTGGACGTTACGCCCAGTTAGGAGAGGAGAGACATATTGAGTCAGGGGAGGGAGGCATCCCAAGGGGGCAGGGAGAGATCCCAAATTCGGATGGTGCCCCATGATAGGGGAGGGGAGACCAGTTAAGGGAGGGGAGCCGCCCCAAATTAGGGGAGGGGAGACACCCCAAATTAGAAGGTGCCCCAAGTGCACCCCCACCCCCGTTTTAAAATTCGTAAAAAATGTTTATGTAAATGATAAAACTACTTAAAGAAATGAAAGAAAAAACGTAGTGCTGAAAGCTTTTCAAAGGTTTATTAATGTGTGTCATCAAAGAGGTAGAAAATGTGTACATAACATTGATGTTTGGTCTGCACCATAAAATTCTTTATACCGTTAGTTTGAATGTAACCTGGGCAATTACTTCTTACTCGTCCTCTACATTTTCTTACATGACTCTTACATTTTCTTTTAAACAGTAAGTGCAATATCGCTCTGCTCGAGGCACCGTAGCCCGGAGCTTCTCAATAGGTAATTTGTGGCTGGAACATCGTAGTCTGGCGAGAGCAACTCTATGTTTACGAATAGTGCAATGTTGGAGGTATGCCTCAGATTCCAGATGATGTTTAAAAATACTATACCATCGAGCTTTGAGGTACTATTCACACAATCACGCCACTCCTGTAAAGGATATATCTGTTAGACGCTGCTTAAATTTTGACACAAACCATGGTATGTCTCCAACTCCCTGGGACTTCCATACAAATCCATAGCCAGATTTAACATAGATCTAATGTGAACAGCCCACGTAGTGTTACCCGATGCTCCGCGGAAGAGGAGGACATTATAGCAGCTGCGTGTATAGCGATGCTATGACATAACTGTACGTAACCAGAAAGATATACATTTACCAATGTATTTGATATATAGTGGTCTCCTGCCACACTCTCCAAGGACAGCACAATCGGGTGTACGCGAAGGTACGCCTAGGATTACCTTACAATACCTGATATGGCACTTGTCTATTTGAGAGCAATATTTGTAACCCCAGATTTCAGCACCGTATAGCAATATTGGTAGAATCAGCTTATCGAATAGCTCAAAAGATACACGTAATGATAAATCATCGCATTTTTGGCGTATTAACCTAATTGAAAACAGAGCTCTTTCTGCCTGTTTCACCAGTGTGTCGAGGGCGGCAGTCCACTTTAGTGAAGATGAGAATAAAATTCCTTATAAATAAAAGTATTTATAGTACGTTACGGTTTTTATTTTTTACGTTAATTATGCAATATATAGCCTTGTATGTATTAATATATTTATATTCTGCCTTGACTTGTTTTCAGGCCAAAGTGTGGAATGCTCAGCTACAGGCTGAGCAAGATCATCTTAAATGTTACCTATCTGGCGTCAACTACTGTTGGCATAATTTTGTGCGGCAGCCAGTATCTATTGTTGTATTTCGTGCAGTGAATGACACACCACTTATTATCAATTTGCTTTGTTGTTTATCCACTTTTACAATACAATTCATGCATCTGACATCATTCCCTGTATCATGTCTCTTTCTCTCTATCTCCGGTTTCTCTGGTCCTCTCAATCCATCTCTCTCTATCTAACAACATCTCGTTCTCTCTCTCTATTTATATTCCCTGCTCTTGTGCCTCCCTTGGGGCCTTTCCTTTCCCCTAACTTGGGGATGCCACCCCAACCTGGGGCTTCTCTATGCTATCAATGAAAAAATAGGCCATATGTAGAGACGTTTATAATTATATGGTTACGTCTAACCGCTGCCCCCGTTAGATTTGACACTTGTCGTGTGCGCGACATATAGCCTCACTGTTTGCATCAGTTCTGCTTTTTTTTTGTTTCGTTAACAAAGGATGGTTATAAATAGTGACTACTTGTTTTCTAGGTCATTTCATGGACAATGTTTTCGTGACGTCCGCAAACGTTTCCCAAAACGTTTTTTCGATGTCGTTAAAACGTTTTCCAAAACGTGTTGTCAATGTCGTTAAAACCTTGCCAAAACGCTATGTTTATATTTTCATAACGTGTTAAAAATGTTGTAGCCAGTCATTTTTAAAACATCTAAAAAACTTTCTATCCTAACGTTTTCAACAAATTTTCGAAAAATTAAAAATGACTTAGACATAACGTTTTTAAAACATTTTTAAAACCCCTTTTTGTTAGCTGGGGTGCTCCTTCTGCCAGGCCTCATGATCGAGGGTGCTGGGCAAGGGTGGGGGCGGGACAAGGTCGGGTGTGATTCGCTGGTGGCGGCTACGCGTTTTTTGATTGAGAGGAGCGGATGTGAGACGAGCAGGGGTGGGGCTGATGGCAGCCGGACACCATGCAGACGTGAGCGAAGTGACAGTTGCCGGGCTTCCTACACACCGTGCGGTTGTGGTTCAGGCAGATCTCTAGCCCGGATGCTGGGTCCGTGAGGCCGAGCGTACGCAGTCCCTGGCTACGCCCCTTTTGGCGCCTGGATCGCTAGTATTATGTTCATCTTATCAGTTCGCAAATAATAATAATAATTTGTGACACGCGTCCAGTCCCATATGAAATTTTACCATGGTATACCATGGCACGTATCATAGTTTACTGTGGTATACCATGGTACTCCATGGTAAATCACTGGAACATCGTTCTATACCATGGTACTGCAGCTTATATGTACCATGGTACACCGACGTTCGTAGGTTGAGTACCATGGTATTTCATAATATGCGTTAAGTACCATGGTATACCACGGTGCGATCTGGATGTACCATGGTACTGTTGTATGTACAAGTACCTCGGTGCGATCTGGATGTACCATGGTACTATTGTATGTGCAAGTACCACAGGGCATAATGAGCATATATCACTGCAAAGAAGTGCTTGCAATGCCATGTGATTGGGTGTAGAATGGTGTGATATGCCATAGCATCTTGTGATATACCAAGGTATATACCATGGTATATTATGATATATCTCGGAATGCCAAGATATATCATATTAATATTTCTTTTTTTTTACCCTTGAAGTTTAATTACCATGGTTTAATTACCATGGTAATATCATGATAAAGTTAAGATATACCATGGTATGATCTTGGAAGGGCGCGATATACTATAGTATATTATGTTATACCAGGTTACACTATGGTACATCATGATATATCATTGGTGGTGCATCATTGTCAGTGTACCACCAGAATTATACCATGGTATCAGCAGAGTATTCCTTATACAATGATGTGCATGATGTAACTACACATTATATCCCGTACAGAAAACAACTTATTTCTCAGTCGAGATCTAACTGATCGAGATTCAACTAAAAACTAACTATGTAGTGAAAGTTCTCAACTGTTGAATCAGATGCACAATTAAAAGACTAATTGAAAACTAACTATGCAGTCGAGCAATACTGGAACTTAAAAACTAATTTTTTTTTTGGTCCTGCTATATTCAACAGTCAACCGTTGAGCGCACGCAGAATAATTAAAATTATCATGAACTGTCATTCTATTATTATAAATTAGGGGAATCAATCAATACGGGAATACGACTACGAGAATAAGTAGCTACATTGGCGTATCGGCTATGCAATATCCCCGGGGAGGGGGTGGGGTGCTTATTTCCGGGTTTTGAGGGGGGGTTCGCAGTCAAGCCTCCCCCCCCCACTCCCTTTTGCACCACCAAATTCGGTCGCGGGACTCTGAAAATGTGCGTTTCAAGGTGAAATGCCCCCTACGAGCGTATTTTGGCGATGAAGTAGGGGTGGCTTTACCGCGGACCCCCCCCCCCCCCTCCACCTCTCCGCCCTAAAACACCAGTGAGATTTGCAGCGTGCCACAGCCCGCGAAGTGAGTATAACGCGCCACCAGGCGGCAGCTGCCGCCTAGCGGAGATAGCAAGGCGCATGCGCGAAGTTTGAAAAATGTTGTGGAAAGGCGAAGTCCTACGGCATGTGCATACGATTTGCTTATGTTCACAAATATTTGCTTATGTATATGAATGAAAGGTATGTATTTATCAATACTATACTGTATAGAACCTGAAGACACCCAGGTTCGAGCGTGACACCATAACATAAGGCGAACAGAAGCCTTTATAAATTACTTGTTGATAGTCCACTCACTTGTGCATTCGCCATTCATCTCGTTAACATAACTAGCTTAGGATGAGCCATTGGACCTCAGGAACTCAGGTTTATGTTTCATGTGGGAACTCTGTACTACGGTATACTCTTGTTTTCAGGCTATACTGTTTACAACATTCTCTTTGGTATTTGTTTTGCTTCCTGCATAATGTACTGGGGTAATAATAAATATAGTACAAAGTTTTGTAAGATAGCTTTCTAACATTTTAGCACCCATGACTTACAATGTTAAACAGCATTGGTGAATGATAATTTACTGACGATAAGTGTATCCATTTTTGCAGATCAAGTCAGGAGAGAATTTCCTGGCAATGACGTAAAAGAAATTTGCATGTTAATGCGAGAGAAGATCAGCAACGTTGTAAGGGCTGGATAATAAGAAGAAAAACTGAAGGATCTACTTGTTTTACAAATTAAAATGACAATAATTGTATAAAGGATTACTTATAAGCTTATATGTTATGTGCATTGAATAGTAGTTTTAAAGTTGAGTAGTAGTTATGTAGTAGATGCGAAGTACTGCATGGTAGTGCATCTCAATTTGAGTTGGAATTTGTATCTGTTACAAAAAAAGAGAATACTTTATCAATTCAATTTATCAAGTCATTTCCTGTATATGAGTTAGAGTATACATTATTTGAAATAATCGAATAATAAGCTGGTTTTTATGTCGTCTATATACATGTGAGTTTATTGTGCATATAATGACTGGACAAAATTCCATGATGGCATTTTGTTTTCAATTCGTTCAAATGTATAAGCTGTGAAGTGAATTTGTTTAAATTTAATATCAATATATGAATCATTCAAACAATCATTGTTTTAATTTGGAAAGATCCTCTCACTTTTTAGATGTGAAATTATGATGCTGCTATATGGTGTATATTAATATTATTTGTTGATTTAATTTTATGTCAATATGCATATAAGCAATGAATTTTTTTTCACATAATGGTAGCTTGTTTTTCTAATATATCCATTAGTTAATTATGTGTATATAATGCGTGTATATCACATGTTCACACACTGCATCATTTTATTGGAATACATATATTGAAAGTGGATTGTAAATCTTTGTATTCTTTACTCTTGTATTTTTCAGACTGTGGTATTATTTATAAAAATATATATCATAGCATTAAATATATATTGCTATATGTAATGGTGATTGGTACCATAATATACCATGGTATCCATGTAGTAAAGTGCCATGGTAAATAATAGTGGTGTTGTAATGCTGTCTGCTGAATCACTCAGTCCAAGGGGACAGACTGAGTGATTTAGCACTAAGCTAAGTGGAACCAACAATGTGACACAAGGCTAGTACCTCAATCCGTTAAATCTACCATTACTAAGCTAACACAGTACATGTACCATGGTACAATGTACCATAGAATACCATGGTGCAACTGTCGAAAATACCATAGTAAATGTACCATGGTATACCATAGCACATTTACTATGGTACAATTTCATTTGGTAATGTACCATGGTACAACTGTCGAAAATACCATAGTAAATGTACCATGGTATGTCATAGTACATTTACCATGGTAAAATTTCATATGGGGTGTTAGGCTATCTATTTGTGTGAACATGGTTTGTCGACAAAATGGCGAGAGATTCATCCCGCAGCATTAACACGTGCGGGCAACTCGCTTTGGTCAGGTTCAGTCATGCAAGTCATCCCATCTACGCATCTAAGTTGTCAACATAGTTACGGTGCTGGCGAATGCCGGATGTGCGTGTCAACACCATAAATCATCAACAGGGCGGTAGCATTGCAGTTCCGACACATCTGGCGGCAGTCATCAAATGCTGATGGTTTTTCCCCTGTTTTACTTCCGTCTTTGTTTTCTCGTCATTAAGTAACGACGTTCAATATTTGTGCAACGTTGCAGACTGGTCAGGAGATACTAGACTTCAGATATTAATGGACGCCAATTTCTATCAATTTTCTTTGTCGAAAGATGAATACTTGTACATATTAATAATATATTAACAACGAAGCAAAAGTATTATGTAGCACCTTCCTTCTTTCGGTACGTTCTATTTGATGACTTTCAATCTTCTCGTCGTAATGTCTTGAGAGTGAGATATGCAAAACGATCGATAATGAAAATTTATGAAAACAGGATATCCGTTCGTTACGTACTGTCCCTCCCGGGGCTAATAAAGAGGTTCCCGCCTTGAATGGTTGAAATGACAATGATATGATTATTGGATATTATGTCCGAAAATTAGTGGCGCCAACATAGAGAGAATACGACAGAGCAAGGTATTGGTATTGGTGGCGTCACGAAAGGAAGCTGTGCATGAGTAACCATGAAAAGCTAGGACATGGCGTTAACCCTTGGCGAAATAATTTTGAGCAGCGACACATATATATCAAATATGCCGGCCAAACTGGAGATCAAATAACGCGGCATGCTTTATCTGAAATATTCAATATTCAGATCATTGCCATGGATTTTCTAATCTAAGCACTTGTCCTAAATTAAGACAAGCGATTTAGGATTAAATAATTGATTAACACACCTCATAAATCTTTCTTGAGTTCGACAGAATCGTTTTTCTTTTTTCTCTAAATACGTATCGTGTATGCACCTAATTGACAATGACATACTCTACTAACTTACTTAACTAAACTACGTATTGTACTAAAAAACTTCTGGGCATTTTTCTCAAATTGGCTTTAACATGGCGGTCAATGGCAAAATGCTTTAAATGTGTTTTTTTCTCAATATTTTGAAACCCCCTAAAAAAACTGGCCGACAGACTTCCCCAAAACATTGCCTGCTGAAGCCTAGCGTCGTGGTTAATGCAAAAATTTCGAAGAAAGATATGTTACTTAACTAACGTTTGCCCTAAACGCTCGAGTGTAAGCAAAATACGCTTTGAAATAGGCCAATAACTAAATATTTTGTGTATCTACTTGAAATACATCACATACATGCAAATTTGGTGGAGGAACTATTATTTGATGTGACATATGTGATGTGTGATATTGGTTGCCATTTGAACCTTTAAAATGCAAACAAAAAAAATGACAAAAAAAATCCGCCAGGCGCCACCCGCTCTCTTTCTTAATGCAGCGCCGGGGGCTCTCTGCTCGAGTCGTTGCAACTGAGAATACTTGCGTTATGGTCTTACAGCCTGGAAACATTGTAAAATGCCCGTCTATCAATTAACGACAATCATAATTAGGATCACAGAACCATTCGGAAACATTTGAATATGATTTACCAGCGCTTGCGAGTAAACATAAACTAATACACTGGTATTTATTTCCGGAGCACTTTTTTACAATTTACTTTTACAGTTTAACTTTTACATCTTGACAAAGTCTCTCGGGGAGATAAGTTTGAGCTGGATGAAACGTGCAGGTGCCCAGCTTCGTACCTGCGCAGAATTCTAACGCTGTTACGTGCAAATTTGGCGTAGCCGATGTTCACTGTGGAGCCATGCTGTGGCGTTGTGCAAATTAATTATTCGCCCCTGCCCTGCAGCGCGCCGTTATGATCCATTAGCGAGAAGGGTGCCTCATGATAAACTTTAAACGTGTGTGCTATCCAGCGCGAATGTCACAAGGTCATAACTGTCTCACAAGAGATATTCGATCCTTTGTTCCTTATGTTCCTTTTTACTGCCTCTTCGAAATGTCCAATTAAAACGCTTGATGGGACACTTTCATATGGGTAACATCCGCTTGGGTTGTTCCGGTCAGATCCAGTCATACGAATCTAAACTGGATTAAAAATAAGCGCACCTGGGTATACGCGCCTGTCATCGTCATGTGGACTGGGACTACGGTTAGCCAGAGTTGGTAGGACGAATGATTCAGCCACCTGGCACCTTTGATAATAATTGATGGATGAACTGCTTCTATAAGAGTTGCTTGTGTGAGTTCTGCTGCATCCAGTCACACATCATCTGATTTTGATAACCAAATTGTGTAGGGTATTTGCTAGTGGCAGAACATATTTTGCCAATAGCACTAAATATTTCGAAACCACGAGTTACGAGTGAAAGCCCATGCAGTCATAAGGACATTTCCGGCGCGAAAGACGATATCTGTATGTTAAGGTAAGGAGAATGACCATGTATCAGTACGTTCTTGAAAAAGAAGGTATGAGGCGCACGCCGAGTACATATCTATATAAGAATGAACTGTTACACGGGTATTCTCTGACTTAAAGTACGGTCGGTGAGCCTCACGTGGTCCATGTAGCGTGAATAAGAGTTCTTTTAAGATGTACATTGCATCTCTCCCTTTCGAAACCAATAAAATAGCTCACTGAAGTCAGTTCATATTCTATCAGAGAACCCACGAAATGTATTGCTGTAGCAATGGTGAACTTGAGTCATACGTGAGCTAAGCTAAAACAGTGGTTCGCCCTGACATGGAAGAACGTCGGACGCTGCAGCCATAAGTCAGTTTAGTTCATCTTCAGATTGCAAGGATGAAGTCGTGTCTCGCCTCAAGACGCGTAGGCTACTTCGCATGGAGTATGTGTCATTATACAGACGATAATGGTCATTTGAATGTGGAATATGATACAATCGTTCAAATTATTGGATACTGAAAGGATATGGTACGCAGCGATGTTGCAATGGTTTTTGAAACAAGTAATACCCAGTGATTCTTGATGGATAAGATACGCTTTGCAAACAAAAGTTTCGTGGGATTCACGAGAAAATTTCTAGTGTCATTATAGGATATAAGGAAATGTCGGTATGTATTTTGCATATGAAATACTTATGATCTCAAATTCAGTTTCTAAAAATGGATTTTGTGATCTACGCTTGTTTTGATGAGAAATTGTATCTGTTTTTGCTGGGGCTTTCCATCGGGCGCAAGCTTTCATTTCATCATCCATTGTGGTTGTGACCTGTTTCAGACAAGCTCACTTATCAGTAATGATTGGCATTGACTGTGATTGTCCATTTCGTAACAGAAGGACGATTGTTCAACAGAACAATTGTTTGGTCTCCTTTAGTAAATAGCAATTTATCAGCTCGCTAAAACAGTACATTTGTGAAAAATAATGTACAGTTTAGACAATAATGACGTCAAAGCAGTACTTTAAAAGTTGAAAAAGTTAAATATTGAAACATCTAATGCATGGGGATGCAAAACGCTGTTTACCTTTTCATGTTTTTGTGATAATTATCAATATAAACGTAGCGTCCTTTGCACCCTTCAGAACGGCAAACCACTTATGCTAACTTGTTACTTACACACGGTAGGCAGGATTGCAGCAATGTCTCCAGCAGCGTGATAATTATCAATATAAACGTAGCATCCTTCGCACCCTTCAGAACTGCAAACCACGTATGCTAACTTTTCACTTACACACGGTAGGCAGGGTTGCAGCAATGTGTCCAGCAGCGTTTTCGTACTCACATGTGACGAAGGCCCAAAAGGAGTAGTCCGAGAAACAGCTTCATTGTCAATCAGCGATGCAAAGGAACTGAAAGTATTCATGTATTAAGCCATATAACATGACATGAAGGCTTGATGGATCGATTAGGAATCAATGGCGGTATCTAGGAAAAGGGCGGGCTAGTTTAGTGCGAGATGAAATGGTTCACCACAATCAGTTTAAAAATGACATGTGAAACAGCAAACTAAGCGACTCGCTCTATTGGTCAGCAATAAAGGACCAAACACGAGCGCTGCAGAGTATTGAGCGCTAGACGTTTTGGCTTGTGCCGTTTCCGAGCATCGCTCAGCCTAGTGACGCCCCTTTGTATTAAGGCGATATCTCCGTTCTTCGGTGATGGCACTGCCGCGATGGCCCGCCACCAACAGCCGTCCTCAAGATCGACGGCAGATCTCCGGACGGCATCTGTTTCCGGACGGCATCGTCATCCCTGGAGTCTGTGGTTCACGTCGTGACAGTAGTGTGGTAGCAATGTCTCCACTAGCAGGTGCTTCTGAGTCCAACTCCCTCTCTCAGCAACTGCAGCAAGTTACGTGTCATCTTGTCATAAGATATATAATCTTGTAAGGATATGGCGGCCCATAAAATGGGGTGGTTACGCTTCGGGTGAGAAGGAATGGTTAGCGAAAGAATGGTTTGAGAAATTACATGTGAAACGTCAAATTAAGAAACATACAAAATGGTCAAGACCGAACGACCGGACATCGATGTAGTGGCTGCAGCAAGTTACATGCCCAAATTCCAAGGCGCGGATCCATCCGACTAAGAGCCACAGCGTCCTGTCGCCATACCATAAATTGTGCAGCACTCTACCTTGGTTGTTAACCCGATGTGTAGCTCGTAGCTTTGTCGTTTTGGCTCGGCCTGTCCTAAAGTTACATCCATCGGTCTTATATATGCGAGCCGGAGACGGGTCGGCGTCAGTCTCATCAGCTAGCTGATTTATGGAGACGCACGTTACGGCTGGGATCCAGTTAACCGTGACAGAGTAGACAGTGGCAAGGAAACATCCCATCATCCCAGCTGCCGTACTGTAAATATCACATGTTTGAACACGCTTGATGAAATAACCTCATAAGATGGAGGGAATTGGTGTCAAATGCACACGGCGTAGGTTGCACAACAGCGGAAAATTGAAACGTCTTAAAACAAACTCAAATCGTCTGTTCATCACCTCAATAACGGCGATAAAGTCACGATCCCTTATTTGAACATTTATTTGAAGATGACAATGTATCTATCTGATAGCCAAAATAGATTACCGATCGTTCGTCATATCAATGAAACAGGGTGAAAGGTACCAAATACAATATATTTATTTGCGATTTGGGGGGGAATTAGTACAATTCCACAGTCCCAACCTCTCATACATTTGCTCGTCCCGATTGTTTTGAAACGCTACGGTCCATTATAAGCCCATCTTTCACGCGCATCATTGCCAGAGGTGAAGAAGGGCCATTATTCATTGATTATGAACGGTATGAATAGTTCAATGCATATTGACAATGGAGGGGGAATCGGCAAATTCCATTTAAAGACATCATAATTTAGGAATAAATACATTTTAGATATCTGCCTTATTTGACACGTTAAAGTAAAAATAAGATGACGCGCAATAAAATACTATTGTTTCCAAGCGTCTGATAATGGAAGTAAATCAGTGTTTTATTTTAGAACAAACTCCGGAATAAGAAACGCAATGAATGAAATTATCAAAATCAAATATTAGGATACAATGAAGTAAGAAAACCAGACACCTTTCAGAGATCAAGTGGAAGTCTATAATAATATGCTACATTTTAGCATTTCAACCGATTCCATATCGGGGTTCCATTAAACATTCTGGTGCAACTGATACGACATACCAAGCGTTTATGGCAGAGTAGCAACTGATGATGATCCGCGGAAATCGCATATATGGACTGTGCGATACAGTTCAATGCCAATTTTAACGTGGGGCATCATAAAACAGTGTGTCAGACAAATCTGATTCTGTTTAGTAATTATCTGGTATAGGAAAGGGTCGCCAACACCACAAGATGGGAGTCCACAAGCTATTAATTTCTACCAGTTTTGGTATGATGTACATTTCGGTATACATGTAATGACCAATTACAACCAGCCTGTATTTCTTTAGTTGCTTTAATTTACGAAAACATTCGAATGCAACCCTACTATGTGGACAAACCATGGAAGAGATAAAAGTGTGTCAGACAAATCTGATTCTGTTTAATAATTATCTGGTATAGGAAAGGGTCGCCAACATCACAAGATCGGAGTCCACAAGCTATTAATTTCTATCGGTTTTGGTATGATGTACATTTCGGTATACATGTTATGACCAATTACAACCAGCCTGTGTTACTTTAGTTTCTTTAATTTACAAACACATTCGAATGTATTGTCCCTGGTGTATCCATCTATTTGCCTGTGCGGTATGTATGTTATGGTGTTCGTTTATCCTGGAGGTCATGGAGAGGAAATTGAAAGTCAAAAGTTATATGTAGCTTGAAAAGCTGACCCCATGCATTTGATATGCATTTAGGTATCTGGTTGGCTCTCTTTTCTGCTTATCAATCTATCCATCCACATTTGCCACCCTATGCTCTTAATGTGGTATTCCTTGTTTTTATATTGAACAGTAATTTTCGCCTGGTCTATCGTAATTGATCCTTAAATTAAGCTGATAACATGCACTTGTTGCCGTTTTCTTTCACAAACTTTCACATTAGAGATAGCTGGGCAACTTAGTAATTACTTAGGTGGCAGTGACCTCATACAATCTTAACTTGGAGTCCTAAAATGTAATGATTCGTTATTTCATTTGTTATCAAGTACATTGGCATGACATGACATGTTTGCGAATGACATTTTGAAGCAAATATCGACTATTCCTAATATCAGTATTAAACTGACAGAAATAAATTTCGGTGTTGAAACCGCAGCTGTATATTTTACAGTTTTGTATTAGCATTCACCTCGAGCAAGGACCGGTTAGCCATCACTGTGCTGACCGTCAATAATTTATTTTCGTATTATTTGTCCGACACCAATTATTATTCGATGCTACAAATATTCAGTGGAACGATATCAATGACAACACTACGACGCATGTACTGTGTGCAGTTATTTGTTGAGTAATATTGTATAAGGTCTACCTATATACGAGTATCTCTTAAGCAGGGTATTACTGTGTAATTTCAAATGAATTTTTAGACGTAACACACCGTGTGTGAAATGTAGTTCAAGAAACCAAAAAGAACATGCCGACTAATGTGTTTGCATAGATTTGGTGAAATAAGCGACTCCAATAGACGGAGAGTCGTGCGCCCCAACTCTGCCTCATTAGTGACTCCGGGTTTATGCACCCGTCAGGGCTTGATGCTTTGTGTAACTTTACACAATAAAAGTCAATAAACTAGATAAGAGTCGCTCGCTTGCCGATTCACTTGAAATGTGTTGAGCTGTGATATTTGTCCTTGCGATTAAGTTTCGTTATCGCTCCACAAATTCACATTATATAATGGCGAAGTGGTCGTTACGTGGACTTATTGGGATGACATAACAATGATAACGTATGCACATAACAGACCATTGTTTATTGGAGCGGTTATCTGAGACTGACTGCATCTGCAACGTACCACGATAACCGATCATTACGCCTACAGTTATCTTGATTTTCAAGCGGCTTTAATGTGAATGTTCATACATTAGCTTCAATGAACGCTTGATTCGTATCTAAATATTTAGCGATAGATGCGAATGAAATTCATCGACTCTTCGTCCACTGTCAATAGTTGGAAATGTTCGGACCGACTATAATCGATGAACGAGGCTTCATAGTTGCCCTTGTCATTACCTCATCTATCTTATGTGGCCCATTAACCAAGAAACATACTAACAATTACGCTGTATTTGTTACACATTTCACCCGAGTCGTGTGTTAATGCTATATTTGCGGTTAAAAATAATCTGCGACCAATTAGCAACGTTAACACCGAACGGGGGCTCGTGATGCTATGACTTGTGTCGAGAGGGTGAAGAGGCGGTTCACGTTTTTTGCATTATCTTATTGCGCAATCGACAATGCTTTGCTTCGACACCCATTCGGGCCATCTGATGCGATTGTGTCGCAAAATTGGTTGGTGTCCCAATAAATCAGAAAGCTAATGAGACAGACGCCGACCCCTACCCAGGTCGCTTATATAGAGACCCGGGAATGGAACTGAGACAAGCCAATCAGACCAGATCAAGCTGCGAGCTACACAACGTGTTAACAACCAAGGTAGAGTGATGCACTTCTGATGATATGGCGATAGGACGCTGGTTCTATTACTAAGCATGCTTCCGCTGTAGTTTGACACATCAGTTTGACACATTGATCAGTTCGTTTGGTCTTTGAAGCAGTTTCTGAGTTTGGCGTCTCATGGGTAATTTCTTAAACCATTCCTTTTTCAGACCATTCCTTCTCACACGAAAGGTAATCATGACCACATCATATACAATATGCGTAAAGCCACCATGTTACGTATTTATGTTTCATAACATATCAAACGAACAATTTCAGTTCCTCGACATCGCTTTGTGAAGATGAAGCTGTTACTCGGACTGCTCCTACTGGGCCTCCTGGCCATCACCTGTGAGTACAAAGCGTCACCGCGTCATGGACGCAGTTGTATAGCGTCACCGTGTCATGGACGCAGTTCTATAGAATGATGTTGTTAACGTCTGATGTGATAATGGGTCTTCATTTTCCAATAGGGTTTACCCCTTGTCGGTTTTAACTTGAATACTTTGGTGTGTTAATTGCAGTCATCGAATGCGTGGTAGACCCAAAAGCACCCGATGCACCCTTTGCTACAACCCTGCCTGCCGCGTGTAAGTAACATGTGGGCACATTCAGCGAGCCGTTATGAACGGTTTAAATGCTAAGTACGTTTACATTCACCCTCGCAGGAACAGCGACCTGTTATATCCCCTTATGTCCTCAAGATGTGGATATTTTGACATGATGATTATCAACCTGTTTTCTTCATTCAATAAATGGCATCGTCGTGCCCATGGCCAAATTTGTGTGACTTTAAGATCTGTAGCACTCATAGCATGTTGTGTTCTTTTACATATGTAGCTTTAGCTTGGTGATCGAGAGTAGTGATAGGAAACATAATTTCCCCACACACCAGCACACAGAATGTGTGCGTACATACATACCTTTGACCCTTATCTTTGATAGATTCAGCATATGTCGTTATATTCTACTTTCGTTCATTCATTCATCATATCATCAGGGAGTTGATTTCAGTCCAGCATGACCAATGATATGTCCTCCCTTGATCGCCGCGTTATTGTCTCTGTTGCGCAGGTGCGGAAATCGATCGCATTGTCGCCACGACCAGAGCCACCCCAGAACAGGCCTATCAGCTCGGAGAGCTGCAAAAGAGTTGTAAGTAGAATGTAGTCAGACAGTTGCTTCTCTGAATTGGTTAACGCATTAGACCGCAGATTGTGGTCATGGATTCCATTACCCAGACGAAAGAAATCTATTTTGGAAAAATGGAAGGCCTTATTGCAACATTTGTATTAGGCAATTTATATTTGTAACTGTATAATTAACGTGTCTTGTTCGATATATTGTCAAACCTGTGTAATACAAAACAAAACAAAAAGTGAGGAAAATGTTTTGCGTAAAATGTTGGGCCTGTGGCATATTTATCAATTCATCCTTCATTCTTCTTGGATGTTCATTCGTCAAATGTATATACATTTTGTACAAACACATCATAAACACCGATTCATTCCATTTAGTTTCATTTCATTTCCCATAAAAAGCTTTTGGGCAAGTCAAAATGCAGACCGCCCCGTTACTGCGTCTTAGGCAACTGCATCCATATAAAAAATTGCAATTGAAAGTTACTCTTAAACGTCATGTGCGTCATGAACATGTCTTTTAACCGCATCTATTGTTTCTCTTCATGCCAGGCCGGAAGTGGCCACGCTGGCCACCCCGTCCATACGGCAGATAAATGGATAAACGGAGCGTTCTGAAGGAATGCCATGATGCTAAGGCCCTAACCAATGTCAATGGAGGGCTGCAGTCATGGCACGGAGACTAAGTGGGTTGACTATGTTCACCATCCATGGCATGACTACTTGCTGATTTTGGGATGCGGCCTGGGGTCCACATTCACCTCGGCTGTCCACTCGAGCCATCTCTAGACACGGTCTCCATAATCTCTCCATAGAGATACTCGGTCTCCATAGTCTTAAATTCCTACAGAAATAAAGCGCCTTTACCACGTTGAATATTGTTGTCCTTATCAGAGTTCATGGCTTATGCTATATGTCTAGATAGGGCATGAATGCAAGGAATACAACAGTCAAACAGTATCGTTGTTCGGAGACACTGACCTAAGGTTCTAGCTGTACACAGTTCCTATCGATCTGAAGCGTGTGTTTTATTGTTGAAACCCTCAATATTCATGACGACAAAAAAAAGGTTTGCCACCTCTGCCGGCTTACCAATAGCTATTTAATCTCATGCTGCACTAAATTGGGAGACGACCTATGTTTTCAAGTATAATTACATATAATAATGGCAACATGTACTGGTACATGTTCACTGAAGATAACAGTTTTTCAAAGCGCTTGTCCTTGCCATGTCATGCCAAATTTGTAGTATTTTATTGTTTGTTTGCACTGCAGGAATGATGTGTTCTTGTCACAACATTTCCTTGTCCAGGGTTTGTTATCAGCTCTAAGTCTTTGCAATACATTGTTTCACTTTTAAGTCAAAAGTTAACCTTTAAAGCGTCAATAATTTCTTAAATGAACTTGCTTTGGCTCAGACTATTCCTATGGTATCTCATGGGGAAAATGCTGATGCTAAAAATGACGATGCAAAAGTCAAATTCATCATGCCGTAGAGTGACAATTTGGTCGATATTTATTTGCCAATTTGCTGTGATCGGTTTGAAAATCTCTGATGTATGCGAGTAAGCAAAACAGCAGCATATTAATGGTATCAAACCTACCGCAGTTTGTGCGAGAAAATCAATGACATTGATTCTCGCATGAGACGGCTGACGGCTCAGCAAAAAATACTATCATATCCTCGTATTATAGCTTCGGATAGGATACCATGTGATAGGATAGGATATGTGCTGATGTAAATCCATCTCGCACTCAGAAGAACTGTACTGTTGGTACCAAACGGCCAAAAATCCGCAGTAGGCGGAGGGACGTTGTTATTCGGAGACTCCAAATAGGACATACGTTCCCAACCCATTGCTATCTTCCCAAAGGAGAAACACATCCGGAATGTGTTCCCTGTGAGGAACCTCTGACAGTGGTGCGTCTGGAATACTCGCTCTATGTTTGCACCGGCCGTGTGCACGCCAATGTTAATTCATTCCATTTTCGCTGACTTCTGTTATTTACGACAGTGTGCCTGCTGCCCTTGGGGCGTATTTTTTGTCATACAAAGAGGTTAAATCGCAGCAACATCATGAGATTGGTATCATCAAATTAATGTTGTTTACTCACGTCATCGCTTTTCAGAACGATCACAGCAAATTTGCGGGAAAATGTGGGCAGAAATGTCACTCTACAGCATTTAGAAATTTGACGGTATCATAAGTTTATATGAATTAAATATTTTTGCCGATATATGCAACAAGTTGTCATACTGTGTTTGTGCTCAGCAACCTGGCTACAGCAGGTGATATCTCATGGACAAGCGTGGCCTTCTTGCGTAAAACATCATCAACAGGTGTGCCTTTCAGTGATGTTATATCTATACCATATAATATATATATATAACATAATTATTTCGAAGTATACGATAGATGACGTGATTGCTAGTTGAAATCCCACTCGGAGCCAAATCAGCCCCCGTTGCTGAAATATTTACTGCAAAGCAAGAAGCCAGTGATGTTGTTCAGATTTTTATGAATACGTGCATGGTCTTGAAGGTACATCATAACAAGCATCATGATTCCCAGCTGGCAAGGATGAAACAGGAAGCCACAGCAAGGAGAACATCAGAAGGTGCTGCGCATATTAGAGAATGATCCAGTGGAAGGAAACTGGGGTTGTATTATATTATCGTTTGAACTAATACAAAACTCCCCTTCATTAGATATGCGCAGACGATATAACCACTATAATTCATGAGAAGATGACATCGTTCCTACCTGATAGTGCAGATGGATTATTTCGATCATAAGTCGCAGTTCTGATAGCGAAAATTTGGCGCCAACGCGGGTGAATTTTTTTAAATATATGGCATTTGTTCTGGATTTTGGGAGAAATGAAGCGTAACTTCATCCAAGTTTACCAAAGATACACATGCGGTAATGACAATGGGGAATATGAAGCATCGTTCATCGATTAATGTCGTTCCGAATATTTCCAACAATTGACAGTTGGATTTGGAATCCATCAATTTCATTAGCATCTATCGGTGAATATTTGGATAGAATAAGGGCGTGCATTGAAACTAATGTATGAACATCCACATTAAAGCCGCCTAAAAATCAAGATAACTGTAGGCGTAATGACCGGTTTTCGTGATACGTTGCAAGAAGGGGATGTTCAATGTTCGCATTTAAATCGGCGACTTTCTAACGAGATGTGTATATATATATTTCATTATCTTTTAGTAAGTACTAATACTGTGTACCGCATGACATAAGACTCAAGGGTGGCTCCAAGGTCACTCCCCAAAGATCTTAGCCAGCGTCTCCTGTCCAATATTACTTTTGGTTCCAGTTTGCCACGTTTGTATGCAGGCAAATACTTGGTGAAATTAACGAATTTTGACCGGACTTGCTGAAATTGTAAATAACCGATCTGTACCCGTGTCTCTTTCTCTCATTACGGTGCAGTCCGTCTCAAATGAAAATGTGACGACCACTTCGCCATTATACAATGTGAATTACTGGAGCGATAAGGAAACTTAATCGTGGAGACAGATATCGCAGTTCGACACATACCAAGTGAATCGACAAGCGAGCGACTCTTATCTAGTTTATTGACTTTTCGTGTGTAAAGGTACCCAAAGCATCACGCACTGACGAGTGCAGAAGCCCGGAGTCACCAAAGAAACAATTGGAAACAAGCCATCATCCCAGCTCCCTTAAAGCAATATATTCCGTATTTGTTGTTGTACCAACCTCTTCTCCATGTCAAATTAATATATTATGTCTTGAATTTAAATCCTGAAAGCCCGTGGCTATCCGGAGAGAGCCAATTTGTGTTCCGGAGTAGAAGAGTTGGTGGCCGGCTTTAAATTCCTACGCGCCTCTTGTTTGTTCGGTTGGGTCATCAATAACACGCGGAAAATTTCAGAAAACTTCTTCGCGGCGGAAATTCCGAAGTTTTTCCCAGTATTCCGCATGATTTCAAAAGTATCCTGCAAGTATTCCGCGTTTTAAGGAGATCCCTTCGGTATGCTGTGTGATGTCGTTAAAGTTAAAGTTTGACATTTGAATCAATTCGATATCGTGGTTCCATGGAACCTTATGGTACAACTGATACAATATACCAAGCGTTTGTGGCATAGTAACAACTGATGATGATCGGCTGAAAATGCAGATATCCAATTTGCGACACAGTTTCATACCCATTTTAACGGGGGTGCAGTTATAATATCATACCACTATCAGGGGAAGCATGGAAGAGGTAGCACTGTGTCAGGCAAATCCGGTGCTGTTGATTCAATCGTTGGGCATAGAGAAGGGCCGCCAACATAGCAATATTGGAGCCCATAAGCTATTTAAATTTTTTTACAAAAGTTGATGTTGTGTATTTTGGCGTATCCGACTATTTGTCCGTGCAATATGCGTATTATCGTGTTAGCTTATCCGGAAGGCCATGCGCAGGGTTAAGTTTGATAGCCAAATAGGATGTACTCTTATTTGTTGAGTAATATTGTATTATGTGTATCTCTATACGAATATCTCAATATAATCAAGATATTAGTGTAATTTCAAATGAATACATTCATAAATGTAACACACGATTTGTGAAATACATTGCCAGAAGCAAGAAAAGGAGATGCTGTTTCATATTTTTACTTAGATTTGGTCAAACAAACGAATTTAATAGACGGAGAGTCGTGGGTATCAACTCTGCCTCATTGGTCACGGGTTTCTGCACGCGTCAGTGCTTGATGCTTTTTGTAACTTTACACAAGAAAAGTCAATAAACTAGATAAGAATCGCTCGCTTGTCGATTCGCTTGAAATGTGTTGAACTGTGATATCTGTCTTTGCGATAAAGTTTCGTTATCGCTGCAATAATTCAGAATGGCGAAGTGGTCGTTACGTGGACTTATTGGGATGACATAACAATGATAATGAATGCACACCTCTGCTCATTCAAAAAGAACTTCGATACGGAACCGTACCTTCGATATTATTTAACTAGGTCACAACGGTATCTTATAGGCGTAACTACGGTGCGGAATTTTACCAATTGAAATAGACACAATATAACGAATAAAACTGACCTTAATTCTGACAAAGGTAGAAAATTTGACCATCTATGAACGCAAATGTCGTTTTTGTAGTACTGGGGAAGTAGAATTACGAAATTAATTTTCTTTGTAAATGTAGGTAGTAAGTTTAGTATTCATATATCTAATGCAAAATGGAAGTAAAGAAGTTGCGCGGTACTTGGATGAGGCTTGGGCAAAAAGACAAGGCTTATTGTACATAACTGGTTAAGTGTACACATGTTTTCGTTTTCTTTGTTTAACTTGAGTGCATTTATTACGTTATGTGTTAGCATACTAGTGCTGTCCGATGGCTCTTCTAGTGCTGTAGTCAATTTTAAGTCCTGGAGGACTGGGCCAGATAATACTTGCCTTTATGTATTGTGTTTGTATGTCGGTATTCTTCCAAGTGGTTATACTAAAATAATATCTATCTATCTATCATATTCTCGCATTACAAAGTCGCGATTGAAATGCGAACATTGAAACATCCCCTTGTTTCAACGTATCGCGATAACCGATCATTACGCCTACAGTTATTTTGATTTGCACGCGGCTTTAATGTGGATGTTCATACATTAGCTTCAATGCACGCTTTATTCATTTCCCAATATTCAGCGATAGATGCGAATGGAATTGACGGATTCTTCGTCCGCTGTCAATAGTTCTATATGTACAGACCGATTATAATCGATGGACGATGCTTCATATTTGCCATTTTTATTACCTGATCTATCTTATGTGGCCCATTAACGAAGTCGATCCGGAACGCGAAACCTACGCACGATTACGCCGTATTTGTTAGACATTTCACCCGCGTCGTCGCGGCCATTCGTGTGTTAGTGCTACATTTGTTATATTAATCTACGATCTATTTGCAATGTAAACATCTGAGTTATGGCTCAGGATGCTATGACCTGGCGAGAGGGTGAAGAGGCGGTTCACGTCTTTTACGTTATCTCATTGCGCGATCGACAGTGCTTTGATTCGACAAACATTCGGGCCATCTGATGCGATTGTGACGCAAAATTGGTTGGTGTCCCAATAAATCTGATAGCTGATGAGCCGGACGCCGATCCGTACCCGGGTCGCTTGTATAGAAACCCGGGAATTGAAATGAGACACGCCGATCAGACAAGATCAAGCTGCGAGCTACACAACGTGTTAACAACCAAGGTAACGTGATGCAATCTGATGCTATGGCGATAGGATGCTGGTTCTATAACTCAGCATGCTCCGCTTTAGGTTGACACAACATTTCGGCACATCGATCAGTTCGTTTGGTCTTTGAAACAGTTTCTTAGTTTGACGGCTCATGAGAAATTTCTCAAACCACTCTTTTCTCATACGATTCCTCCACACCCGAAAGGTAATCACCTTATGAGCACATCATATATCATATGCGTAAAACCACCATGTTACGTATTTATGTTTCATGAAATATTGAATGAACAATTTCAGTTCCTTGATATCACTGTGTGAAGATGAAGCTGTTCCTCGGACTGCTCCTACTGGGCCTCCTGGCCATCACCTGTGAGTACGAACCCAACAAACATGAGCAGTGCAGGCCCGATATCGGCGGAATAACAGCAGAAAAGATACATTAGAGCGTTCCGTTTGAAGTTGTATCTCTCAGCGCCACCTAGCGAATAGGACTTGTTTATTACGGGATGCACGACTGTTTGAACGGCGGCGCCTTTTCTCTGACTTGACTGTATTGGTTTAGAATTCTATGTTCCTAATAATTAGAGATCTAGCTGGAAAGTAGCTAGACAATCGGTGATAGTACAGTTCCTCGCTTTATCAAGCCTTCTGATAGGAATATAACCAAAAAGATATGTTTAATCTTGTGTTGGCGATAAAGGGATGAGGTGATTTCTGAGACGTTTTTGCTGTGAATCCCTGTGTGCGGCTGCTTTTGGTTGAAATAAATAATGACAGTTTTCTATTTATCATTTATATTACCACAATAAGACGATGTAGAATAACCCTAATCCGATCTACGTGAACGTACTGCTGGCGAGCCGCCATCGGGCCAGCGTTGGTCGCTTGCGGGTTCGGTACAGGCACTTGCCGGCTCAGTACCGGCCCGTTTTCGACCCGTTATCGACAGATACCGGCGTGCCAGCATCGGCCCATTACTACGCCGGTGTGCACGGTGTTACTGGCCCGGTACCTGGAGCCAGCATCGGGCAGACACCAGCAGTTTGGGGCAGCCTGTATCGGGCCAGTACTGGTCCGATTCCGTCATGTTTGTTGGGAAGCGTCACCTTGTCACGGACGCAGTTCCATAGAATTATGTTGTTAACGTCTGATGTGATAATGGGTCTTCATTTTTCAATACGGTTTACGCCTTGTCGGTTTTTACTTGAACACTTTGACGTCTCAATTGCAGTCATCGAATGCGTGGTAGACCCAGAAGCACCCTTTGCTACCACTCTCCCTGCCGTGTGTAAGTAACCTGTGGGCACATTAAGCGAGCCGTTATCGAGGCTTTAAATACTAAATAGGTTTACATTCACCCATACAAGAACAACAACCTGTTATATCCCCTTATGTCCTCAAGAAGTGGATATTTTGACATGATGATTATGAACTTGTTTTCCTCATTCAATAAATGGCATCGTCGTGCGCATGGCCAAATTTGCGTGACTTTACAATCTGTAGCACTCTTAGCATGTTATGTTTTTTTACACTTGTAGCTTTAGTTTGGCGATCGACATTAGTGATAAGAAACCTAATTTCCCCACACACCGGCACACCGAATGCGTGCATACATACCCTTGACCCTTATCCTTGATAGATCTAAAACATGTCGTTGAATTCTACTTTCGTTCATTCGTTCACCATATCATCAGGGAGTTGATTTAAACCCACCATCACCAACGCTATGCCCTTCAATAATTGCTGCGTTGTTGTCTCTGTTGCGCAGGTGCGGAAATCGATCGCATTGTGGCCACTACCAGGGCCACCCCAGAACAGGCCTATCAGCTCGGGGAGCTGCAAAAGAGTTGTAAGTAAATGTAGTCAGAAAGTTGACGCATGTCGTATGCGGTTGCTTCTCTGAAGTGTTTAGCGCAATAGACATTTCTTTTAACCACGTATTATGTTTCTCTTCATGCCAGGCCGGTGGTATGTACACGTAGGAAGCGGCAGCCACAGCGGATAGATGGAGGAATGCCACGACGACGAGGCCACATCCAATGACAATGGTGGGCCGCAGTCGTGGCGCGGACACTCTATGGGTTGACTACGTTCACTAGCCATGGCATGACCTCTTGCTGATGCGGCCTACGGACCCCATTGGCCACGGTCCTCATACTGTCTGTCTGTTTCCTACAGAAATAAACCGCGCTAACCAATGTAAATATCTTGATCGTTATTCTAGCCCAAGCATTATGTGGTACATGGCTGGAGAGCGCATCCATGTTAGATACGACCACGAAACGACAAAATATTGTTTTTAGATTGAATTGATTAATTGACATAGGTGAGTTGCCTTCCAGTCAGTGCCCAGCAGTAGATGCTGTTCCTGTGGGGATTATCGCCCTCGTCATTATCTATACAATTTTGTTCATGTTCAACAAATCATGTTCCGTCATATTTCGCGCTCTGTTAATTACGTGTCAGTGACCTCATACAATCTTAAATTTGAGTCCTAAAATGTCATGATTCGTTATTTCATTTGTTATAAAGCCTATTTGTAGCCTATTTGTAGCCTATTTGTAGCCTATTTCACGAATGACATTTTGAGGCAAATATTGAATATTCCTAATCTCAATAGTAATCTGATAGAAACAATTTTTGCCATTTCGTATTAATATTCATCTCATGCAAAGACCGGTTATCGCATATCCAAGACTATGCTGACCGTCAAGAGTTCACTTCCGTATTATTTTCCGACACGGTCTGTTATCTGTTACTACTATCTAAGAATATTTAAGTTGGAACGATACCGATAACACACTCAAGAGACGTAACATTACATGCCAGCTAATGCTGTTACATAGATTTTATGAAATAAACGACTCGTGCGTCCCAACTCATTGGTGACTCCAGGTTCCTGCAGGTGCCAATGTATGATGCTTTGGGTAACTTTGCTCAAGACAAGACAAAATAGATACATTGGCTCGCTTGTTGATTCCCCTGCAATGTGTTGAACTTGGACATCTGTCTTTATTAGTGATATTAATTTATATTGTATAATGGCGAAGTGGTCGTTGCGTGGACCTATTGGGATGACATAACAATGATAACGTATCATACCATTATTTGTTGGTCGCATTACAATGAGAGAAATATACACGGGTACAGATGGGTGACGTACAATTCCAGCAAGTCAAGTCAAAATTCGTTCATTTCACCAAGTTTTGGCACTATAAAAACGAGGAAAACTGGAACTAACAGTACATCTTGGACGGAAGACGCTGGCGAAGACATATAGAGCGATGGCCCCCCGAGGGTCATATTTTAAGCTGTACAAAGTATTAAATACCAACTAAAAGATAATATCAATATATATGGATATCTCATATTCAGAAATTACAAAGTCGCCGATTGAAATACGAACGTTGAAACATCCCCTTATTTCAACGTATCACGATAACCGGTCATTACGCCTACAGTTATCTTGATTTGCACGCGGCTTTAATGTGGATGTTCATGCATTAGCTTCAATGCACGCTTTATTCATATCCAAATATTCGGCGATAGATGCGAATGGAATTGACGGGTTCTTCGTCCATTGTCAATAGTTGGATATATACGGACCGATTATAATCGATGAACGATGCTTCATATTTGCCATTGTTATTACCTTATCTATCTTATCTGGCCCATTAACCAAGTCGATCTGGAAGGAGAAACCTACGATCCTGAAATTGGCTGAGTTTGATTACAAGATACTGCATAATGTGGTACCATGCAACGCCAATCTTAAGAAGTGGGGTAAACGCGAGTCAGCCAACTGCGACTTGTGCCCTGGATTCCAAGACATACCACACCTCCTATTTCAATGTTGTCACGCGAAAGAAGGTGTGGTCTGTCCTGAGTCGTTTGATTAAGCCAGTACAGCTCCAGGATATATATGTGGGCCGCGAGAATAAAACTGAAGATCTGGTAGTAGCATTGGTAGCATATTTATTATACAAATAATGGTTGGAGTCTGTTTATGATGACAAACCATGTCTGTGGGATAATTCTATAAGTGTTTTTACTCACGAACTAGCATCAAGGTCATCACTTTATGCAAACACGATTAAACAGCAAGATGCCATAACGCGAACGCTAACGCAACTATTCGTAGAATATAGAAAGTAATCTAGCATACGCAAAATAGTAGATGTAACCTATGTAACATCAATGTGCTATACTACCTGCATGTATTTTATTTCTCTTTGTGAATAAACTTTTATTAAAGAAAAAAATGATCAACAGACGAACGAGTTTTTGCAATCAATCAAACAAACTAACGATGGATGAATGGATGAATGGATTCTTGTATTTACTAAAGTGATAAAATTAGTAAGTAATAATATAAACTGAACAATGTTTGTAGAAGTATAAATGATAATTAGTTGATTGTCTCTCACCCAGTAAAACAACCATAAAACATCCCTTGCATAGCAACATATATTTTAATTGACCGTAATTTTGCAGAAAATTAGGTCCGAGTAGTGCTATGGAAGTAGAAGAACGGTAAACCAACGGTTGTCCATAATCTGGCATGCAATAGGTTGATTGTTAATTATGTTTTGGGGGCTTTACTTGGTGTACACAATCTCCTTCTCCCGCATTAACTTGCAATTTTTTTTTACATCTTTGCCAGGAAATTTTTCCTGACTTGATCTGTAACAAATGATACACTTAGCATCTTAGTAAATATCATTTACCAGTGCTGCTTAGCACTATAAAACATGGATGGTAATTTACGACAGACCACTTCACCAATCATAGGGAAGGATATCATATGAGGCTATGCACTACATTTATGTATACATCACACAGGAAGCAAAATGAATACCAAAGATAATATTATAAATGGTATAACCTGAAAACGAGAGCATACCATGGTAAAGGGTTCCCACATGATACATAAAAACAATTCCCTGATTTTTCCCTGAGCCATTAAAAGTGTTCCTGAGTAACAGAAAGGCATGTGGCCTTCAACCTCCCCACACCAACACCACCAAATAATTGGAGGCAGGCACGTACGCAACAAGGCTGAGGTTGAGGCATGCACTCATAGACACATGTACAAGGGAACCAAGAAAGTATCTTATGTTAACGAAAGGAACAGGACTTATGGGTCTCAATCTCTGTACGAAGGTGCATACACATAACAACAGACAACCGTTTCAAAAAAGATCGAGAGAGGGGGTTGGGGGGGGCAGGCTTATTCCCTCCACTCCATCCGGTGTTTGCCATTTCACCCAGCAGACCAACTAACAGGGGGCAGAGGGGGGTGGGGCGGGGTGGAGTGGTGTGACAAGATTATATAGTTTTAAAAAAATTTCAATTTATAAAGGCTCCTTTTGTTCGCATGTTGATGGTGTCACGCTAAAACCTTGGTGTCTCCAGGTGCTATAAAGTATAGTATTTATAAATACATACTTTTCATCGATATCCATAAGCAAATATTCGTGAATATAAGCAAATAGTAATCGTATACACATGCCGTACTCCGCTCGCCTTTCCGCAATATTTTTAAAACTTCGCGCATGCGCCTTGCGATCTCCACTGCGCAACTCCGTTGGCGGCAGCGCAATCTGCCTCCTGTACATCTGCCACTTAGTGCAATTATTGGGTTTGCGGCGGGTGGGGGGGTGGGGGGGGTGGGGGAGGGGGGTAAAGCCGCCAAAATACGCTCGTAAGGGTGTTTCACCCTACAAATCGGCCCAAACGTTTAAACGGCTTAAACTGCGAAAATGCCCGCTCGGCAGGGGAATTTTTCTTCCTCGGACTGGGCCCGCTCGGTTTATTATTTTCCCCGGGAAACCCTCTCTATAAACGCACAGTCCCCCCCCCCACCCCCCTACCAGCAGCCGAGCGGAATTTAGCGGTAAAAGGCCCCGAGCTGATTTTGGCGGTGGAAAACTGCCCCCAAACCCAGCAATGCACGTCTAAGTTCGATAGTCCAGAAGAAACGTCCAGTTTCCAACTAGATCTTAGCTGCAAGAATTTTTGAAGTCCGAATTTTAAACCAAATAATAACTACCCGGTAGGTGATCGATTATACACAATTTCACTGCATAGTTAGTTTTTAGTTGAGTTTTAGTTATATGTCTCAGTTGAGAACTCACTTTTCTTCTGTACGGAATACCATGTGCAGTTTTATCATGCACATGATAGGATATATACCATGGAATACTCTGCTGATATACCATGGTATATAACTCTGGTGGTACAATGATTTGGCATAATATTTCATGGTAATATATGCACTATACCATTGTTGCATGGAACCGTGGTATAGAATGATATACCACAGTAATACCAGGATATTACCATGGTGCCATGATATTATCATGGTATAATGATATAATAATATACCACAGTAATACCATGATATTTCAATGGTGCCAGGATATTACCATATATACCATGATATACCACAGATATATTTATACAAAATATATACCATGATATACCAGATATAACAAAGCAATACCATGGCATAACCATGATATATTGTGGTACAGCATGATAAAGCATGGTATTAGCATGGTATACCATGATATGCCATGATGCACCAAAATATTTTATGGTACACCATGATATACCATGGTATACCATGGTAATACCATTGTTTACGGGGATATATCATGGTTATCATGCTGTACCATGGTATATCATGCTATACCATGGTATATCATGATTTACCATAGTAAAACCATCGTTTACCGCGGTATACCATGGTTTATCATGCATGGTATATTATGATTTACAAGGGTAATACTATCGTTTACCATGGTATACCATGGTTTATCATGCTGTACCACGGTATACTATGCTATACCATGGTATATCATGCTTTACCATGGTAATACCATCGTTTACCATGGTATACCATGGTTTATCATGATTTACCATGGTTATGCCATCGCTTATCATGGTTTATCATGCTGTACCATGGTAAACCATGGTATATTTTCATAAGGGAGGGGTCAAGGGTATGTATGAATGTACACAGTCGGTGTGCTGGTGTGTGGGGAAATTACTTATCACTACTGTCCATCACCAAGCTAAAGCTACAAGCATATTTGGGAGTGTTAAAAGACCATAATATGCCATATGTGCTACAGATTTCAAGGCCACACGTTGGTAAACAAATTTGGCCATATGAGCGACTATGTCATTTATTGAATGAGTATAACAAGTTGATAATCAACGTGTTAAAATATCCACAGCTTGAGGACATCAGGAGATATAACAGGGTGCAGTTCTTGTCCTAATGAATGCTAACGTACTCAGCATTTAGACTCTTAACGGCTAGCTGACTACAGGTTACTTACACACGGCGGGCAGGGTGGTAGCAAAATCTCCACTAGCGGATTCATCCAGTGCTTCTGGGTCTACCACACATTCGATGACTGCAATTGAGACGCCAAAGTATCAAAGGGAAAACCAACAGGGGGTAAACAGCATTGAAAAAGGAAGAAATATATTACACTAAACGTTAACAACATCTATAGAACTGCGTCCATGACACGGTGACGCTTCATACTCACAGGTAATGGCCACGAGGCCCAGTAGGAGCAGTCCGAGGAACAGCTTCATCTTCACACAGCGATGTCAAGGAACTGAAATTGTTTATTCAATATGTCATGTAACATGTGTCATGTAATAAATGCAACATAAACGCAACGGCTAACGCATATTGTATATATGGTCATAAGGTGATTACGTTACGGCTGAGAAGGGATAGTCTGAGGAAGGAGTGGTTTAAGAAATTACCCGTAAAACGTCAAACTAAGAAACTTCTTCAAAGACTAAACAACGTGATTGATGTATATAACTATGCGTCCGATTCTCTATCGCGGAGCATGCCGAATAATATCACCAGCGTCCTGTCGCCATAGAATCATAAGTGCGTTACTCTACCTTGGTTGTTAGCAGGTTGAGTAGCTCGCAGCTTGATTTTGTCTGATCGGCGTGTCTCGGTTTCATTCACATCAGTTTTTTGATTTATTGAGAAACCAACCAATTTTGCGTCACAATCGCATCAGATGTCTTGAATGGATGTCGAATCAAGGCACTGCCGACTGCGCAATAAGATAACGCAAAAGGCGTGAACCACGTCTTCACCCTCTTCAGCAAATAATGGTCTGATAAGTTATCATTGTTATGTCACCCCAATAGGTCTACGTAACGACCACTTCGCCATTATGCAATATGAATTATTAACACAAATAAAGACAGATGTCACAGCTCAACACATTTCAAAGGAATCAACAAGCTAGCGACTCTATCTAGTTTATTGACTTGTCTTGAACTAATTTACCCAAAGCATCATACAGTGGCGCGTGCAAGAACCCGGAGTCACCAATGAGGCAGAGTTGGGACGCACGGGTCGTTTATTTCACTATGTAACAGCATTAGATGGCATGCAATGTGTTGTCTCTTGAGTGTGTTATTTATATCGTTCCATCTTAAACATTTGTAGATAGTCGTAACGGATAACAATCCGTGGCTGGAAAATAATACGGAATTGAAACTCTTTACGGTCAGCGCAGTCTTGTGTAGGCCATAACCGGTCTTTGCATGAGGTCAATGTTAATTACGAAAAGGCAAGAATAGTTTTTATCAGATCACTATTGATATTAGAAATATTCAATATTTGCTTCAAAATGTCATTCGTAAAAATGGCATGTAATACAAATTGGCTTTATAACAAATGAAATAACGAATCGTCACAGTTTAGGACTCAAAGTTAAGATTGTATGAGGCCACTGACACCTCATTTGTTTAAACAATGTTTTTATTTCACAATGGGAAAACAGGCAAGGCCTATATTAATTCCTTTTGCACATAATATTAACATGTAATATAGCACACACACATAAACACCAGTATATACAGATTCAAAGAGTTAACACTATATTAACCATTAGCTCAATGATCTACCTACGCAGCGATAGGTACTCATGATGTCTATTTAAAGACACTTAATTAGGAATTACAAAGACGCAAAGTTATCCCCAACTTGTTCCGGGGCAAACAACCAACTGTTATTGTTATTATTCCGAATTGTTTTGGGATATAAAATAATAATATCTAATTCCTGTATTAGGCTCTCGGCATTTTTAGTCTCCAATAGTAACACCTTATTATTTCAAGTGGGATTTCATGGTTTTAAATCTGGCCCGTGTCACTTATTTCCATTTAGTTTCTCAAATTCTTTGAGACCCGGGCCTTGATATCAAGGCCTGGGTCGGCGTGAGTTTTCGGAAAAAAACTGCAAGCACACCGACCCGGGCCTTGATATCTGAGCTGTGCCAGCCGGTATGTAGTCCCCATAGATCCCCGCTGTTAGTTGCTCCAGCCAGCCCGAACATCCACATATTTAAGTGCCACCTAATTATTAAGCCTCCACCTGGCCACACACCCCCACACACATCCGCGTAGTTTTAACGTCTGTCAAGGTTCGTTCTCTGTCGCGGGTCAAGCTAAAATTCATGTTTTTGAAATGGGGTGGCGTAGTGACGTAGTTATTACCAAGCTGATTGTGCGCAATGCATGAGCAATGTGTGCGGCAAAGTGTATACAAATCAAGGGGCGTGTTTAAATCTGGCTAGGGCTCAAGTCACCAGGATCTTGGAGGCCCAGCTTGTGTGGCTTATGACCTTTCCTTTCATGGTTGATGCGCCCACTCCTGTAGTAGCTTGATCACGCCTGATCAGTCACCCAGATACATGCGACGATGATCAGTCCTACATTAGCAGCACTCAGCATTATGGCACAGGGTAGTACATACATGTAGGGTGAGGGGGGGAGGGGGAAGGGGTATCCAATGAAGCCCCAGCAAAGACGTACCAACAAATGCTTATGACCGCATGAAATTTAAGCTAGACTAACTAGATATAAGTATCAATATAAATATCTATATGAATATATATCTGTATATGTGTTGGCTAAAGGCATGCTTTAGTCTTTATTTTTGTTTGATATAATGCGACCGTGTTATATACATATTATAAATACATCAACATAAATATATAAACATATTGATATTACTTCCGTATTTAATTGAATACTTCAGTCAGGCGCCCGGATTTCCAATAAGTGACGGTCTAATATTTTCGAGGACACAACTTGTATTTTGAGCGAAAAGCACATACAGCCGGGCCACGGATCGGGGTAACCCCCTAATTTATAGCGAACACTCCGTCATAGCTATATTCAGCCGATAACAATATGCTTCCCCCCCACACCCCTTCGCCTTTTTCCTTAAACCACGTGGATCGGTAATCCCAAGGTTAGCTAAGGGAACACTTGGTCGTGGCTATATGCAGCCTATGAGAAGTTTTCCCCATCCCATTCTCCATGTTCCTCAACCCACCTGGATCGGTAATCCCATGCTAAACTAAGAGGACATTTGGTCATGACTGTATTCAGCCTCTGACAAAGTTTCCCCACCCCCATACCCATGTCTCTTAACCCACCTGGATCCGCAATCCCATGGTAAGCTAAGGGGACACTTGGTCATGGCTGTATTCACGAGCTCGTACATTTTGGTATCTAGTTACCCCCCCCCCCCTCCACCCCCCCACCCTCCTCCCCCTGCCAGGGTCACAATTCGTAGTACGTGTCTCAACTGCTACACTTCTCTGCCCCTTTGTGTTACAGGGGTAGGTAAACCACCGCCGTAAAAATATATGTTCCACTGAATAGATGTTGGTAGATTTTGTAAATATCATTGCCCATCAAGTTCTAAGTAATGAGAGAATATAGATTTGATTACTATTGCAATGTGTGGGGTTGAACCCTCATTCAGCACACGCTGGCCGGATTATTAGGGAGAAACATCGCTTGCGTTAAAGTAATCATATTGCAGTAAACACAAGTGTAAACAATATAAGCTATGCGGGGATTAAATGAGTGGCTTATCTGTATCTTCAATTGTAAAAGACGTCATATCACATCGTAAAGCATTAATGCAAAATATGCAATAATAGAATTTTTTGAAATCGCAATGGGTGTATTATTTCAAGAACCACCTTAGTTCAGGACAGGCTAAACAATATGTGAGCGATGTGATACCCCAGTGGTTGTCAGCGATTAGGTACCATTCTCGCTGGAGACGGGAGGCAGCAGGATACAGATGTTTCTGTGGTATACCAGCGTACGCAGAAATGGGTAAGGTATGCACATTTAAACATGGGAGGATTTGGAGGAGGTGCCGCGATCAGATAAGAGATGCATACGGGCTGGCTAGCACGCTGGTCACTTCCCTTGAGAGTTGTAGCTGATAGCGCCTGTCCAGACCCAGACACACTTTTCTGGACCGCAGAGGCCGGTTAGCCTACAGTTCATACCCCCGCCTTCTCCATCCCACTCGACGTACAACTTAACTGATTTACCGGACCTGTCGGACCAGCCATCGGCGCCCTCCGAGGCAGTAGCCCACCTATATGTTATAGGTTATATGTTAATACCATACATAATGTATCATAACAATGACGACAGTGAGTTATTGCACTACGTTTTTGGCGATTGAACGTATCCGTAAACGTAACTCGATATCTATGTTTGCGGAACAGCGTATAAGTGGCCTTTCTAACATTTTGGCCGTCAGTTTAACAGCCCAAAGAACTACCTAAATATCTTCTTTTTTCTCAAAATATATGGCAGCGTAGAGCTGCCATTGTTTTTTCTTTCTAACTCGCAATTGCGAATTAATAACTCGCCCTTGCGAATTGATAACTCACATTTGCGAATTAATAATTCGCATTTGCATCAGTGGCCTATATTATGCATGCATGTCCAATTATATCGTTCACATTCCAACCTGGGTGGGGAGGGAGGTGCAAATGTGGGTGGGGGTGGGGGGGGGGGGGTAACACTTTTTTTGCAATCCCTGATTGCACCTAAAATTATTATCGTGATCGGGAACTGAGGAGAGTTATTTACATGATTCACGATCGAAGTAATTCTTGAGATCGTTATTTGGGTAATACTGCAAATCTGTGATGTGTGATTGGAAACAATTCTTTTTTATCCGTGACCTCTGTTTCACTTGTGATCGTGATTTACACTTCGGGTATTGTCGTGATTGTGATATGCGACTTTGCTGGGGTTTTTTGCCCTGATTCTCGCCATTTAGTTTCTTTTTTGCTGTAATGGAATTAACCAGGGCCGCGTTCCGTATCACGGTCGATCGCTCTCCATCGATTTCCATTTGTTGCGGGCATGCTTGGACGGTGACATCAAGAATCTGACTTGATCTACTTGAAGCTCCCTATTTCAAACTGGCCAACCAACTCAAGTACGTTGGATTTGATGTTCGTAGTTTAAGTTCATCCACACTATAATCACCGCTCCCAGAGGACATTGGTAAAGCTACCCACGTATAGCCACCTGTAACGCGAATATATAGAGTTTAAATGACTGGCACTTTTTATAGTTTAAATGTAACTCATCGGTAAATCTAAGTTTAACTGCACATGTGCTGCGAATATGTACTGTTATGTATATATGTATTTTGGGCTTGATGGCCTTCAAAATGCACGAATACATGTCTCAGATTTTGCAGTTATCGGGAGAGGAGACTTCAAAGATGCTTGTGCCCGGTATTGAGTCTGACTCAATTGAGTATTGATTTTCCGGTTAAATGCTATTCGCTTTCTACGTTGATCGCATTTGTTAGGTGTGAAAAACATGCCGCAGACCAATGAGACCTTGATATGGATCTCTAGTTGTATGATTTCGGTGTCTGCTCTATTCACCAATCTCAATGTATCCAGCCCAAGCCACTATACCTCTCGGCAGGTGGCCGGTCGTTATCAACCTATTAGTTAAGCACCACCCCCTCCGCCCTACTATCCCTCCATTTTTACCCCGCACCACCACCTACAACATATCCTTCTTGGCTTATCAGCCCACATCTTTCCCCAGACAGGAGACTGCGCGGACCCGGGCCTTGATATCAAGCAGCAGCTCGGATGATGGGATGTTTCCATACCGCTCTCTAACCTGTCACGGGTAACTGGATCCCAGCCGTTCAGTGCGTCTCAATAAATCAGATGGTCGGGTGACGGTTGATACGAGCTGCCAGGATGCGTCATCGCTATTGGCGAACACAAATTAGAATGTATCTGTGAGATTTCCTTAGTACATTATTACGATTATCTTAGTAAAGATGCGGGTTTATTCTTCAATCTTGCACTAGGCAGCCAGTAGTAAAGCATTGGCCAAGGTAAGAGGATCGGTCTTATAAGATTGTGAGGTGTCTACTTAACCACAATAATTATTATCTAACAAGACTGGCACTGACATATAGGCAGCTCAAATGAGAGATGACGGGAGGGGGTGTGTGTATGGAAGGGTGTGCTTCCAGTTGGACGACTTCCGCTTGGACGACACCCCATTTTGGTACTTCAAGTTGGACGACTTCCAGTTAGATGACAATATATGTAAATACGTTAGGTATCGCAAAATAAGCAATTCATATAGATGCATCATGATTAGTAAGACTATTTGAGAGGTTTGCAGATAAAAATTTGAAGAATAGTACAAGAATTTTGTCGGCGTGTCGTCTACGATTTAGCTTCACTGTGTTGTGGCCGACCGCCATTGCGTTGGCGTCGTGTTACATCATATATTATATATAAATGCGTTTTGGTATCACAATATACTCAATTCATAGATGCATAATGATTAGTATGACTATTTGAAAGGTTTGCAGATAAAATTGGAACAGTTTAAAGAATAGTACAAACATTTTTTCGGCGTGTCGTCTAAGATTTAGCGTCACTGCATGTGTTGTTGCCGACAGACATTGCGTTGGCCTCGTGTTATTCTTACAAAGAGGTGTAAGCGACACCTGCTCCTTTGATGTTCAAGATGGAATATTGGCGGCCGTCCCACTTTCACACCTCTTGAATTATACACTTGAGACCTGCAGCTTGTAAGTTAAAAATGTTTGATGTGGCTTGTGATTAACATAACGGAATACAATTGAGTTCTTATTGCACTTTTTATTGGACAAAGACCACTGATAAGCATATATTTCAATTGTGAAAACGTATGTGGCACAAACAAATCGATCTAATTCACACCTCCAGCTTTGAAGTGTATATTCCTAATTGCAGTCAACTGTCAACATCATTTGCGTGTGTCCATGTCATTGCTTTATTAAGCTATGTGATTGCAGTTGTCAAAGGTTGACCTGGCTTGTGATATGCCTATGCGGATCGATGCATCTCACTGAATGCATAATCTTGAGCACATCATCTTGAGCTCATCGGCATCATAAAAGAGTATAAGAGGTTGTTTATCAGATGGAAATCACTCTGTCGCCATATGTTTACTATGGAGGACGCAACTGCAACCATTGTGAAGAAGCATCGCGGGGTGAATTTGGTGTACAAAGATTATCGCCATAAGAAAGATCGTGATCGTGGAAACAAGCAGCATTGGCGGTGTGTTCTTCGTGGATGCCCTGGTCGAGTGCTGGTTGCTGGTTGGCGTCCACAGCAGTCTCGACGACAAACCCTTCGCCCTTCATCACAACTTACAATTACTATCACAATGCAGCCAAGTCTTCATGGGTGGAACTTTTAAAGCTGCGCCGCGGCAATTGGCGCAGTTGTATTCCATTTACGGAATCTTTCACGGACACTTTGTCTCTTTGGTGTACTGTCTCTTACCAGACAAGAGCCGCGAGATGCTTACAATTGCAAAGACGAAGATGGAGTTGGACCTTGTGTTCAACCCAGAGAGTATTATGACTGACTTTGAAAGTACCTTGGTCTCCACGCTACGTTTGCACTTCCCGACCTCCACCCACAAGGGCTGCCACTTTTTATACGCAAGCAATATGGCGTCAGGTCCAGCAGCTTGGTCTCACATCCACCTACCGTGAGAACAATCACGTCCGTAAAGTCATCAGGATGCTAATGGCGCTGCCATTTTTTCCCGTTGTTAGTGTCCGGACGTCATTCCGAATGCTACAAGAGTATCCAGTCGTCCAAGAACATGCCCAACTGAGCGCACTCTTCCGCTATTACAAAGACACATGGCTGTCCTCCACATTTCCTCTCTCTGTGGAATGTCCATCAGCAGCACAAATCTTAGACGACACGCCGAAACAATGCTTGTACCTTTGTTTAAACTGTCCTAATTTTATCTGCAAACTTCTCAAATAGTCATACTAACCATGATGCATCGATGTGAATTGCTTATTTCACGATACCTAACCTATTTATGTATAATGCCGTCAAACTGGAAGTCGTCCAACTGGAAGTACCAAAATGGGGTGTCGTCCAAGTGGAAGTCGTCCAACTGGAAGTAATTTGACCTCGTCTGCACTCGAAAATATAGCTCAAAAGTAACATGGCTTCTAATTAATCAAACTCAAATGCACCCCAGTGGGCACACTCTGGTCGGTAAGACGTGCCAAAGACGCCATTTCCATACGTCGGAAACCAGTCTTCAGTTAGTAGGGTTGCTTGGGTATTTGAGCATACACAGTAATTGTAAAAGTTAGGTTCTCTGACGAAATACATAGCAAAGATACTGTTTGTAGCCCAGTGGAGAATCCAAGGGGCTGGGGGGCGGGGGAACGCTTTTGGCTGGCGAAAAACCCCGGCTAATACCTTGGCCTCTGGAGCCCTTGCCTTCAATTCAATACAATTAAAACAAAGAAATACATTTAGGATATATTTGGATAATATATGGTATTTTACCATGGTTACCATGGTATACCATGGTGTTTAACATAGTTACCATAGTGTTTCGGCGAAGGTATTTTACCATTGTAATATTCTATGGCATACCATTGTAAATTACCATCGCAAAAATACCATAGTATAATATACCATGGTAATTTGCCAGGGTATTATACCATGGTATTTACCATGGTATCATGCCATGGTATCTTACCATGGTATGTGTACCATGATACTTTACTACATGGATACCATGGTATACTATGGCACTAATCGCCAATACAAGAATAAAGAATACAAAGATGCACACACTTTCATATATGTATTTTCTTTAAAAAGGTGCAGTATGTGAACATGTGACATGCACATTATATGCATATAATTAGCTCATGGTTACTCATCACGTAAATAACACAAATTCTAAAAGATTTATATAATATACAAATTTTAGCCGTATAGATATATTACAAAAATAGACTACCATTATGTAAAGAAATGTTCATTGCTTATGCATATTGATATACAAATTAAATCAACAAATGATATTGATTACAGCAGCATCATATTTACACACATTCCATTTTAAATTTTTCATTTTTTTTTTAAATTGACAGGACTTTGCTTAATAAAAACAATGCTTGTTTAAATTATTGATATATTGAAATTTAATTTACAACGTATACATTTGAATGAATTGAAAGAAAATGCCATTATGGAAATTTGTCTAGTAACTATGCACAATAAAATCACACAGTATATACCGGTAGGCGTACTAGAAATATATACATGACATAAGAAAACGCTGTATTAGAGATTCACCGAAATAATATGTATACTCTAACTTTTATGCAGGAATCTACTTATAATCTAGTAATAATTGAATTGATAAAGTAAACTGATACAAATTCCACCTCAAAGTGAGATGCACTGCCATGCAGTACTGCGGAACTACTACATAACTACTACTCAACTTTAAAACGGCTACTACTCAACGCATATAACATATATAAACAATTCTGTATACAAATATATTTATTTCAATTGATAAAACAAGTAGATCCTTCATTTTTTCTTCTTTCCAGCCTGTACCTCATTGCTGATCTTCTCTCGAGTTAACTTGCAAATTTCTTTTACATCTTTGCCACGAAATTTTCTCCTGACTTGATCTGTAACAAAGGATACACTTATCATTTTAGTAAATTGTTGTTTAGCATTATAAGACGTCGATGGTAATATGTTGGAAATATATCATACAAAACTTTGTACCACAGTTATTAATACATCACGTAAGAAGCAAAATAAATACCAAAGATAATCTTATAAATTATATAGCCTGAAACAAAGACCATGCCGTGGCACATGGTTCCCACATGAAACATTAAAACAATTCCCTGATTTTTCCCTGAGCCATTGAAAGATTCCCTGAGTAGCAGAAAGGCATGTGGCCTTCAACCTCGCCACACCAACACCACCAAATAATTCGGGGCAGGCATGCAACAGGGTCAGGGCTAAGGTTGAGGCACTTGTAGACACATTTACAAAGGAACCAACAAAGTATATTATATTAACAAGGGGAACAGGACTTATGGGTCCCAATCTCTGTATGAAGATTCATACCCATAAGAACAGATGACGGTTTCACTAGGCGTGCTCTAGAAATTCATTTCAATTAGCCACTGTGGCTAAACACCTTCAATTTTCTTTAGCCACACACAGATCCCATTAGCCACATATATGTTGTATTTTTCCCCTCTGTATCATTGCAGGCAATCAGTTTTGCTAAGTCGCGTTTTGATCGTTGATCGAAAACCAGGTCGTTTTTTTTGTTTTTGCCAATGTCGCGACATGTATGGGCCAGTCTTGTGCCCCATGCAATTGGCTTTCGACATTGGCGATGGAGCGAACGGCTATTGCGCATCCAGGTTTCATGAAAATAACCCTAGGCTAGTGCCGTAGTGGCAGTATAGCCTAGGGGGACACAGTATCGAACCACAAACTCCAGATCGACTGAGAGGCAGGTCAATCCCCTGCACTCCTTCCGGCGTGTGGGGTTCCTGTATTGTAGTGTAGAGGGTTCCTGCTGCGCCAGTGGCTGCACAGGCGACATAAATCAACTGACACGGGCCGTTGGTTGGGGGCGGGGGGGGGGGCATGAGTGGTATGACCGGATGACATGACTGTAAACAAATTTCAATTTCTAAAGGCTCCTTTTGTCCTGATGTTATGGTGTCGCGCTCAAACCTGGGTGTCTTCAGGTGCTACACATTATAGTATTTATAAATACATACCAGTCATTCATATACATAAGCAAATATTCGTGGCTATCAGCTAATCGTATACACATGCCGAGGAACTCCTCTTGCCTTTCCGCAATATTTTTAAAACTTCGCGCATGCGCCGTGTGATCTCCGCGGCGCATCTCCGCTAGGCGGCAGCGCAATATGCCTCTGGCGCACTGCTCACTTCGCGCGCTTTGGCACGCTGCAAGACTCACCGGCGTTTTATTTTTTAACGTTGCTGTCTCAAAGGGGTGGGGGACTTAGTACATTATTGGAGTTGCGGCGGGGGTGGCGGGGGGGGGGTGGAAGGGGGTTCCGCGTTGAAGCCACCCCTACTTGACCGCCAAAATACGTTTGAACGTTTGAAGACGTAAATATCTGCTCGGAAGGGGATTTTTGTTCCTTAGACGGATCGGTTTATTATTTTTCCCGGGAAACTCGCTCTACAAACGCATATTTTCGGATTCCCCCCCCCCCCCCCCCCCCCAGGGGGTTAATTTTTGGTTGACTGTCAGTTATGCCTCAACGGAAAACTCAGTTTTTTCTGTACGTAATACCATGTGTAGTTATATCGTGCACATGATAGTATGTACCATGGAATACTCTGATGAAAAAATGGTAGAATTCTGGCGGTACATTGATTTACAATAATAGTTCATGGTAACACTGCATGTTTGGGACTATGTTAGAATGATATACTGCAGTAATAACATAATACTACCATGGTGACTGGATATTACCATGATATAATGATATATATCATATACCACAGTAATACCATGATATTACCATGGTGCCAGGATATTACCATGGTGCCAGGATATTACCATGGTATAATGATATACCACCACAGTAATACCATGGTACTACCATGGTGCCAGGATATTACCATGGTATCATGATAAACCACAGATATGCCTTGATATACCAAAGTAATACCATCGTACACCATGATGTATTGTGATACAGCATGATACTTGATGGTCAACCATGATATACCATGGTATGCGATGGCAATACCATCGTTTACCATGGTATACCATGATTTATCATCCTGTACCTTGGTATACCATGCTATACCATGGTATACCATGCTATACCATGGCATGCTATACCATGGTATAGCATGGTTTACCATGTATAGTAACAGTATATTTTCATAAGGGTAGGTCGCCATCCCCGCTTCATATTGAGTCCTGAAATGTCGGTTCCATACAGTGAGAACTTTGTTTCAAGCAAACATGTTTTCGTATATTGAATTCTTCTTCAATTAAATAAATGATATTACTCCGCGTTAGCTAGTACAGTCTATAGCTCAACGGATTTCGTAGCCCGCCCGAGCTCGACTTTCACACCCCGCTTACCCATTGCAGTTAGCGTCAATATGATCGATTTCATAGTCGCAATCGAAATATTAGTACACGTGAAAAAGGAGAAATTTGGATGAATTCAAGTATAGGCTTATATCCCATACCCGAGCCCGACCAAGTTAGGACGGACGTGGGACGTCTGAATTACGACGTACATGGGACGTCTGAATCAAGACCACATTGCGACCAGACTAAATTGGTCTTGACCTGGTCTTCAGGTGGTCTTCGACCGACAGACCAATATGAGACGTCTTCCCGACGTCGGGTGCCCACTGGGATTCGTCAGGTATGGTACCAGTGGCACAGTAAATGCTAAACCGTGGTGTATTTGATGCCAAACTGCGAATTTATTTTCGATTATTTTACTTTCAATTTTCGCGTATGAAGTATAATTCTGATGGTTAAATTTGACGTGGGGCAGAGGGACTATGGCACAAGAGTAACGCCTTCTGCCGGGAGATCGGGGGAAGCGGTTTGGACCCTTTCCGGGTCCTCACGGCAGCTTTACCCGTAGTCGAGCTAGACGGCTGGTGAAGGCTTGACGCCTTGTCTTCAGGTATGTTCTTTTAATTAGTTGACTTTATACTACATTGCTTAAGTAACTTGTATACATGTGCTTGGGTCTCATGTGGGTTTGAGGCTATAAACAGTGCCATGCTGTCAGTTGGTCAGTTGGTGGGTTTGGCCCTAGAACTTGATTAACATTGATTATCTCGATGTCATTTAATGGCATAGTATTTATAGTGACTATAGACTCATTTTAAATTCCTTTTCTGGTTATTTTCCCTACATTTGACCTCAAAGTAACGATGTTAGGGAAATATTGGCCATGTACTCTGGCGGTCATCTCCATGTAGTTTCGGTGAGTTCAATAGACTGTGTCCTGCTTCCATAGTTTTCTGATCTCTTATGTTATTAATTACGCTTTTGTCTGTTTTGTCTACATAATTATGACAATTTGTTTATATAATTATGTAAATTTGTGTTGATAGTCACTGGATATCTGTGAGTTGTCTTTTTGGTGTTTCTTGTCTTCATCGAATAAAGTGCCGAGCAACCAATCCAGCACGTGGTTTGCCTTCATTTCTGGCCCCCTGTTACATATATATGTACCTATATAATGTGTATGTACACATAGCGGATAGTGGTTGGTAATTGTCAGGGCTGCTGTTTAATAAATTAGGTAGTCAACGGAGTCAAACATTTCTTGCATGTATGGCAATGTATCACATTGACCAACCGTCATGAAGTGAATAATTATGAACAGTGAACATTTGGAGCTTATGACGTAAAGACATAAAACGTCGCTGAGTGAAAGTACACGAATTCCCATTTGTCATAGTTGCGATTTATTGGCTACCTGTCTACTTCCTATCATACCACGCTATCTGACGAATTACATAGCTCTTTGATTTCAGACGAATCATACGAATTAACAAGAGTCAATGGTTGATGCGAATGTTGCAAACAAGCGTAGCATAAGAGCTCCTAATTCACAGCGTTTTGCAGATTGGTGGTATGGTTATGAATATATTTATAGCATAGCAGTCACATATATATCGACCAACATTATGCCATTCATTGTCGCCTGAACTGAGCTCGCACTGGTCCGTTCGCCAGATGGCGCCATAGGGAGGTGTTATTTTAGCGACGTCACTGGAAGCTGTGATGACCTTTACCATGGCCGCCCTGGCATTGTCTCAGGTTGGCTCGGGGGCATTCGGAATCCTATCAATTCTGTATAAAACTAAGAAAACGAATATTTCAAACTATCCCAGACACATAAACAACTGCACAGTTCAGAATGTGGTGAGGATATGATAATTATTAAGTGCATGCCATTCGGGTATTAAATTGGAACTTGTTCCTTTTAATTCATGTCCATCGGGTTTGATCACTCACACCAGATATCATGCAAATAACATCGTTATCCGGGATTTTTTCTTTAGAAACTCGATGTCGTTCAATAAATTAAACAATCACGATTGTTGGAGCGTTGGCGGGGCAGGGAGGGGCGTACATTCATCGAAGCCCCCCTCCCCCTGACTTTGTATATCAATGTAAGTCGCGTACATTTATCGTGGCGTCAGCACACGTGATGCAATTCAACAATACGCAATGGGACAGTCTCGATTTCCAATATTTCTCTCAATGCTGTGTCGAAGCCTCTCCCGCGACACTTTTCACACCCCAGCGATGACTGTCCATGACGTTAAAATGTATTTCCTTTGCAGTAAGTCATTATACATCGTTCGTGTCAATTTGCGCCTTCACGCGGGTCGGATGATCGGCATACGATGATGCACTCGCAGAGCATGCTGTTATAATTTGTCCTTCGTCTACGATTGTAGAATATCATTTTCGCCCGTATATTTGTATTGCCACCACGATCTTTTGTAAGCCATACCCACATATAGATGCTGATAACTGGTTGATCAGCGCGACACAATAGGGTTGTACAGTTCTCGCGATCCAGCCGCGAGACTTTAGTTTTGGGAACACACAAACACATGTGCTCCATGTTGAAGTATAGGCAACTCTAAATCAATTATTTCCAGGTTTATTCTAAAGCCCTGGAGTCTCATTTCACTAAAAGTGGATGTGGGAGGTATAGGTTAAAATATTTGGAGAACTTTCGGAATATACAAGGAAACTTTCGTCTATAGTTTCAAAAAAAAACGTTCTAAATTTACCCCTGCACCCGGACTTTTGCGAGTTCCCCAAACAGCGAGTGACGTCAAAGAGTCTCAAGTGGTAACAAAAATTGCGAGAGCAAATAATCGACTCAACTATGCCGCTGTCTAAATATGCAGTGCATGGAGTAACAACACACTGATGCGTCATTAAGCCACATGGTAAAGGTAAAATAAGACCAGTTGGATGTTTTGTATCGCTTTTGAATCACGAATTTCTTGATTCTTTGCAAGTTTCTGTTTGAAGCGTTGCGCCAACGTTGTCACCGGGGAGAATCCGTGTGACGTCATGATGCCTCTTTTTCCTAGGAAATGCAAACAAACTTTAGTTTCTCAGCCGTGTTGCTCCGTGGTAACAAATATTCGTTATTGTGATGGCGCAAATGAATTAAAAATATGTGGTCTATCCTTTTTGTGCAGCTATATTTCTTAAATATTCTTAATCATACCCCTCGGTGCCTGGCTCTTGCGCAGGTAGTCTGGTCCCATGGGTCTATCTTGGCGTAACATACGTGACACCTACGTCACAGATAGTCAGGATACCAGTGTGCGCAGATATTCTAAACTCGTTCAGAACACGTGCTTCGTTTGTTTGTCCCCAAAATAAGTAAACCGGAGGTCTTGGCGAACAAGAATTTATAGCCCTATTGCACCAGGCTGGTTCCGATGACCATGACACGCTGTTGCGCCCACTATAAGGCGATTGTATTCATGAAAGTAAGCTGGTCCCTGTCCCAAAGTGGCTAGTTCATTGTGTGAACCAGCTTGTTCGGACGATACCACAGATGATAATGCCTGTTTGTGTGTTTACATGTTCTTGCGGGACTAAATAGCGTGTTTTGCCCAGTGGTAGCTAATAATGGTCGGTGATAAGCCAGAACAACACACTATGGAACCCAATTGACATAGAAATAAATATAGAACAATTGACAGCATTCTTGCCTCTGGCCTTCTGCTCACAAACCATGGTCCTAATTCATCAACCATACATAACTCTAGGCAAGTCCGTCTAGCGCTGTGTACACAGTTTTGTGGATATTTAGCTTTTTCGGAAGTGAATAATATTCACACAAATGCTACGACGCAAAGCCACTTGTCGAACGCATTTGCCTTCTGAGTTCAGAATTCAAGTCTGTGGCGAAAGTTCGTTAATGGAGTTCGTTAAAGGCATCACGGAGAACGCAAATCGATCTCACTCTAGATTAATATTCCGCGTCGCCAGATGGCGTAACTGTAGTTATCGCTGGCGTTTATAAACAAATAATACCATAAAAGTAATAGTCATAAGTTTGCAACGCGCTGGCGATATGACAGACTTCAATGTGTCTCGTGTTACATCTTTGAACGTCATGGTTCGGTCGATCTTGTCTTGTCGCCTATCGGTTTTGCTTCTTTTCTTGGTTTCTTGAGCGCAGGAGGGGGCGGGGGTGGGTGGGGAACTGAGGGGGCTAGTGTATTTTATTTTAAGCTGTATTCATCGGCCATCACGATGATCACAAGGAGACTGGCCAGTATGCAAGGGTTGGTGTGGGCGCAATATGGGTGTAGAATAAGGTTAGTTCCCTTCCGAAGCCTCAATCTCTCTTGCTAGCCCTCCACGGCTTATATCTATATTTATAACAGTGACGAGTGTCCATCGACCCCCCCCCCCTCCCCCCTTACATACCAAACGCAGCTAGCTGTGTTATCATTTTACTAACATACATTTTTCACACCATTGCACGCGTATCGTTTAACTTTCGCAAATATCTATAATCACACTTCGTCTTTACGTCACGTCATGTTTCTTCGCAATGTCACCATGGCAACCATTGACTATTGAAGGGGCCGCATAGCGGTTTGGGTCAAATTATACGATTTTAGCCGCCTCCAATTCATGCTGGGTTTACAAGGTACGATAAGTCCTTGAATAGTCGTAACAACGGTCCATCCGTTGGTCCACAAGTCACACGATCAAACCGCGAACAAACCGATTCACCAATTTTCACTACCGCCATCTACCGCCATCTAGCGAACTTACCATTAGAGTATAGCCGCACATGCTTGTCATAATATAAACCATAAAGTCGACGTTATTATTAAGTTTGACAGCTGACATTCGCGAGAACAAGATGGGCGATAACAGAGGTTACACCCCAAACCCATGAACACCCATGAGTTTCTGTATTAGTCACGTGATCAGCTTTGGCCTATTCAAGGGCGGCCAGTTTAGTAAACGACACAGTTGGCTTCAGAACGCTGTCCGATAGCATATATGGACCATGTAGACACACCTGGAGGGTGAACTCGATTTATGCGCCGGTCGCTCGCTTTAGGCATTATGTGCTGTTATTTAAGCCATGTGTGCATAAGGCCCAAGTGGTGAACTTCATAATAACCAATAAATACACAAGAAAACGAAATGTTGAAGTCCTGTCTTTCACCCGAGGAAAACAACACATCGAAGTTCTATTTACGCACTTTATCGCTTCCATGATACACGGCACCCCGGACGAACTCTCAACGTATCGTTCTAAGTCCAATCATTTCGTATTCAAATCCAGCCGCTCCACCTAAATACCCTGACAATACTGACATATAGTCTTAATATTAAAGTTCCCAATTCGTCTTGTTGCAAGCTGATAATTGGATCCGAAATTGTCTTAGAGATCATCCAACCATCGATCCGATAGAGCAACTGCGAAAAAAACTAGGCAGAAGGCCTATATATTTTTTTTTCTTATTTGAACATGCAATGAGCAAGCTTGTTACTGACATTTTTGTATTAATTTTGTCTGGGCCGTTTTTTTTCTGTTAAAGATTTCGTGTCGAAATTTCGAAATTAAACATTGACAGCCCTTATAAAATTAGATGCGACCCCTTACCTATTCAACGTCATTTTCACAGAAAAGTAGGTAGAAGACATATCTTTTTTATGTTATTTTATCATTTTGGATACACTATACAATAAGTTGAAACAAATTGAAGAATGGTGTCCGAAAAAAATGTAACCTATGCATCTACCTTAATATAAATTAAGGTCACCAGATCAAAACTTTCATTTGTTTGGGCGAAAAAGTGTAATCTTGATGTCAGAGACAGAGGGCCTGACAGACATACGCACGGTGTAGCATGATAACCTTTCTGGAGTGACAAAATGTTCAGCTGACGAGTGGACTTGCTATACAAATAACACATGTAGGTTTGGGGTTGGATTATATTTAGGTTAGGGTCCGGGTTAGGGCTAGGGATAGGGCTCTGGATTGGCTTAGTGGATAAAAGCAGCGTAACCGGACAGGTTGTCGCGTTAAAAAGGACAGACACACAGCGTAACCGCACAGAGCGCGAAATATGACGAAACATGATTTGTTGACCATGAACGAAATTGTATGGATAATGACGAGGGCGATATTCATCACAGGAACAGCATCTACTGCTGGGCACTGACTGGAGGGCAACTCACCTAACATCGATGTGAACTGTGTTAAGTTACGGTGGAATTAATTTCTTCTCTGAGGACATAGTAATGGCGTCCATGTGAAATGTCAATTAATTAATTCAATCTAAAAACAATATTTTGTCGTTTCGTGGTCGTATCTTACATGCATGCGCTCTCCAGCCATGTACCATGCAAAGCTTGAGATAGAATAACGATCAAGATATTTACATTGATTAGCGCGGTTTATTTCTGTAGGAAACAGACAGACAATATGAGGACCGTGGCCAATGGTGTCCTCAGGCCGCATCAGAAAATCAGCCAGAGGTCATGCCATGGGTAGTGAACGTAGTCAACCCACAGAGTGTCCGTGCCACGACTGCTGCCCACCATTGTCATTGGATGTGGCCTCGGCGTCGTGGCATTCCTCCATCTATCCGCTGTGGCTGCCGCTGCCTACGTGTACATACCACCGGCCTGGCATGAAGAGAAACATAATACGTGGTTAAAAGAAATGTCTATTGCGCTAACCACTTCAGAGAAGCAACCGCATACGACATGCGTCAACTTTCTGACTACATTTACTTACAACTCTTTTGCAGCTCCCCGAGCTGATAGGCCTGTTCTGGGGTGGCCCTGGTAGTGGCCACAATGCGATCGATTTCCGCACCTGCGCAACAGAGACAACAACGCAGCAATTATTGAAGGGCATAGCGTTGGTGATGGTGGGTTTAAATCAACTCCCTGATGATATGATGAACGAATGAACGAAAGTAGAATTCAACGACATGTTTTAGATCTATCAAGGATAAGGGTCAAGGGTATGTATGCACGCATTCGGTGTGCCGGTGTGTGGGGAAATTAGGTTTCTTATCGCTACTGTCGATCACCAAACTAAAGCTACAAGTGTAAAAAAAACATAACATGCTAAGAGTGCTACAGATTTTAAGTCACGCAAATTTGGCCATGCGCACGACAATGCCATTTATTGAACGAGGAAAACAAGTTCATAATCATCATGTCAAAATATCCACTTCTTGAGGACATAAGGGGATATAACAGGTTGCTGTTCTTGTAATGGTGAATGTAAACGTAGTTAGCATTTAAAGCCTCGATAACGGCTGGCTTAATGTGCCCACAGGTTACTTACACACGGCAGGGAGGGTAGTAGCAAAGGGTGCATCTGGTGCTTCTGGGTCTACCACGCATTCGATGACTGCAATTGAGACGTCAAAGTGTTCAAGTAAAAACCAACAAGGGGTAAACTGTATTGAAAAATGAAGACCCATTATCACATCAGACGTTAACAACATCATTCTATGGAACTTCGTCCATGGCAAGGTGACGCTTCCCAACAAACATGACGAAATCGGACCAGTACTGGCCCGATACAGGCCGCCCCAAGCAGCTGGTGTCTGCCCGATGCTGGCTCCAGGTATCGGGCCAGTAACACCGTGCACACCGGCGCAGTAATGGGCCGATGCTGGCACGCCGGTATCTGTCGATAACGGTCGAAAACGGGCCGGTACTGAGCCGGCAAGTGCTGGTACCTAACCTGCAAGCGACCAACGCCGGCCCGATTGCGGCTCGCCAGCAGTATATTCACGTTGATCGGATTAGGGTTATTCTACATCGTCTTATTGTGGTAATATAAATAATAAATACAAAAATGTCATTATATATTTCAACCAAAAGCAACCGCCCACAGGGATTCACAGCAAAGAACGTCTCAGAAATCACCTCATCCCTATATCGCCCTCACAAGATAAACATATTTTTTTGGTTATATCCCTATCAGAAGGCTTGACAAAGCGAGAAACTGCAGTATCACCGATTGTCTAGCTACTTTCCAGCTAGATCTCTAATCAATTAGAATATAGAATTCTAAACCAAATACAGTCAAGTAGCTAAAGTCAGAGAAAAGGCGCCGCCGTTCAAACAGTCGTGCATCCCGTAATTAACAAGTCCTATTCGCTAGGTGGCGCTGAGAGATACAACTTCAAACGGAACGCTCTAATGTATCTTTTCTGCTGTTATTCCGCCGATATCGGGCCTGCACTGCTCATGTTTGTTGGGTTCGTACTCACAGGTGATGGCCAGGAGGCCCAGTAGGAGCAGTCCGAGGAACAGCTTCATCTTCACACAGCGATATCAAGGAACTGCAATTGTTCATTCAATATTTCATGAAACATAAATACGTAACATGGCGGCTTTACGCATATGGTATATGATGTGGTCATAAGGTGATTACCTTTCGGGTGTGGCGGAATCGTATGAGAAAGGAGCGGTTTGAGAAATTTCTCATGAGCCGTCAAACTAAGAAACTCCTTCAAAGACCAAACGAACTGATCGATGTGCCAAAATGTTGTGTCAGACTACAGCGGAGCAAGCTGAGTTATAGAACCAGCATCCTATCGCCATAGCATCAGAGTGCGACACGTTACCTTGGTTGTCAACACGTTATGTAGCTCGCAGCTTGATCTTGTCTGATCGGCGTGTCTCATTTCAATTCCCGGGTTTCTATATAAGCAACCCGGGTCCGGATCGGCGTCCGGCTCATCAGCTATCAGATTTATTGGGACACCAACCAATTTTGCGTCACAATCGCATCAGATGGCCCGAATGGGTGTCGAATCAAAGCACTGTCGATCGCGCAATGAGATAACGTAAAAGACGTGAACCGCCTCTTCACCCTCTCGCCAGGTCATAGCATCACGAGCCATAACTCAGATGTTTACATTGCAAATAGATTGTAGATTAATATAACAAATGTAGCACTGACACACGAATGGCCGCGACGACGCGGGTGAAATGTCTAACAAATACGGCGTAATCGTGCGTAGGTTTCGCGTTCCAGATCGACTTGGTTAATGGGCCACATAAGATAGATGAGGTAATAACAAGGGCAAATATGAAGCATCGTCCATCGATTATAATCGGTCTGTACAAAATTAATGATATTTATTTCCATCTCAAGGTTCTCTGCAATTTCAGTTTCCAATATTGCGCTACGCATATAACCTCAACTATTTTATAACATATCTTTTCAACAATTGTGGTTTATTGCACGCCATCTTATTATCACTTTAACGTGTCAAATAAGGCAGATAATTACACTGCATTTATTCTGACAGGATTATGGCTGTTCATAGTATTAGCTACCAGGCATATTTTATTCATATCCATATCTGGCAATGGAATTAATATTGATATGTATTGTAATATTTAGACCGATTAATAATGTTTCCTCGTCGCCTCTGTCAATAATGCATGTATCTTTAGTGAACTATGGGCTCATCATGGACCCTATCATTTCAACACCTTCGGGGCGAGGAAAACAGTACTAATTCCCCCCAAAACTACGAATAAATATCCTGTAGTTGGTATCTTTTACCCGCGTTGTCGGGTTTCAATGACATTACGAACGATCAGAGTAATCTATTTTTGCTATCCGGTAGGAACGTCGTCATGTTCAAATAAGGGATCGTGACTTTATCGCCGTTATTGACGTGATAAAGAAGCGATTTGTTTTAAGACGCTTCAGTATTCCGTTTTTGTTTGTTTGGCACCAATTCCCGCTATCGTATGAGATTATTTCATCAAGCGCGCGTTCATACACGCGAGATTTACATTACGGTAGCTGAGATGATGGAATGTTTCCATACCACTGTCTACTCCGTCACGGGTAACTGGATCCCAGTCGTTCAGTGCGTCTCAATAAATCAGATTCTCGGATGACGGTTGTTACGAGCTGCCAGGAATTTTTTATTACATTATTACGATTATCTTAATAAAGATGGGGGTTTATTCTTCAATCTTGCACTAGGCAGCAAGTAGTAAAGCATTGGCCAAGGTAAGAGGATCGGTCTTATAAGTTTGTGGGACGTCTACTTAACCACAATAATTATTATCTAACAACACTGGCACTGACATATAGGCAGCTCAAAGGACAGATGGCGGGAGGGTGTGTGTGTATGGACCGGAGGGGGGTGGGGGAGAGGTTGCAAACATAACAAACAGTTTTAAACGCTCGATAAATTTCACTAATGTATGCAGTTTGGTGTCTCCCAGCATTGCCATAACAATGTACATGCAAATGTTCAACGTCGAGGGTTCCTGTACGCCGATAATATTCGATAACTGCCTTCAGGCGTGTGGAGACTATATATATTGCCGCTCTATTAATGACGTATGGCATTGGCGTGCGTATTCCGCATCTCGTCCAAACCGTAACTATGTTGACAAATTAAATAAGGAGATGGGATGACTTTGCATCACTGAACAGGATCAAAGCGGGTATCTCGCACGTGTCGATGTTGCGGTATCAAGCAAAAGTAAAATAGATTACTCCGATCGTTCGTCAAGTCATAGTAAAACGGATGACTTGCGACAACTCGAGTGAAGGGTACCAAATACAGGATATTTATTCGCCGTTTAGTGCAGAATTTGTAGTATCTGCCGTCAAAACTTCTCATATATTTCCTCGCTCGGAAGGTTTTGAAACGCTACGGTCCATGATGAGTCCATGTAACACGCATTTTTGACAGAGGTGATGTGGGGCATTATTTATAGATTATAATCGGTCTGAATAATTTAATACATCTAGACATTGGCGGAGCAATTTCACTGCCAGATATGAACATGAATCAAACATGTCTGGAAGCTAATTCCATGTAAAGACATCATTATTTCAGAATTAATGCAGTTTAATTGTCTGCCTTATTTGACACGTTAAAGTGAAAATGAGATGACGTGCAATAAACTACAGTTGTTGCCAAGGATATAAAGCACATACAGTTGAGACTAGGTACGTAGCGCAATATTGGAGACGGGAAATGCCGAGAGCCTTAGACGAAATTAAACATCATTATTCTATGTCAGAACAAACTCCGGAATATAATACGCAATGACATTACCGAAATTATTAATGGCAAATATTAGGGGCCAACGAAGTAAGAAAACCAAAGACACCTCCATGAAGCAAATAAAATATCATAAGTTGAAGTTTTGAATTAATTCGATATCGTGGTTCCATGGAACGTTCTGGTACAACTGAAGCAATATATCAAGCATTTGTAGCACAGTAACAACTGATGATGATCCGCTGAAAATCGCAGACATCCAATTTGCGACACAGTGTTAATACTAATACTAATTTTAACGTGTGGCATCGTAATATCATACCATTATCAAGACGAAGCATGGAGGAGGGAACAGATCCGATGCTATTTAGAAAATTGTTGGGTGTAGAGACGGGCAGCCAACATAGCAAGATGGGAGCCCATAAGCTATTAATTTCTACCAATGTTGATATTGTGTATCTTGTAGTATACATATTGGACCCATTTACCACCAGCCTGCGTTTATTTAGGTCTTTAATTTTCAAACACATTAGTATGTATTTTCCCTGGCGTATCCGACTATTTGTCCGTGCGGTATGCGTATTATCGTGTTAGCTTATCCGGAACGGCATGGGCTGGGATGAGTTTGATAGACAAACAGGATGGGCTTCTTTGTTGACTAGCATTGTATTATGTCTCTCTCTATAGGAATATCTCTTAATCAGAATATTACTGTGTAGTTTCAATTGCATGCACGAACGTAACACACGATTTGTGTAATACATTTCAAGAATCAATAAAAGGACACACCGTATAATGGTTTTATATGGATTTAGTGAAATAAACGAATCCCATAGGCGTCGAGTCGTTCGTCCCAACGCTTCATTGGTGACTCCGGTTTCCTGCACGCGTCAGTGCATGATGCTTCGTGTAACTTTACACAAGAAAAGTCAATAAACTAGATAAGAGTCGCTCGCTTGTCGATTCATTTGAAATGTGTTGAACTGTGATATCTTTCTTTGCGATTAAGTTTCGTTATCGCTCCAGTAATTCACATTGTATAATGACGAAGTGGTCGTTACGTGGAAATATTGGGTTGACATAATAATGATAACATATACACATATCAGACCATTATTCGTTGAAGCGGTCATCTGAGACTGACTGCACCATAATGAGAGAAATATACACGGGTGCAGATGGGTTATTTACAAATTAAGCAGGTCAAGTCAAAATTCGTTCATTTCACAGAATGGGGATTTTCCTCGTATACAAACGTTGAAAACTGAGACTAAAAGTAATATTGGACAGGATACGCTGGCTAAGACCTTTTTGGAGATGACCTTGGATCCACCCGGTAGTCTTATGTTAAGCTGTACAAAGTATTTAGTACCAACTAAAAGATAATGGCAATATATATACACATCTCGTTACAAAGTCGGAGTTTGAAATGCGATCATTAAACATCCCCTTATAACCGATCATTACGCCTATAGTTATCTTGATTTTCACGCAGTTTTAATGTGGATCTTCATACATTAGCTTCAATGCACGCTATATTCAGATCCAAATATTCAGCGATAGATGTGAATGAAATTAATGGACTTCGTCCACTGTCAATAGTTGCACATATTCGGAGCGATTATAATCAATGACCGACGCTTCATAGTTGCCCTTATCATTACCTCGTCTCTCTTATGTGGCCCATTAACCAAGAAACCTACGAACAATTACGCTGTATTTGTTAGCAACGTTAACATCGGATGGGGGCTCGTGATGCTATGACTTTTGTCAAGAGGGTGAAGAGGCGGTTCACGTTTTTTGCCTTATCTTATTGCTCAATCGACAGTGCTTTGCTTAGACACCCATTCGGGCCATCTGATGCGATTGTGACGCAAAATTGGTTGGCGTCGTAAATAAGTCAGAAAGCTGATGAGCCGGACGCCGACCGGTACCCAGGTCGCTTATATAGAGGCCCGGGAATGGCACTGTGACACGTCGATCAGACAAGATCAAGCTTCCAGCTACACAACGTGTTAGCAACCAAGGTAGAGTGATGCACTTCTGATGATATGGCGATAGGACGCTGGTTCTATTACTCAGCATGCTCCGCTGTAGTTTGACAGCACGGTTTGGCACATCGATCAGTTCGTTTGGTCTTTGAAGAAGTTTTTTGGTTTGACGTTTCACGGGTAATTTCTCAAACCGTTCCTTTCTCAGACCATTTTTCTTACCCGAAACGTAATCATCTTATGACCACATCATCTACAATATGCGTAAAGCCGCCATGTTACGTATTTATGTTTCATAACATATCGAACGAACAATTTCAGTTCCTTGATATCGCTGTGTGAAGATGAAGCTGTTGCTCGGACTGATCCTACTGGGCCTCCTGGCCGTCTCCTGTGAGTACAATGCGTCACCGTGTCATGGACGCAGTTGTATAGATGTTGTTAACGTATGATCTGATAATTGGTCTACATTTTCCAATACGGTTTACCCGTTTGACGGTTGTCACTTGAATACTTTGGCGTCTCAATTGCAGTCATCAAATGCGAGGTAGACCCAGAAGAACCGGATGCACCATTTGCTACCACCCTGCCTGCCGTGTGTAAGTACGCTTACATTCACCCTTACAATAACAGCAACCTGTTATAACTTCTGATGTCCTCAAGCTGTGGATATCTTGACATGATGATTATCAACTTGTTTTCCTCATTCAATAAATGGCATCGTCGTGCGCATGGCCAAATTTGCGTGACTTTACAATCTGTAGCTCTCATAGCAGCTAGGTTATGTTCTTTTACACTTGTAGCTTTACTTCGGTGATCCACAGTAGTGATAAGAAACATAATTTCCTGACACATTAGCACACCAAATATGTGCATACACGCCGCGTTGTTGTCTCTGTTGCCCAGGTGGGGAAATCGATCGCATTGTGGCCACGACCAGGGCCACCCCAGAACAGGCCTATCAGCTTGGGGAGATGCAAAAGAGTTGTAAGTAGAATGTAGTCAGACAGTTGACGCATGTCGTATACGGTTGCTTCTGTCAAGTGGTTAGCGCAATAAACCGCAAATCGTGTTCATGAATTCCATGACCCGGACGAAAGAAATATATTGGGGAAAATGCAAGGCCTTATTGCAGCATTTGTATTAGGCACTGTATATTTTATAACTGTATAATTAATATGTTTTGTTCAATATATCGTTGAACTTGTAAAATGCAAAACTTACCAAATAGTGAGGAAAATGTCATGCGTTAAATTTGGGCCTGTGGCATATTTATTAATTTATCCTTCATTCTTCTGGGACGTTCATTCGTCAAATGTATATACATTTTGCACATACACATCATCAAGACCATTACGTGTCATTGCATTTCACATAAAAATCAGTTGGGCAGGTCAAAATGGAGTCCGCCCCCTTACTGTGTCTTCTGCAACTGCATCCATATAAAAAGTGGCAATTAATCGGCATGTGCGCCATGAAAATTTTTTTTAACCGCGTGTATTGTTTCTCTTCATGCCAGGCCGCCTGTATCTACACTGGCCACTCAAGCCATACGGTCAACTCGGTTCACAATGGCCACACTACCCACACTTGGGCCGCAGATAAATGGATAAACGGCGCGTTCGGAAGGAATGCCATGATGCTAAGGCCCTAACCAATGTCAATAGAGGGCTGTACTCATGGCACGGACACTAAGTGGGTTGACTATGGTCACCATCCATGGCATGACTACTTGTTGATTTTCGGATGCGGCCTGCGGTTCATATTCACCTCGGCTGTCCACTCGAACCATCTCTCGACACGGTCTCCATACTCTATGTCTTAAATTCCTACAGAAATAAAGCGCGTTTACCAAGTTGAATATTATTGTCGTTATTAGAGTTCATGCCTTATGGTATATGTCTAGATAGGGCATGAATGCAAGATATAGAACAGTCAAACAGTATCGCTGTGCGAAGACCAGCAAAAATAAGGTTTGCCACCTCTGACATTGCTTTCGCATGAGACGGTTGGCGGCGCAGTAAAACATTACTATCATATCCTCGCCTATAGGTTCGGTTCGGACACCAGAGATATGTGCTGAGGTAAACCTATCTCGCACTCAAACCAAATGTACTATGGGTACCAAACGGGCCAAAAATCCGCAGTAGGCGGAGGAACGTTCTCATTCCGAGACTCCAAATAGGGCATACGTTTCGAACCCATTGCTGTCTTCTCAAAGGAGAAACACATCCGGAATGTGTTCCCTGTCAGGAACCCCTGACAGTGGTGCATCTGGAATATTCGCTCTATGTTTGCACCGGCCATGTGACCGACATGGCGACAATGTTATTTCATTCCATTGTCGCTGATTCGTTTATTTACGACAGTGTGCCTGATGCCCCTGGAGCGTATTTTTCGCTTTACAATCAGATAAAATCGCAGTAACAACATGAGTTTGGTATCATCAAAATATTGTTGTTTACTCACGTCAGTGCTTTTAAGAGCCATCACAGCAAATTTGCGGGAAAATGTGGGCAGAAATGTCACTCTACAGCATTTAGGTATTTGACGTTATCATAAGGTTATACGAATTAAATATTTTGCTGACATATGCAACAAGTTGTCATGCCGTGTTGTGCTCAGCAACCTGCCTACAACAGGTAATATCTCATGGAAAAGCGTGGCCTTCTTGTGTACAACATCATCAACATGTGTGCCTTTCAGTAATGCTATATCTATAGCATATAATATATATAACATTATTATTGCGAAGTAGAAAATAGATGACGCGATTGCTAGTTGAACTCCCACTCGGAGCCAAATCAGCCAAAGCTGCTGCAATATTTACTGCAAAGCAAGAAGCCAGTGATAACGTTCAGATTTTTATGAATACTTGCATGATCATGAAAGGCACTTCATAAGAAGCATCATGATTCCCAGCTGGCAAGGATGAAACAGGAAACCAGAGCAAGGAGACCATCAGAAGGTGCTGCGCGTATTAGGGAATGCTCCAGGGGAAGGAAACTGATGCTGTATTATATATTATCATTTGAACTAATACGAAACTCCACTTCATCAAATATGCGCAGACGATATAACCACTATAATTCATAAGAAGAAGACATCGTTCATACCTGATCGATGAATCAGATTGATTATTTCGATCATAATTCGCAGTTCTGATAGCAAAAAGTTGGCACCAACGTGGGTGAAAAAGTTTAAATACATGGCATTTGTTCTGAATTTTGGGAGAAATGAAGCGTAACGGGCCACTTCATCCAAGTTTACCAAATTTACACATGCGGTAATGATAATGGGGAATATGAAGCATCGTTCATCGATTAAAGTCGTTCCAAACATTTCCAACAATTGGCAGTTGGATTTGGAATCCATCAATTTCATTAGCATCTATCGGTGAATATTTGGATAGAATAAAGCGTGCATTGAAACTAATGTATGAACATCCACATTAAAATCAAGATAACTGCAGGTGTAATGATCGGTTATCGTGATACGTTGCAAGAAGGGGATGTTCAATGTTCGGATTTAAATCGGCGACTTTCTAACGAGATGTGTATATATATATTTCATTATCTTTTAGTAAGTACTAATGCTGTGCACCGCATGACATAATACCCAAGGGTGGCTCCAAGGTCACTCCCCAAAGATCTTAGCCAGTCTCTCCTGTCTAATATTAATTTTGGTTCCAGTTTGCCACGTTTGTATGCAGGCAAATACTTGGTAAAATTAACGAATTTTGACCGGACTTGCTGAAATTGTAAATAACCGATCTGTACCCGTGTCTCTTTCTCTCATTACGGTGCAGGCCGTCTCAAATGAAAATGTGACGACCACTTCGCCATTATACAATGTGAATTACTGGAGCGATAAGGAAACTTAATCGTGGAGACAGATATCGCAGTTCGATACATACCAAGTGAATCGACAAGCGAGCGACTCTTATCTAGTTTATTGACTTTTCTTGTGTAAAGGTACCCAAAGCATCACGCACTGACGAGTGCAGAAACCCGGAGTCACCAAAGAAACAATTGGAAACAAGCCATCATCCCAGCTCCCTTAAAGCATATATTCCGTATTTGTTGTTGTAACAACCTCTTCTCCATGTCAAATTAATATATTATGTCTTGAATTTAAATCCTGAAAGCCCGTGGCTATCCGGAGAGACCCAATTTGTGTTCCGGAGCGGAAGAGTTGGTGGCCGGCTTTAAATTCCTACGCGCCTCTTGTTTGTTCGGTTGGGTCATCAATAACACGCGGAAAATTTCAGAAAACTTCTTCGCGGCGGAAATTCCGAAGTTTTTCCCAGTATTCCGCATGATTTCAAAAATATCCTGCAAGTATTCCGCGTTTTAAGGAGATCCCTTCGGTATTCTGTGTGATGTCGTTAAAGTTAAAGTTTGACATTTGAAACAATTCGATATCGTGGTTCCATGGAACCTTGTGGTACAACTGATACAATATACCAAGCGTTTGTGGCATAGTAACAACTGATGATGATCGGCTGAAAATGCAGATATCCAATTTGCGACACAGTTTCATATCCATTTTAACGGGGGTGCAGTTATAATATCATACCACTATCAGGGGAAGCATGGAAGAGGTAGCACTGTGTCAGGCAAATCCGGTGCTGTTGATTCAATCGCTGGGCATAGAGAAGGGCCGCCAACATAGCAATATTGGAGCCCATAAGCTATTAATTTCTACAAAAATTGATATTGTGTATCTTGGCGTATCCGACTATTTGTCCGTGAAGTATGCGTATTATCGTGTTAGCTTATCCGGAACGGCATGGGCAGGGACGAGTTTGATAACCAAACAGGATGAACTTATTTATGAAGTTATTTGTATTCTATCCCTCTCTATAGGAATATCTCTTAATCAGGGTATTACTGTGAATTTTCAAATGAATGCATTTATGAACGTAAGACATGATTTGTGAAATACATTTCAAGGAGCAGGAAAAGGACATGCTGTCTAGCGTTTTCGCATAGATGTTTAATTTTTGCCTCATTGGTGACTCTGGGTTACTGCACGCGTCAGTGCTTTCAGCAAGTCAAGTCAAAATTCGTTCACTTCACCAAGTGGTGATTTGCCCGTATACAAACGTGGAAAACTGGAACTAAAAGTAATATTGGACAGGAGACGCTGGCAAAGACCTTTTGGGGGCTGACATTGGAGCCACCCGGGAGTCTTATGTTAAGCTGTACAAAGTATTTAGTACCAACTAAAATATAATGGAAATATGTATACACATCTCGTTACAAAGCCGCCGACTGAAATGCGAACATCGAACGTCCCATTCTTTCAACTTATCACGATAACCGCTCATTACGCACACAGTTATCTTGATCTTCACGCGGCTTTAATGTGGATGTTCATACGTCAGCTTCAATGCACGCTTTATTAATTTCCAAATTTCTGGCGATAGATGCGAAAGAAATTGATCGATTATTCGTCCACGGTCAATAGTTGGAAATGTTCGGACCCATTATAATCGATGAACGAGGTTTCATAGTTGCCCTTGTCATTACCTCATCTATCTTATGTGGCTCATTAACCAACAAACTTTCGCACAATTATGCTGTTTTTGTTATACACTAAACCAGCGTTGTCGCGGCCATTCGTGTGACAATGCTACATTTGTTGTTGAAATTAATCTACGACCTATTAGCAACGTTAACATCTGATTGGGGCTCGTGATGCTATGACTTATGGCGAGAGAGTGAAGAGGCGGTTCACGTCTTTTGAGTTATCTTATTGCGCTTTGCTCCGACACCCATTCGGGCCATCGGATGCGATTGTGTCGCAAAATTGGTTGGTGTCCCAATAAATCAGAAAGCTGATGAGACGGACGCCGATCCGTACCCAGGTCGCTCATATAGAGACCCGGGAATGGAACTGAGACACGCCGATCAGACGAAATCAAGCTACGAGCTACACAACGCATTAACAACCAAGGTAAAGTGATGCACTTCTGATGCTATGGCGATAGGAAGCCGGTTCTATTACTCAGCATGCCCCGCTGTAGTTTGACACAGCAGTTTGGCACATCGATCAGTTCGTTTGGTCTTTGAAGCAGTTTCTTAGTTTGACGTCTCATGGGTAATTTCTCCAACCATTCCTTTCTCACCCTTCTCACCCGAAGCGTAATCACCCTATGACCACATCATATACAATAAGCGCAAAGCCGCCATGTTACGTATTTATGTTGCATGACGTATTAAATGAACAGTTTCAGTTCCTTGATATCGCCGTGTGAAGGTGAAGCTGTTCCTCGGATTACTCCTACTGGGCCTCCTGGCCATCACCTGTGAGTACGAACCCAACAAACATGACGCTAACGGGCCAGTACTGGCAGCGTTGCGGCTTATTACGGAAATGATTGTATCATGGCTGGCCAGTAACGGCCCATTGCTGGGCCAGTTAAAGCTAATTTAATACCGCTTTGCCGCTATACCACCGTTATACGCCGGTATCGGCAAGCCGCTATTGGCCCGATTGGCAAATGCCGGTGCAGGCCCGATATCGGCGGAATAGCGGCAGAAAATATACAGTAGAGCGCAGCACTTGCATTCCGTTTGAGACTGTATCTCTCAGCGCCACCTAGCGAATAGGACATGTTTATTATGGGATGCACGACTGTTTGAGCGGCGGCGGTTTTTCTCTGACTTTAGGTACTTGAGTTTATTTGGTTTAGCACTCTATATTCTAATTAATTAGAGATCTGGCTGGAAAGTAGCTAGACAATCGGTGATCCTGCAGTTCCTCGTTGAACTAAATAATTGAAATGTTTCTATTTATCATTTATATTACCACAATAAGACGATGTAGAATAACCCTAATCCGATCTACGTGCATATACTGCTGGCGAGCCGCAATCGGGCCAGCGTTCGTAGCTTGCCGGCTCAGTACAGGAACGTTATCGGCCCGTTATCGACCGTTACCGACGTGCCAGCATCGGCCCATTACTGCGCCGCTGTGCACAGTGTTACTGGCTGGTACCGGGAGCCAGCATCGGGTAGACACCAGCAGTATGGAGCAGCCTGTATCGGGCCAGTACTGGTCCGATTCCGTCATGTTTGTTCGGAAGCGTCACCTTGGCATGGACGCAGTTCCATAGAATGATGTTGCTAACGTCTCATGTGATAACGGGTCTTCATTTTTCAATACGGTTTACCTCTTGTCGGTTTTCACTTGAATACTTTGGCGTCTCAATTGCAGTCATCGAATGCGTGGTAGACCCAGAAGCACCGGGTGCACCCTTTGCTACCACCGTCCCTGCCGTGTGTAAGTATAACCTCTGGGTACATTCAGCGAGCAGTTATCGAGGCTTTAAATACTAACAACGTTTGCATTCAACCTTACAAGAACAGCAACCTGTTATATCCCCTTATGTCCTCAAGAAGTGGATATTTTGACATCATGATTATCAACTTGTTTTCCTCATTCAATAAATGGCATCGTCGTGTGCATGGCCAAATTTGTGTGACTTTAAAATCTGTAGCACTCGTAGCATGTTATGCTTTTTTGCACTTGTAGCTTTAGTTTGGTGATCGACAGTATTGATAAGAAACATAATTTCCCCAGACACCAGCATACCGAATGCGTGCATACATACCCTTGACCCTTATCCTTGATAGATCTAGAACATGTCGTTGAATTATAATTTCGTTCATTCGCTCATCATATCATCAGGTAGCTGAGTTAACACCGCCATGACCAACGATATGCCCTTTAATAATTGCTGCGTTGTGGTCTCTGTTGCGCAGGTGCGGAAATCGATCGCATTGTGGCCACGACCAGGGCCACCACAGAGCAGGCCTATCAGCTCGGAGTGCTGCAAAAGAGTTGTAAGTAGAATGTAGTCAGAAAGTTCACGCATGTTGTATGCGGTTGCTTCTCTCAAGTGGTTAGCGCAATAGACCGCAGATCGTGGTCATGGATTCCATCACCCAGACGCAGGGAATATATATGAGAACTATGGAAAGCCTTATTTCAACATTTGTATTAGGCAATGTATTTTGTAAATACATTGTATCGTTGAACCTGTAAAATACAAAACTTAACAAAAACTGAGGAAAGTGTCATGCGTTAATTTTTCATTCTTTCATCCTTCATTCTTCTGGGATCTTCATTCGACAAATGTATATACATTTTGTACAAACGCATCATAAACACCGATTCATTCCATTACGTTTCATTTCACTTCAAATAAGAAGCCTTTGGTGAAGTAAAAAAGGAAATGCCCCTTTCTTGCGTCTTAGCTGACTGCATACATCTCATAGTTGGCAATTGAAAGTTACTCTTAATCGGCATGTGCTCCATCGAGATTTCTTTTAGCCATGTATTATGTTTCTCTTCATGCCAGGCCGGTGGTATGTACACGTAGGCTGCGGCAGATAGATGGATAAACGGAGCGTTCTGGAGGATTGCCACGATGCCGAGGCCACATCCAATGACAATGGAGGGCTGCAGTCATGGCACGGACGCTAAGTGGGTTGACTAGCTTCACCAGCCATGGCATGACCTCTTGCTGATTTTCTAATGCGGCCTGTGGACCACATTCGCCTCGGCTGTCCGCTCGAAACATCTCTGGACACGGTCCTCATACTGTCTGTCGTAAATTCCTACAGAAATAAAGCGCGCTAACCAATGTAAATATCTTTATCGTGATTCTAACCCAAGTTTTGTGTGGTACATGGCTGGAGAGCGCATGCATATAAGATACGACCACGAAAGGATAAAATATTGTTTTTCGATTGAATTGATTAATTGATATTTCACATAGACGCAATAATTCACATGCATTCAGATTACGATGTCCTCAGAGAAGAATTTAATTCCGCATAGTTTACATCGATGTTAGGTAAGTTTCCCTGCTGTCCGTGTGGTAATTACCGCCCTCGTCATTATCCATACAATTTCGTTCATGGTCAACAAATCATGTTCCGCCATATTTCGCGCTCTGTGCGGTTACGCTGTGTCTGTCCATTTTGACGCGACAACCTGTCCGGTAACGCTTTTGTTATGTCACTAAGCCAATCCAGAACCCAAACCCTACCCCTAACCCGGACCCTAACCTAAACATAACCTAACCCCAAACCTACATGTGTTATTTGCATAGCTAGTCCACTCGTCAGCTGGACATTTTATCACACCGGACAGGTTGTCATGCTACACCGTGCGTATGAGTGTCAGGCCCTCTGTCTCTGACACCTACAGCAAGCGTTGTTATTCCAGGGTAAGATTTACAGGGTGAAATATAACATATTGTTCATTATCGATATATGCATTCGAAAAATTAAAATCACACTCTTTGGCCAAAAAAAATGAATATTTTGATCTGGTGCTCTTAATTTATATTAAATACTAATATACTATATTAGATTATAATTCTGATTAGACAGAATTTACTTTATGGCTGCGCGGAAAATTATTGGAGTACTACATTATGGGAATACGTGTTGGTATCACCACTACCCGATGGTGAGAAGAACGAATGTACTCGTCCAAGTGGAATCCTCCTGACAACGCGGATTGTTTACCGACTGGCGTCAACCGCGAGACGATGTAGCGGCAGTTTACACGGGGGTTCACTTGATTCTCAACCACCAACGAAATAGCAGGTAAGACATCTGACAGCGGCATTTTGAAGTTTATTGACAATGAAAACTTTTCATTGGTCACAAATTGTGTTGGTCGCTTGTTAAATTTAAGTGTGGTTCATAAATCAACATCAATAGCCTCTATTGGCTTTAGAAAATCAAGATATCTCGTTTTATTTGTCTCCCTAAACCTCCCTAAACCAAAGTAAGCTAATTAGCTTATTTCGATCAATTGTCGCTCAGTACCAAAGAGGGCAAAGATGCAAATGTAGGCTACTCAGTTACTCGAAGTAGCCAGTTTGTTTTATTCTGGAGATCTGTGACCGTGATATTTGAATTATATATCCTAATTTATGGGCCAAGAATATCATCGGTAAGGAGAATACGTGTATTACTGCCATCCATTTCTACGGTCATAAAGGACGATTGTTTGGCATTTGAGCCACTCACTGTCTATGTTAGGTTTACATACAGTAATACAATAAATTGATGGATGTGATTAATATAAAAACTCGTATTGGTCTCCTAATTTTAGTTTTCTACAAGCTTGTGTTTTGAATACACAGCTTGACAGTTAGATGAGTTTTTATCAATCTGCTAATCAAGCAGGTTTCTTTGGGAAGCGAGGTGCATGATGTTATAATTCAAATGATGATGCTAATGTCTTTATGAGCATGAGTGACAGAATGACACCGAAAAGCAGAGGTCAAAGTGGCCGAACACACCTGAGTCTCCCCCCAACGAGTTAGCGCACACCTGAGCATGGTTCGCTACAAAACAACACTCGTGCGGCACCCCCGTCACCTTATTGAGCGGCGGACACAGCGACGGACCAGGTTGAGCTAATCATTGCTCAACTCGTTAAGTCTGGTCGATTGCTACCTGCAATCAATGCATCGAGCATAATGTCAGGCGGGCTGCTCACATTGCGCGCACATCCAATGACACGGCACCACTGCTCCCACATGGCATTGTTGAGGGCCGAGCCTATTCCCGCACATGAGCTTTAAGCTGCACCCTGTTCTAGTGTTTTATGATTTCCTGACAAATATTGAATAAACCTACTGGTGATTACATAATTAAACTCTTTGGCGAGGCAACAGGCTTCCTACAGTTTGCCACAAAGAATTTGTGTAAAACATGTGCAATCTCTTTAATTCATTAATAGATCAGCATAACATCATTGATCGTGTGATGACCTTGCACATATGCATTGATAAACGTCATTGTAAAAGAGTGGACTGAATTGGGTGACGAGAGGGCTCAATGACAAAGAGTCGTTGTGTAAGATCCAGGTTTATTTTATTCTTACATACAACCTGCAACATTGAAATGAAATGAAATTAAACAGAGGTCAATAGTCAAACATACTACAAGTATATACAGCACATCAGTAATTAATTCCCAAATCCTTTATTATTATGATTAATATTAGCAAACAAACAATCTTTCATTATTTGTATCCGTTACAACGGATTACAGTTAACGAGAGATTCATTCCCGTACTGATTAAATTGATTACCTGTCACCATTATAAGTGAAAGATTTTAATCGCGTTACATCCACATAATAAATGTTGCTTTGTATAGTTTCTAAGTATTTAGCTAATAGTATGGCTTATTAACTGTAGACAAATATATGCAGAGTGAGTTGGCGCGACGTAAACAGGTATAAAAATGTAATTTGTCTAACATATTTCACTTAATATTATCCGTAAGGGTTACATAGTAGACAGGTACACACGGTAACAACCATATTTATCACTTAAAGTGGATAAATAAGACATACCGCAGGCTAACTGCGGGTGTATCCAACCGGCATCTAGTGGGACCATGCAGGGACACAGTAGAAATCTCAATCTGAAACCAGTTATTCCATAAACACTGCAACAGCCCAATCCAATATTTATATCATTATGCCTCTATAGTTACTTCCTTGTCAGATAAGAAGATAAATTATAAGGTCGGCGCCTGACCAATACTCCATTCTAACACCACGGTGAGATAGATAACTCAGGAGCAACACCACACACTTGGGGTAATTAATATCTGGAGATTAGTCCTAGATATCATAACGTCCCCCTAAATCTCCGGTGACATAATGACAATAACGCTTAGACTCAGGAATACACCTTAATTAAATTACACCTGTGCATAGTTTATAGGTCTCACCATATGATAATGTGATAATTAAGTCTCTGCAGCCTACGTCTATGGCTATTTAATTGCGTGTTATAAAAATTCTCATAATTTCTACTTTCAATTACAAGTAGTCACCATCTGTTTATAAGGCCGGCTAAACTAAGACAAAATAATAACTTGCTGACGCCAAATGTGTAATTTAAACGTATTATATGCATATCACAGACGGAAAAATGCACCCACAGACTGGCTCTCACTGAATAACCTCATTAACTTCAACGATAAATGTGAATAACCCACCTGAGTTCGAGGTATAACTGGGACCACCTGCCTTGATGTCGGTCAACATGCTGTGTGCCGGTATTTACTAAACAAAATCTGCCGCCGGCTTTAGAGCGCTCCAGGGCCTCGTTCGCAAGCGACAGCTAGTCGACTATTTCTTGACCTAGATTTCGCCATTGCGCCTGCGCATTACAGCCTAATGCCGAACGCGGGATAGTCGAAAAGGGTTGACAATCGGTCTCATGGCGGAAATAACACCAATAACAAGCACCTTTAACCGCCGTATGTCCTGACCCTCTTGTGCAAAATTCTGGATCGTCACTGTATTGTATTACAAAGAACAGTTTACCCTGTGTCCTTTGGCTAGAGCCACACTGTATCGGCTAGGTGACCGAAGGAGTACCAACGACCCCCCCCCCCCCAACAAAAATCAAAACAGTGGAGATAAGGGTACCGTAAACGAGCGTACAGTTAGTTCGATCATGTGAACATTTAGCACGAAAACATGATAAATTGGCAAAATAAACAATTACGTATGAACCATGCTATATTTTAATTCGTTTAAATGGATATCAACTTGCAAACGAAGTTACAGATCAAGTATACGCCACAAAGATGAACACCGCTTACTGCTCATTTCCCTCCGCCATCTTGGACGACAATCGACCAGAGGAACCGTGGGTGGCGGCATGTTTCGTTCTGGTCGACTAGATGGTTGGGCAAATCACCGTTCGGCAGCCAAATCGTCAACCATTAGTCGACTAACGGTCGCTTGCGAACGAGGCCCTGATTGGACGTTACCATGCGTTGTTAACGAGGCCTTACACAGTGGGCACATATGACCAAATATGGTAACAGTTGGCGACTCAATGGTGCGCCATTGTCGTTAAAAAGGGTTTATTGGAATTTTACACCAGCCTGCGCTGACTACGGAATACGATTGCGAAAATAATTATATGACCTTATCACATCATGTTATCACATTTGATGACATGTAGTGAGTTTAATGCAAGAGGTATTTATTATGTAAAGCATATACATCAGCAAATTAACGGAAGCAATTCAATCTGTCATGATCAGTTAATTTGTGATTTGAGCAGGCTACATGGTTTTGATTATTCAACCGTAGTTATGACGTAGTTACACTTCTCTTTTTGAGCTAACATGATGTGTCCCAGGATCTACAGGCCGGATCCGGACTAATCTGAACCATGTGATAACGCAGCCATGACCCACAAATGAAGAATGTTAATGATCTGGTTGGTATATAAACACCTTGTGATAGTGTACCTAGTAATTGTTAGACATAGAACGCCCGATTAACCCGTTTTAAGTATATGATTCATTGTGACTTATCACGTTCGTTCAGATCAGCAACGACTCAAGGATTTTGAACAAAATATTTTAATCAACATTGGGAAAGAAGGTTCATAGAGCGTCCATAGAAATGCCGGTTAGTCATTCATTTCATTTTCATTTATTTTTTTGACGTTTATCGAATACGAGTTTATGCAATGCACATATGCTATAGTTACAGATTGTAGATATCTACGGACCGGATCGATAGGCACTTGGAACACGGGATTGATGCATACGTGGTCACAACATAAGTATTGTATACATTATTTATTTTTTGTATATAAATGTTGTACGGTGATGTAACACATGACGGGGAATTTGTCGCAATATACATGGCGACGATGGTTAGTTTGATTTCGTACTTTATCCATTGCAGCCCTTATACATTGACATGCATTATCTGTTAGCTCAATGTGCTCTACCTTAGTCCAGGCCAAGCTTTTTGCTGAGGTGCACGGACGTGTCTAAGCCCTGTGCATCTAATCTGATTCTATACGCTGGCTGTCTCTACACTACTCTAGTCACTTTTCAAAAAATGGTCCTTTACCACTGTTATAACCCTCGAACAAACTGGCCACAGATCCATAAGTCTTGGGATCAAATCTAGGCCCAGGCACCTGATACTCGTATGTTTTGTAAGAAAACCTTTCGGTTCAGCTCAGCCAGGGCTGAGGAACTACAATGAAATGGTGAAATATATCTTTTTAAGCTATTCTAAGTATGGACATATATTTCTCTGTTGGATTTGCTGGCTGCGCCCTTGGGTGGGGGGGGGGGCTGATCGTTTGATCAGCGGTGGCGTTTGGCCCCTCGCCTTCCCTGCTATGTATGAAGGCAACATCTATTTTCATATAGCCTTTCATAAATACCCATAGTGGACTGCATAATGTGGTATATCCATATATAATATCAATAAGTATCCATTATTATTTGCCTGTCTAACATCTGATTGCCACAGATGTGTATTACATTTAATTCTCAGTGGAATGTGTTTGCCACTATATTTGTCATTAGCGATGTGTTTTCGCCTCACCATTTTGCTTGCCGATATGTTTTCCGCCAACTGTTTTTCCATTTGCGATGTGTTTTCCGCCATATGTATATTAGTGGCGATGTGTTTTTCCGCCACATCAATAATCTTGAACGTTGTATTCTCGGGAATAAATTTGCCCTATCCAAAAACTTACATAACCCTTTTTTTTCTATTGCAATACAGGGAACGAGCTGCGGGCGAGCCAGCTATATCACCCTTTCATAGCGCAAGACATGAATATAATTCCTTGATATGATGTATCAGTTGCTATGTCGGATCGATGGTTGGATGATCTCTAAGACAATTTCCGATTCCCATTATCAGCTTGCAACAAAACGTATTGCGAACTTTAATATTAACATTATATGTCAGTATTGTCAGGGTATTCAGGTCGAACGGATAGATTTGAATACAAAATGATAGGACGATACGTTGAGAGTTCGTCGGGCTTGCCGGGTATCGTGGGAGCGATAACGTGCGTAAATGGGACTTCGATGTGTTGTTTTTGTCGCGTGAAAAACAGGACTTAAACGTTACTTTTTCTTTTGTATTTATTGATTATTATGAAGTTCACCACTTGGGCCTTATGTACACAAGGCTTAAATAACAGCACCTAATGCTTAAAGCGAGCGACCGGCGAATAAATCGAGTTCACCCTCCCGGTGTGTCTACATGGTCCGCGTGCTTTCCATATATGCTAAATAATATTTCTAAAGAAGAGGTTTACCTCAACCAGCACGGACAGCGCTCTGAAGCCAGTTGTGTCGCTTGCTAAACTGGCGGCCCGTTTATAGGCTAAAGCTGATCACGTGACCTATACAGAAACTCCTGTGTATTCATGGGTTTTGGATTTCGAAAGATTCGCGGACTACATCAAGAAGCCTTCAAATACATTGATTACTATTATATGTGACCCATATTTATACTTAAAATGTGTGTAAACTCTATTATCGCCCACCTGTGTTCTCGCGAATGTCAGCTGTCAAACTTGACAGGCAGCCAAAAAATCATTATGTATCTCTTCCTTGCTACCCCAATTCGTTTGCAATGCGAATGATCATATTCCAAATAAATCCATTCTTTATTGAAAAAACAACCACTACAAGATTTATGTTTCTTTGTTTAAGAACTTGCTGCTGCTTCTGGAAATACTTAATTTACAGAAAGACTGAGTTACATCTTATAACAACGAACACGTAAAAACAATTCCCTTGCCTTCTACTTCCGCCACAGTATATTGACTTGCTCAAGGCGCGGATCATTATCAATGGGTCAGGGCGCGGAAAGGCTTGAATCATGGCGCAACCTCTTCGCTAATAGCTCATAACGGCCCACTGCCTGGCAGGGACAAATACGGTATTTCATCAACGCCACCGCATAGTACACATGGAACATCGTCTGCATTCTGTAAACATCGCCGGTTGCTGATCGGTGTAAGCAGGTAAGTGATTGTATTGTATCTGTCATTGCAGGGCATTTTTCACCAAATCCGCGTCCAGTAAAACCTGTATATTTTTACGCGTTGATGGTCAATCAGAGGGCCGGTTTTCCACGCATCGTATGCTGAGAGCATGTTCCAATGTTTCGATCAACTTCAAGATTTGGGAATTGTCAGCCAATCAGCGTCGAGCATTTCAGCCAATCAGCGTTGAGATGATAACGTTGACTTTATGGTTTATATTATGACAAGCATGTGCAGCTTGCAGGCATGACGCTATGACGTGCGCTACCCTAATGGTATGTTCGCAAGATGGCGGTAGTGAAAATTGGTGAATCGCTTTGTTCGCGGTTTGATCATGTGAATTGTGGACCAACGGATACATGGACCGTTGTTACGACTATTAAAGGACTTATCGTTCCGTGTAAACCCAGCATAAAAAGGAGGCGGCTAAAATCCTATAATCTGACCCAAACCGCCCTGCGGCCCCTTCAATAGTCAATCGTTGCCATGGTGACATTGCGAAGAAACATGACGTGACGCAAAGACCAAGTGTGATTATAGAGTTCAACGGCCAGCCTTGTTGAATGTGTCAGGGCTCTAGGCCACGATTTTTTATACTGATATGGTAAGATAAGGAAGGGGACTGGCTCACAAGACGTAGGAAGACTTGAAAGCGCTAAAGATTTTACTTCGAACGATTATATTCGCGAAAGTTAAACGACAGAAGTAAGGAGACGCCCAGCACATATGCGAGGTAAACTTTAAATTCAACTCGTAATAATAGTAATAGCGCGAGTTGTGTATGACGTTAGGAATTGTATTGGCCCTATCAATGTGTAGCAGACCTTCAGTTTCATTATAATCTTTCACAAAAGACGCGTGCAGTGGTGTGAAAAATGCATGTTAGTAAAAATGTTAACACAGCTAGCTGAGCTTGGTATGTAGGGGTGGGGGGGGGAGTAGGTGGACACTCGGCACATATAGATATAAGCCGTGGAGGGCTATCAAGAGAGATTGAGGCTTCGGGAAGGAACTAACCTTATTCTACACCCATATTGCGCCCAGGCCAACGCTTGCATACTGGCCAGTCTCCCTGTGATCAACGTGATGGCCGATAAATACAGCTTAAAATAAAACACGCTAGCCCCCTCAGTACCCCCCCCCCCCCCCGCCCCCTGCGCTTAAGAAACCAAGAAAAAAAGAAGCAAAACTGATAGGCGACAAGACAAGATCGACCGAACCGTCATGGTCAAAGATGCGACACGAGACACATCGAAGTCTGCCATATCGCCCGCAGGCAGCGCGTTGCAAACTTATGACTATTACTTTCATGGTATTATTATTTTTATAACCGCCAGCGATAGCTTCAGTTACGCCATCTGGCGACGCGGAATATTAATCTAGAGTGAGATCGATTTGCGTTCTCCGTGATGCCTTTAACGAACTCCATTAACGAACTTTCGCCACAGACAGTTGAATTCTGAACTCAGAAGGCAATTGGCATCGTAGCATTTGTGGGAATATTATTTACTTTCGAAACAGCTAAATACCCGCAAAACTGTGTACACATCGCTGGATGGACTTGCTTATAGGGTTATGTATGGTTGATGAATTAGGTCCATGGTTTGTGAGCAGAAGGCCAGAGGCAAGAATGCTGTCAATTGTTCCATATTAATTTCTATATCCATTGAGCCCACTCCGTACCATGGTTTGCTGTTATGATCAAAATTATTCCTTTTATATCTTATCGCCGACCATTATCAGCTACCACTGGGCAAAATACGCCATTTAGGCTTCCCAATACAGCAAGAACATCTAAACACACAAACAGGCATTATCATTTGTGGCATCGTCCGAACTCGCCAGATTGGGACAGGGACCAGCTTACTTTCATGAATACAATCGCCTTATAGTGGGCGCAACAGCGTGTCATGGTCACCGGAACCAGCCTGGTGTAATAGGGCTATAAAGGCTCGTTGGCCAAGACTTCCGGTTTACTTATTTGGGGGACAAACAAACAAAGCACGTGTTCTGAACGAGTTTAGAATATCTGCGCACACTGGTATCCTGACTATCTGTGACGTAGGTGTGACGTATATGTTACGCCAAGACAGAGACAGGGAACCAGACTACCTGCGCAAAAGCCAGGCACCGAAGGGTGGGTCCATTGCGGTAGCCCTAGCAATATGATTAAGAATATTTAAGAAATACAGCTGCACAAAAAGGATAGACGACATATTTTTAATTCATTTCCTGCGAAAACGAGGCATCATGATGTCACACGGATTCTCCCCGGTGACAACGTTGGCGCAACGCTTCAAACGGAAACTTGCAACGAATGCAGAAACTTGTCGTGATCCAAAAGTGATACAAAAACATTAAACTGGTCTTAATTTACCTTTACCATGTGGTTTAATGACGAATCAGTGTGTTGTTACTCCATGCACTGCATATTGTGACAGCGGAATGGTTAAGTCGATCACTTGCTCTCGCCATTTTTGTTACCGCGGAGGCACGTGAGACTCTTTGACGTCACTCGCTGTTTGGGGAACTCGCAAAAGTCCGGGTGCAGGGCTAAATTTAGAGCGTTATTTTTGGCTTTCGGGTGTTTTGAAAACGGATTTTTCCTTGTATATTCCGAAAGTTCTGCGGTTCATCGCCTCCAAATATTTAACATATACCTCCCACATCCATAGTTTAGTGATATGGGACTCCAAGCCTTTAGAATAAACCTGGAAATAAATTGACTAATAGCTGCCTATACTTCAACATGGAGCATATGTGTTTGTTTGTTCCCAAAACTAAAGTATCGCGGCCGGATACAAGAACTGTACAAACCTATTGTGTCGCGCTGATCAACTAAATTATCAGCATCTATATATGAGTATGGCTTGCAAAAGATCGTTGTGGCAACACATATATACGGGCGAAAATGATCTGCTACAATCGTATTCGAAGGACATACTTAAATTATAACAGCATACTCTGCGAGTGCATCATCGTATGCAGATAATCCGCCCCGCGTGAAGGCCGAACTGGACATGAGGGATGTATCAGAACTTACTGCGAAGGAAATACATTTTAACGTCATGTGTTGGACAGTCATCGCAAACTAACAAGCAGGAGGGAATGGATCGACTTGCTGGAGTGTGAAAGGCGTCGTGGAAGAGGCTTCAACACAGCATTGAGAGAAATATCGGAAATCGAAACTGTCGCATTGCGAATTGGTGAGCTGCGTCCGGTGTGCTGACGCCACGATAAGTATACGCAACTGACATTGATATGCACAGTCAGGGGGAGGGAGGCGGGGGGGGGGGCGGGGATGAATGTACGTCCTTCCCCCAACGCTCCAACAATCGTGATTGTTTAATTTATTGAACGATATTGAGTTTCTAAGGAAAAAAAAGACCCGGATAACGATGTTATTTGCATGATATCTGTTGTGAGTGATCAAACCCGATGGACATGAATTGAAAGGAACAAGTTTGAATTTAATACCCGAATGGCATGAACTTAATAATTATCATGGCCTCACCACATTGAACTGAACTTGAACTGTGCCGTTGTTTATGGGTCTGGGATAGTTTGAATTATTCGTTTTCTTAGTTTTATCCAGAATTGATAGGTTTTTCGAATGCCCCCGAGTCAACCTGGGACAATGCCAGGGCGGCCATGGTAAAGAACATCATAGCCTCCAGTGACGTCGATAAAACAACGCCTTCCCGTGGCGCCATCTGGTGAATGGACCAGTGCGAGCTCAGTTCAGGCGACAATAAAAAAAATTAGTTTTACAAACATGGGATGCGTGATTTATGGGCTCTGCCATCTAATAAATAAGACATTGGCATTGGCCGTGGGTGCGTGGAATTCCGGGACTATTGTGTCGATTGTTGATAAAGAGTGATCACCCAAAGGTATTTATCCGCGCATCGAGCAGGGATTATTGGATCACAATGTCGCGTTGTAGATAAAAACTATGAAGTACATGAACCGGAGCTAACTGCTGTAACTTCTACTTCCGATAGCGATACAAACGCTATCTGGAGTCTCGAGCTTGGCAAATAATTAAATTCTAGGCTGAACCCACGGCCAGATCAGCGGGAGAGGATATATAAATTATACAATCATATACATGCAGGTGTGTATATGAACTGCAGCGCCACTTGGCGGCCGGTCTTCCGTCTTCGACAGGAGAGTGCTGCACGTGAGGTCCCTGGCGGAGCTGGTCGGAACCAGGGCGTGTTAACACGTATAGTACAGTCGCTCGCGCATTATGCGATAAGATGCGTTACAATGGGAACCGTTGTCAACCAATGGTAAGGCGTTGTCAGTGTGAATGTTTCATGTCTTCTTCTGGGGTTTTCTCCGCTATTTCTGGTGTTTCTCGCGTGGGTATTGGTGAAGGCCACTTGTACGTTTTTTTCATTGATAATTAACACACGCTACTATCCGCATGACGGTTCGATTGTGTTTCGTCTCTGATTATCTGCATGTCCCTGAGAGTATGATGTGGTATTCGTGGTGAGATGTGGCTTCTGGTGGCATACTGTTGCATTTCGCAGTTTCGCATACTCTCAATAAATCATTTCAGTCGGGAAAATACATCATAACATGTATATAATACAATAAATAATATATCAATTTGTAATAATTACCGTACTTTTATTTTAACTCTCCTTGAATTCCATTCTTGCACATTGTGCAATATTTCACTGAAATGACATTATACAAACAACAATAATGATGCTTTGCAATACAGCTAGTGAACGATTGACATGGTATGAATGCAACTGCCGCGGAAAATCGTTCACAATTTACAACATTCCCCTTGATCCTCCATATTGACGCTTTCGTGAACAAATATAATTGGTTTTGACACCGATCATTTTCATTTTCACTGGATCGTCTGCTCCATAACTGTCATAATAGCAGTCCTTTACATGCTTAAATATTCAAATTTGCTAACGCTAAACTAACAATATTTCTAGGTTCTACATTCACGTTTCCTGACTCCTGACTGGAGTTTGACCTTGTGAACTAGTGACCTTCTGACCGTATGACCTTTCGATAGTGTAATATTGTGAGCTTGTGACCCTGTAGCTGTGTGACATTGGGACAGTGTGACATTGTGGTCTTGTGACCTTGAGTTCGATTGATCAACTATTATCTCGGTATTCACTGTGCGGCGTATTTATCAACTAACCAGGACAGATGAAGCGCCATGTGCAGGGCCACGAAATGACGTGCATGCCATATTCAGTGCTGACAATCATTGACATTACTATTCGGCTTCCAGACAATAGGTTACCACGGTTTCTGCTCCGCGAGGACACCCTGTCCGTTCTGCTCAGACATTGATACGGTTTCGTCTCGCTTTCTTTTTACTTCAGTTTTGGCATATAGAAATGGGAAGCATTGCTTCTGATGACCCCCATGACCGGGCAATCCTTCAATATAATTTAACTGTTATTTTAATGCAGATATCACGGTACACATAGTTTCACCGAGAGGCTACAATTCAACCGTCCGCCATTTTCAATTGTCGAACATGACGATTTGCTCTCGTGGACAATATCTGGGTGACACAATGTGATACATAACCTTAATCTCTAGGTGAACTTTGATCTTTTACGCTTTTCGTCAAAGCGCCCACGACAGCCGATCAAGGAGCCAAACTGTATGACTTCGACAGCAAATGCCGCTGTGAGCTGCTCAATCCCACAAACTCGGACCCCACGCAACTGCAGCTGATCAGTTTCCATGGCGACCCAGTGACGCGAGACTTCCCAACAGATACCGCGCTCCATAAAGTGCTGATCGCAGCGGCGGACACCAAGTCTGACCGGTGCAAGTTCAGCGTCACCCCAAGTCTGTCACGTGACTCGGCAGACGCAATCCGGATCAGAGTGGTGGAGATTCGCTTCGGGAAGGATCCGGACACTAATACAGGGTACCACAAGCTGTTGAAGGTCAAGGCCGGAAAAGATCTTTTTATTCATGTGAGTCGTTCACCTTTGTCTGTACTAATAATATACTGTAATATTACATATTAACGTATTACCTAAAACGCCAATATTTTGTTTATTACAGCCGGATCGCTTTGAGCCTTTGCTGCCATTCATGTACGGCAACGACAACATCACGGTCATCATTGAGGAACTGGAGCACAATGGGTTCCGGGTCCACAGTCCGGAGTGTGAGTGGAGCGTGGTCTTCTTCGCCAGAGATCTGACTATGGAGGAGCGAGCCATCGCCGTCTACTCCAACCCCAGGTGAGAGAGAGGGCCGCCCCAGTGGCCGAGTCTGTGAGTGAGGGGGCCGCCCCGGTCCTTGAGTCGGTGATTGCGAGGGGCGCCCCGGTGGCCTAGTCCGTGAGTGAGAGGGAAGCCCCGGTGGTCGAGTCGGTGAGTGAGAGGGCCACCCCGGTAGTCGAGTCGGTGAGAGGGCCACCCCGGTGGTCGAGTCGGTGAGTGAGAGGGCCGCCCCAGTGGTCTAGTCGGTGAGTGAGAGGGCCGCCCCGGTGGTTTAGTCGGTGAGTGAGAGGGCCGCCGCGGTGGTCGAGTCAGTGAGTGAGAGAGCCGCCCCGGCGGTTCCGTCGGTTAGTAAGCAGGGTTGCCCCGGTGGTTCAGTCGGTGAGTTAGATGGCCGCCCCGGTGGTCGAGTCAGTGAGTGAGAGGGCCGCCCCGGTGGTCGAGTCAGTGAGTCAGAGGGCCGCCCCGGTCCTTGAGTCAGTGAGTGAGAGGGCCGCCCCGGTGGTCGAGTCTGTAAGTGAGAGGGCCGAATCTGTATCGGAGTCAATAGTGCAAGAGGTGGTCTGGCGGGCAGCCCCGCTGGTCGAGTTGGCAATGTATGCAGTGAGTGACAGGACCTTCGATATTCGGATATTATACAACGCCGGTGCGAAGTGATTGAGTGGGTTTGACAGTTTTACAACTGCTTTTCAGCATGTTTTGAGGGGGAACCTGATCGCCCACGCTCCCGAAATGACTTGCATTTACCTTTTACGCAAGCAGCGATGCCATGTTACAGAGTGTCCCCTTGATCCAGTGGGTAGCCGTGCCGCGGTACAAGATGTGAGACTGCGACCCCGTAAGCTAGAAGTAAGACCTGGACTGAATCGATCGAGTCGATGACCCTTGACGTACTGACATTTAGGCATATTTACTTCGCGACTATATATAGCTGTGTCGGGATTGACGTGGTTTACGCCATGCCACACTTGTCACCCTGCTGTTATACAAGGTGTCAACCTGCTGTTATATCAGGTGTTACCCTATTGTTATATAAGGTGCAACCTGCTGTTATATAAGGTGTCACCATGCTGTTAGATAAGGGGTCACCCTGCTATTATACAAGGTGTCACCCGACAGTTATATGAGGTATCTCCGTGCTGTTATATAAGTGTCACCCTACTTTAACAGCAGGATGACCCCTCACATAAGGGTCACACTGCTGTTATATAAGGGGTCACTGTGCTGTCATACAAGGCTCACCCTGCTGTTATATAAGGTGTCACCCTGCCGCTATGCAAGGTGTCGCGCTGCTGTTAAATGAGGTGTCACCCTGGCGTTATATAAGGGGTCACCCTGCTGTTATATAAGGTGTCACCAAGCTGTCATATAAGGTTTCACCATGATGTTATATAAGGTGTCACACTGCTGTCATACAACGTGTCACCCTGCTGTTATATAAGTGGTCACCCTGATGTTATACATGGTGTCACTCTGCGGTTATATAAGGGTCACCCTGCTGTTATGCAAGGTTTCACCCTGCTGTTATATAAGGTGTCACCCTGTGGTTATATAAGTGGTCACCCTGCTGTTATATAAATTATCACCCTGCTGTTATATAAGGATCACCCTGCTGTCATATAAGAGATCGCCCTTCTTTTATATAAGGTGTCACCCTGCTGTTATATAAGGGGTCACCCTGTTGTTACATAAGGTCTCACCATGCTGATATATACGGGGTCGCCCTCATATTATATAAGGATCACCAAGCTGTTATACAAGGTGTCGCCCTGCTGTTATACAAGGTATCACTCTGCTGTTACTTAATGGTCACCCTGATGTTATACAAGGTGTTACCATGCTGTTATGCAAGGGTTCGACCTGCTGTTATATAAGGGTCACCCTGTTGTTATATAAGCTGTCACCCTGCTGTGATATAAGGGTCACACTGCTGTTATATAAGGGGTCACCCTGCTGTTATATAAGGGGTCACCCAGTTGTTATATAAGGGGTCACCCTGCTGTGATATAAGGGTCACACTGCTGTTATATAAGGGGTCACCCTGCTGTTATATAAGGGGTCACCCAGTTGTTATATAAGGGGTCACCCTGCTGTGATATAAGGGTGACACTGCTGTTATATAAGGGACCACCCTGCTGTTATATAAGGGGTCACCCTGCTGTCATATAAGGCGTCGTCCTGCTGTTATATAAGGGGCCACCCTGCTGTTATATAAGGGGTCACCCTGCTGTTATATAAGGTGTCACCATGATGTTATATAAGGGGTCACCCTGCTGTTATACAAGGTGTCACCCAGCTGTTATAGAAGGGGTCACCCTGCTGTTATACAAGGTGCCGCAATGATGTTATACAAGGGGTCACCCTGCTGTCATACAAGTTGTCTCCCTTCTGTTATATAAGGGTCGTCCTGCTCTTATACAAGATGTCACCAGGCTGTTATATAAGGTGTCACCATGCTGTTATATAAGGGTCACCATGTTGTTATATGAGGGTCACCCTGCTGTTATTTATGGTGTCACCCTGCTGTTATATAAGGTTCACCACCCTGTTATAGAAGAGGGCAACCTGCTGCTATATTAGAGGCCAATCTGCTCTTATATAAAGTTTATCATGCTGTTATAGAAAGAGCCAATCTGCTGTTATATCAGGGGTCACCCAGCTGTTATATCAGGTCTCATCCTGCTGTTATATAAGGGGTCACCCTGCTGTTATACAAGGTGTCACCCTGCTGATATACAAAGTGTCGCCCTGCTGTTATACAAGGGTCACCCTGCGGTTATAGAAGGGGTCACTTGCTGTCATACTAGATGCCACCCAGCTGTTATACAAGGGACCACCCTGATGTTATACAACGTGCCACAATGATGTTCTACAGGGTGTCACCCTGCTGTTATATAAGGTGTTACCATGCTGTTATGTAAGGGTTCAACCTGCTGTTATATAAGGGTCACACTGTTGTTATATAAGGTGTCGTCTTGCTGTCATATAAGGTGTCGTCCTGCTGTTATATAAGGTGTCGTCCTGCTGTTATATAAGGGGTCACCCTGCTGTTATATAAGGGGTCACCCTGCTGTCATATAAGGTGTCGTCCTGCTGTTATATAAGGGGTCACCCTGCTGTTATATAAGGGGTCACCCTGCTGTTATATAAGGTGTCACCATGCTGTTATATAAGGTGTCACCATGCTGTTAGATAAGGTGTCGTCCTCCTGTCATGAAGGGTGTCGTCCTGCTGTTATATAAGGTGTCGTCCTGCAGTCATATAAGGTGTCGTCCTGCTGTTATATAAGGGGTCACCCTGCTGTTATATAAGGGGTCACCCTGCTGTTATATAAGGTGTCACCATGTTGTTATATAAGGTGTCGTCCTGCTGTCATATAAGGTGTCGTCCTGCTGTTATATAAGGGATCACCCTGCTGTTATATAAGGTGTCACCCTGCTGTTATATAAGGTGTCACCATGCTGTTAGATAAGGTGTCGTCCTGCTGTCATGAAGGGTGTCGTCCTGCTGTTATATAAGGTGTCACCCTGCTGTTATATAAGGTGTCGTCCTGCAGTCATATAAGGTGTCGTTCTGCTGTTATATAAGGGGTCACCCTACTGTTATATAAGGGGTCACCCTGCTGTTATATAAGGTGTCACCATGTTGTTATATAAGGTGTCGTCCTGCTGTCATATAAGGTGTCGTCCTGCTGTTATATAAGGTGTCGTCCTGCTGTCATAAAGGGTGTCGTCCTGCTGTTATATAAGGGGTCACCCTGCTGTCATATAAGGTGTCGTCCTGCTGTTATAAAAGTGACCACCCTGCTGTTATATAAGGGGTCACCCTGCTGTTATATATGGTGTCGTCCTGCTGTTATATAAGGGACCACCCTGCTGTTATATAAGGGGTCACCCTGCTGTTATATAAGGGGTCACCCTGCTGTTATATAAGGGTCACTCTGCTGTTATATAAGGGGTCCCCCTGCTGTTATATAATGTGTCGTCCTGCTGTTATATAAGGGGCCACCCTGCTGTTATATAAGGGGTCAACCTGCTGTTATATAAGGGTCACCCTGCTGTTATATAAGGTGTTACCATGCTGTTATGTAAGGGTTCAACCTGCTGTTATATAAGGGGTCACCCTGCTGTTATATAAGGTGTCACCATGCTGTTATATAAGGTGTCGTCCTGCTGTCATATAAGGTGTCGTCCTGCTGTTATACAAGGGGTCACCCTGCTGTTATATTAGGTGTCGTCCTGCTGTCATATAAGGTGTCGTCCTGCTGTTATATAAGGTGTCGTCCTGCTGTTCTATAAGGGGTCACCCTGCTGTTATATAAGGGGTCACCCTGCTGTTATATAAGGTGTCACCATGCTGTTATATAAGGTGTCGTCCTGCTGTCATATAAGGTGTCGTCCTGCTGTTATATAAGGGGTCACCCTGCTGTTATATAAGGTGTCACCCTGCTGTTATATAAGGTGTCACCATGCTGTTATATAAGGTGTCACCATGCTGTTATATAAGGTGTCGTCCTGCTGTCATAAAGGGTGTCGTCCTGCTGTTATATAAGGTGTCACCCTGCTGTTATATAAGGGGTCGTCCTGCTGTCATATAAGGTGTCGTCCTGCTGTTATATAAGGTGTCGTCCTGCTGTCATATAAGGTGTCGTCCTGCTGTTATATAAGGGGTCACCCTGCTGTTATATAAGGTGTCACCTTGCTGTTATATAAGGTGTCACCATGCTGTTATATAAGGTGTCACCATGCTGTTATATAAGGTGTCGTCCTGCTGTCATAAAGGGTGTCGTCCTGCTGTTATATAAGGGGTCACCCTGCTGTCATATAAGGTGTCGTCCTGCTGTTATATAAGTGACCACCCTGCTGTTATATAAGGGGTCACCCTGCTGTTATATAAGGTGTCGTCCTGCTGTTATATAAGGGACCACCCTGCTGTTATATAAGGGGTCACCCTGCTGTTATATAAGGGGTCACCCTGCTGTTATATAAGGGTCACTCTGCTGTTATATAAGGGGTCGCCCTGCTGTTATATAATGTGTCGTCCTGCTGTTATATAAGGGGTCACTCTGCTGTTATATAAGGGGTCAACCTGCTGTTATATAATGTGTCGTCCTGCTGTTATATAAGGGGTCACCCTGCTGTTATATAAGGGGTCAACCTGCTGTTATATAAGGGTCACTCTGCTGTTATATAAGGTGTCACCATGATATTATATAAGGTGTCGTCCTGCTGTCATATAAGGTGTCGTCCTGCTGTTATATAAGGGGTCACCCTGCTGTTATATAAGGTGTCACCTTGCTGTTATATAAGGTGTCACCATGCTGTTATATAAGGTGTCACCATGCTGTTATATAAGGTGTCGTCCTGCTGTCATAAAGGGTGTCGTCCTGCTGTTATATAAGGGGTCACCCTGCTGTCATATAAGGTGTCGTCCTGCTGTTATATAAGTGACCACCCTGCTGTTATATAAGGGGTCACCCTGCTGTTATATAAGGTGTCGTCCTGCTGTTATATAAGGGACCACCCTGCTGTTATATAAGGGGTCACCCTGCTGTTATATAAGGGGTCACCCTGCTGTTATATAAGGGTCACTCTGCTGTTATATAAGGGGTCGCCCTGCTGTTATATAATGTGTCGTCCTGCTGTTATATAAGGGGTCACTCTGCTGTTATATAAGGGGTCAACCTGCTGTTATATAATGTGTCGTCCTGCTGTTATATAAGGGGTCACCCTGCTGTTATATAAGGGGTCAACCTGCTGTTATATAAGGGTCACTCTGCTGTTATATAAGGTGTCACCATGATATTATATAAGGTGTCACCCTGCTGTCATACAAGGTGTCACCCTCCTGTTATATAAGGGTCACCGTGCTGTCATACAAGGTGTCACCCTCCTGTTATACAAGATGTCACCCTGCTGTTATACAAGGTGTCAACCTGCTGTGCCGCGTGTTCTGTGTCTGGCCAACCCAAGCGCCATGGGTGTGGTTCAAGCTCCACCCAGGCAAACGATTATGTGCGCGCAGGACACAGATCTTACATATCACCTCGCGAGATGTTACTCCGGAGATTGAAGTTTGTCTCGTCTTGAACCTTCCCGTTGTCGCGATATCGACATGTCTGCATAGCTTAGAGCGAGATACTTGAACCACATAGCCGTGTATCGATCTTTCACCGCAGGTTCATGGACGAGACGGCTCCCTGTGGTGTCTGCGTGGATGAGACGCTCATTCCGACCACGACGCTCTTACGTGAGTCCTAGTGGCGCCCCACAACCTCCGATATCAATAATTTATCAAAAATTCATAATAGAAAACAATTATGCGGCTTTGTGTATGGGGGGCGGAAGATGGGGCGGGGGGTGGGGCAAGAAAGCTAATTTATCTCTAGTTGGAGTGGTTTCACGGGCATAAAAGTATTGCCTGGGCTACATGTGAATTAATATTGTTTAATGACTTATCATATTAATTTCCTGGTATAATACAAAGTACTTAAACAAAAGTATATATTGAAGTAAGTCACTATGTATTGCTTGCCAAGGTGCATATTGAAGACTGCCTTCGTGTCACTGTCTTCTTTTTTTGCTTTATCCTACTTTGCATATAGATCCACATGTGAGCAATATACTCGTGTGTTTCCAATATCTAGAGCCGGTAATAACGAAGCCGCATAATTAAGCTGCGTGTGTGTGTATTGTTACGACTTGCTAGGGACAAATACCCCACGGCGATAACAAGTGTTAAAAAAACCCAAAAAGGTTGACTGCAGATGGTATCGGCGGAAATGACTAACAAGACATGGTAAAGATTGTCACAGTTTATATCATACTATAAATCCCTACCTCCCCCCTACCAACACAGATTCATACATTTAGTGCGTAAGCAAAGCAATAAACAAGTCAGTTCATAGTAACCTCCAAATGTCCTCTCAAAGTGAACTCTTATAATGCTCCCACGACGCGCTGATGCTCCCACGACGCACTGATGCTCCCACGACGCACTGATGCTCCCACGACGCACACCAGTTCCGCTGATCAGGCTCCGCCACGTGTCCACGCCTACCAGCCCGTAGATCAGGCTCCTAAGGCCTGTCTCCAGCCACCACGACGACGCCCACAACCACTCCGACCACGCAGCCACGCTTCCCCACCTAAAGCCCGGAGATCGGCCTTGACCCCGCTGTCACCAGCTATGTCCTCCGCCGTCCATCTCCTCCTGGTGCTGGTCCTGAATCTTGTGTCGTACCTGTGTCCTGTGGGCTCTGTTATTTATACCAGAGACCACTCCCCATGCGTCTCCCAAAAGCTCCTATCCAATGTCACGTGTGACTCACCACTCCCTCGGAATACTGACAAAATCACCATCATTCACTCATCACGTAGAACTCGCTCAGCCCACAGTATTCACTCACCCATTCACTCGCCGTATCACTCACATGCATACACGTGTTCTTACTCCATTTCCTAACAATATGTCTTGCCACGTGTGTATGTATCGCACGCTAAAAGCTAACGGCAATCGACAGTCTCATTTATTGAATGAATGCATGAATAAATGGCTGCATTGTCGTAAGAAGTAATAGAGATATCGCCTGGATTTATGTGGCACCATTTATTGAAGGATTCAATTTAATACCCCGATCCAGGCTCCGACACTAAGCCCCTGCCGGCGCTTGAATCCTTGTTCCCTGTTCACACGATGCAATACGTTGTAAATTTCATTGCAAGAAATCAAGTTTTCGACCAACTCGGCAATTGGAGGGCCGGTTTTCTACGCACTGTAAGATTAGCGCATGTTCTAAAGTTACGATCAACTTCAAGATTTGGGAATTGTCAACCAATCATCGTCCAGCAATGCATCCAATCAGCGTTGGGATGATCACGTTGACTTTATTGTTTGCATTATGACAATGGTAAAGTATGTGTGGCTTGTATGCATGACGCTATCACGCGCGATGACCTAATAGTATGTTCACTATGAGGCGCTGGTGAAAATTGTCGAATCGGTCGGTACCCGGTTTGACCGTGTCAACCTATACTTCGAACGTCGTTACGACTGTTGAAGTAACGTGTAAAACCCGGCATTACTCGTAAGTATGCAATTGACAATCATAGCTGATGGTGGGTGCAAGTGAGGAGTACTCATCTCTGAAACTACCAATAGTGACGTCGTTGAATGATCGCCATTGTTTCATGATTTGTTGGTGCACATGCACACGCTTCTGTTATGACTTGCTAGGGACAAATCTCCCACGGCGATAACACATACAAAAAAAACAAAGATTGACTGCATATGGCACAGGCGGAAATGATCAACAACACATGCTAAAGGCGGTCATAGATTGTATGATATCATTAATCCCTCCCCCCTTCCTACATAGATTCACACATACAGTACAAGTCCTTTCATACGCGAAACGAATACTCTCACACTGCTCCTGGTGCTCCCACGGTGCTCTGATGCTCCCACGACGCTCCGATTCTCGTACGACGCTCTAATGCTCCTAGTCCTACGACGCTCTGATGCTCCCACGACGCTCTGATGATCCCACGTCGACTCCCGCGACGCTCCCAGACGCAACCTCCTCCGCCTGTCCATCCCCATCACAACCACGCTGACAGCTGCTACGGCCTGTCCCCGGCCACCACAATCACAACTACTCCGGCCACGCAGCCCTTAGTTACGCCCTAGGCAGCTTATCCACGTATACCAGCCCCGGAGATCGGCTCTGACCCCGCTGTCCACAGCTATGTCCACCGCCGTCTGCTTCCTGGGTGCCGGTCACGAGTCTTGTGTCGTGCTATGTGCTGTGCGCTCTGCTACTTATACCAGGGACCACTCCCCATGCGTCTCCTAAAAGCTCCCTTGAACGTCACGAGTAACTCCCCACTCCTTCGGAACACGCACGACATCCATATTAATCACTCATCCCGTAATACTTGCTCACCCCGCCTCACTCACTCACCCATTCACTCGCCGTGTCACTCACATGTGTTCACCTGCTCATAATCCATTTCCTAACACTTCATATATACGCATATGTGTATGAAGAAACATATGCAAACCCTGCACCAGACGAAATGAATGAATTCAAGTCTCCCCTCATTGTTTCAGCCGTCTTTCAGTTCGCGTGTCAGTGTCTTGTCAATGCCTTTCCGGAACCCATGGCGGCGTTCCAGGGAGCTCCTCTGGATCTAGACACCACCATTCCGGATGGACTGAACTCCGTCAAGTACACCCTGGTGGAGACCGATGATAACACTGACCCCTGCAAATTCTCCGTCACCGTCACCATCAAGGAGACAAATGGCGCCCCCTACTTGGCGATTGTAGAAATCCGTTTCGGGCAGCGCCCAGACACTTTTGTCAAATACGACAAGTTGCTAAAAATATTTGACGGCAACCAGCTGGCTCTGCACGTGGGTACAATCTACGCGATTCCCTGGGGATTCATCCGGCTTATCCAATACCGTAGATTATCCTTGGTGAAAAATGCCAGCTGGCTCAATTCCTTAACAGTAAATGTACGGAATAACTGATCAATTTACTTATTATGGTCGTGTCTGCCAAGGTATCTGGCTCAGTGGTAACCTGGTAACGGTCATAACTTCTAACTGGGTTGTTTATATGATGCCAATAAAGATATAGATACCAGATTAATTATACGTAAAGTGTAATATTTTCCATCAGAAAGTGGAAATATTTTGAAGGGTAGGTTTTGTATGTAGGTTTTCAATGCATTGGTACATACACACATTTGGGCATGTTTATAAGCTCATAATGGTGTATCTCGTGTTGCGGCTTCCTTATGTGATATGTCATCAAAATTCCAAACTTGCTGCGGTGTTTTTATTTTTGCTTTTTCAAAATACTGTATCATAACACATCTATGTCGTTAAGATTCACACAGTCAGACAATGCGTCCAGGACATTCCCCTAAACATTGTGAAAACAATAGTGTAGGTAGAACATAGCTATATGAGCACCTTAAAATGTCTAGATCGTCTTCCCTGATATGTTCAAGTGGCGACACGCAATTTTTTAGAACAGGTTTTTTGTTAGCAGGAAAATGCGACAATGTTTGCCATAATGGCGTCAAGGGGAAGCTGGTCTCCAAACGAAAGTCCGCAGCGCTGTTAGAAGTAACTTATATCATCACCCCATTGAGAAATATAGCAAATGACTTGTTCTAACTGTATCGAGAAAATATAGTTTTTAATCTATAGTTAGTGGACTCCGCACCAATTGCAAGGGGACTGTTCCTTGCGCAGCCAACCTTAGAATCTGTCAAGAGTGAAAAAAAGGCGAAATCGCGAGGGAAAAAGCACATGCTCACTGAATTGGCGACTTATAAAATGAACTATTGGTACCATTATTAACCTGTTTATTACTGCAGCCGGTGCGGACGGAGCCCGTGCCTCCTTTTGCCTACGAGAACGGAGAGGTAACCGTCATGGTGGAAGACCTAGCTCCAAACGCGTTCAAGGTAAGCAGGAAATGAGTGTAATATAAGAGCCTATCCGGCCGTGATAACCTGTCCCGCCACGCTTCTTTCATGCCACTGACCCTGGCCCTGGCCCTAACCCTAATCCTAAACCTAGCATGCGTGCACTATTTACATAGCAACCAAATTCGCTGCGCACGCGCACACGTCCGCCGGACACTGTATCACGCCGGACAGCTACATGCTACTAACACCGGGTTGACGAGAGCGGAGGGGCCGGGGTACGGGGCATCAGGTGGGTCCTGCCTGCTACTAACACCGGGTTGACGAGAGCGGAGGGGCCGGGGTACGGGGCATCAGGTGGGTCCTGCCTGCTACTAACACCGGGTTGACGAGAGCGGAGGGGCCGGGGTACGGGGCATCAGGTGGGTCCTGCCTGCTACTAACACCGGATGACGAGACTGGAGGGGCCGGGGTACGGGGTATCAGATGGGTCCTGCCTGCTACTAACACCGGATTGACGAGACTGGAGGGGCCGGGGTACGGGGTATGAGGTGGGTCCTGCCTGCTACTAACACCGGGTTGACGAGACTGTAGGGGCCGAGGTAAGGGGTATCAGGTGGGTCCTGCCTGCCTGACTTGACATTTTGTGAAAAAAGTTGGGGCGGGTAAGGGGGGGGGGGGGCGTAAATTGGGGGATGGCTGCCGGACGATTAATTTGAGCTCGACCATCATAGCGTTGTGGGTGGGTAGTGCGTGGGGATACGTATGTGTGTGTGGGTGGTTGGTGGGTGGTGGGGGTGACGTCATTTCTTATTACCACCTCCCGCCCCCCCCCCGCCATCTAGTTGATTACCGAGGGTATTTTTGGCATTGTGAAACATGCTGACGAGTCCCAAGCTGTATCTGTGTGTGACCAATGTGACACATGGGCTCTGCCCAATGCGCGGACGTCACATCATAGAGGTGAGTAAACACCTTTTCCGATCTCCGCGATTGGCATTTAGAAATTCTTGGAGATTCCCAATCAGCTGTCGGCTATTTGGGGTGATCGTTATCCGCACCGTTCCTGGTTCAACGCGAAGACCCTTGCCCTATTTACCGCGATTCGTAATAGCAGCCTGTGAATTCCTCGATATTCGCGATACCACTTTTAAGGTGTGCTCTCTCGCGCCCGGTTTTGAACAATCCACATCTTGGAGATTCGATACGGTTCTCCATAACTCTTGGGGAATTCACGATTCAGCATTTGAATGCATCCCATAGTGTCGCATTAAATTATTAATTATTTCGATTATAACTTCAATCTCTCGTTTGGGGGCCTCCCTGGTGTAGTGGTTAGCGCACTAGACCGCAGATCAATAGGTCCTGGGTTCGAATCCGGGCTCGGGCACCTAATCTGGGGCATGTTTCATTCCTTCATCCTTCATCGTCTCGGGAGGTTCCTTGGCCCAATTTAGCCTGTATGTGCACAAAAGTGGCCTAAAACACCAACATTCCATTCCTCAATCTCTCGTTTTGCACCAGGTTTTCAGTCCCACGTGCGAATGGACGATTGTCTACTACGCCAAGGACCTTGACCTTGTACGGCGCCATCTATCGATTGACATGGGACCGATAGTGGTGACGCCTGGCAATCCTTGTGGAGAATGTGTCCAGCCTCCCACCACCACCACCCCCACACGTAAGCTTACTGAAGGCACACCGGTACACACCTACCAGTACCATTTGAAGCCGCCGCTGCCTTGTCATGTCTAGTGGTTTGTAGGCCCCTATGGCAAGCCAAAGTGGACTTTAATGGAGTATTTGCACATATGTCCAAATATTTGCACATACCTTTAAATATATGCACATATCTATAAATAATTGAACATATCTTCAAATATTTGGACATATCTTCAAATACTTGGACATATCTTCAAATATTTGGACATATGTCCGAATATCTATAGATATGTTTAAATGATTTAAATATATCTGTACACCCTGGACCTCTCTAGATTCTCCCTTGCGGGTGGGAATCAAGGTGAGGAGTGGAGTTTGGGTTCGAGGTGATGAGTGGAGTTTGGGTTCGAAGTGAAGAGTGGAGGTTGGGTTCAAGGTGAGGATTGGAGGTTGGGTTCGAGGTGAGGAGTGGAGGTTGGGTTCGAGGTTAGGAGTGGAGGTCGGGTTCGAGGTGAGGAGTGGAGGTCGGGTTCGAGGTGAGGAGTAGAGGTTGGGTTCGTGGTGAGGAGTGGAGGTTGGGTTCGAGGTGAGGAGTGGAGGTTGGGTTCGAGGTGAGGAGTGGAGGTTGGGTTCGAGGTGAGGACTGGAGGTTGGGTTCGAGGTGAGGAGTAGAGGTTGGGTTCGAGGTGAGGAGTGGAGGTTGGGTTCGAGGTGATGAGTGGAGGTCGTGGTGGTGAGTTTAGGTGACGTGTGGGCGTCGACGTGGGGAATTGGGGCGGGGGGTGGGGTTGAGGTGATATGATCGAAGAGTCGCCGTATGGGGCTGAGGTGGGGAGTCGAGGCAGGGAGTTAAGGTAGAATATTTATTTTCAGGTTTTGGCATTTAAAACTGCATTTTAATCTGCTTCGAATATACAGTTCTCGGTTTGAGGATATTGTACCTGCTTGGAATGATTTTGTACCCATATACAGACCTACTATGCACTGCTTCACCCGACATATACGGTGCATTTTCAGCTTTTCCATGACTTGGTTTCCTCAACCATACTACACTTAGCCAAGTGATTTTCCAGTTTCTTGACAAACCTACCACAAATTCTAAGGACGATCACTCGTGACGTACCTGATGGTGTCCACTCTGCGCGTTCGATTAATTCTAATTACTGTTATATTTAATTCGAATTACAGATATATTCAAACGAATTAAAGATAACAGTAATTCGAATAAGATATATTTTTAATTCGAATTACCGATATCTTTAATTTATTTAGATATATCTTCCGATGAATAACTGATATCTTTAATTCATTTAGAGATATGTGTTTTTGAATTACTGTTATCTTTAATTCATTTAGAGATATCTTTATATTAATGACTGATATCTTTAATTAATGTATATATATTTTAAAATGAATCACTGATATCTTGAATTCATTTATAGATATCTCTAAATAAGTTTTAGATATGTTCAAATCAATTACAGATATGTTCAAATCAATTACAGATATGTATAATGACGTCGATTTATACATATGTCTAAATGAATTAAAAATATCAGTAATTCATTTAGAGGTATCTCTAAATGAGTTACTGATACCTTGAAATCTTGATATATGTGCAAATACTCCATTAAATTCCACTTTGGCTTGCATATAGGCCCCGGGTTGTATATCAGGGCGCTTTAACCACTTTTGGTCATATCACGTCAATTGGAGAAGGAGAGGGAGTGTGAACCGGCCTTCTGAGTAATCTAGAATCGCCGTGGAGTGTTCATCCGGTGGTCAGTGGCAGGCCCTGCGCATGCGCACACGCAACGGCCGGTCTAAGGCAGTGGGTGACAGGCACATCAATATATCAAGGCGAAGGCGTATTATCTATATTAGTGTACCAATCCCTATCAATCTGTTTAACATTATTTCCACTTAGCTATTGCATACACACAATTTGTTTTAAAACGCATTGTTCTCGTGTGCAGCCAATTTCGTTTAAATTAATACAAGTACTATTGATCTAGGGGGACCGACTTAATGCCTAGGGGGATGGACTTATCATCTAAGGGGGGGCGACCTAATACCTAGGGGGTGGACTTATTATCTAGGGGAGCAGACTTAATCTGATCTCGGGGGATCAGTTATGGGCTTGTATCATTTAGTCAGTCCAAGAGCTGCAATTTAGCCGTAGACACCACAACATGAGAGTAAGGAGGTTGGATTTGGGTTCGCCCTCGTGTTCGAGCGATCCAGCATTCGCGATCTCGTCCTCGCTTTGGCGATTTCCGACGCTGGACTATGGCCCCCTAGATAATTAGTAGGGCCCCCTAGTTAATCAGTCGATCTCCTAGATAATAGGTAGGGCCCCCTAGGTAATAAGTAGGGCCCTAGGTAATAAATCGACCCCCCCCCCCTTGATAATAAGTAGGGCGGGAATTTAATACAAAAGAAACCCGTTCTTTAAAGGTTGTATACCTATGTCACCTGGAAATTTCCGTATAATCCGCTATATTGAGCAAACGTTATGATATTATAGAAGTTTTTCACCCACGTGTACGGCAGCAGCGATCGGTGTAACAACACAGTTACACGGTCCATATATGGGCTGTGCTTTGTAAGTGAGAAGCTTAATAGACATAAATTCGAACATTCATGATTATCGTTAAAAAACCTGTAAATATAGGAGCTTTGGGATCTTGTTCCACATTTCAACCGCGAAAAAATCGATTATCTCTCTGAACCGAATATAGCGCCGTACTCTGGGCGTATTCGGCGTATACGGGTATCACTGTAATTATTGGTTCCACTATTTGCATGTTAAGTATCTTAAACTCCCTTCTAATGAAGTGTGCTTCAGTGTAAATGTATCATTGCAGCCCCCACCACTGTCGCCCTCTCCCACCCATGTCAGTGCCTCGTGCGCTACCCCCCGGGGGCTGTCACCCCCATGGCGGCCCTGGATGTCACCCTGTTTGACGGCTCCGTCGGCCAATACGGGCTCCTCCATCCCGGCACCGTAGAAATCGTCATGGCAACCACCGACAAGACCGACCCGTGTAAGGTCGCTGTCAAGATCCGGCTGAATGTGGAGTCGGACGGCGCGCTGAGCATCGGGATCCTGGAGGTCAGATTCGGGCTTCATCCGGATTCGAACAACAAGTACGCCAATCTGCTGAAGGTCAAGGCCGGGACGAATCTCTTCCTACACGTGAGTTGCTGGACATGCGGGTGGTAAAACACGGGGTGATACTGGTTTGGTTTGTACATTCAGGACGCTTTAACCAGTGTTGGTCATATCATTTCAATGGGAGAAGGAAGGGATAGTGGACCCATATATCCGGGGTAACCCCCTACTCTTTGCGAAGAAGGACATGGCATCTTTATCCTAGAACCACACAGACATGACCACAGCAGGGTTCGAACCACCGATCCACGGGCCGTTAGGTTCTCGGGTGCCCAGAATACTCAAGGCTCGCGCTCTAGCCCACTGAACCCCCGGGCCGGCCCCTGATGACGTTGTGGGTTGATAAGGATGTGGGTTAGCTAAGGAGGTGAGCGGGCTATTGGCTTTGGGGTGAGGGAATTGGGGGGAGTGGGGAGTAACGACGCGCGTAGGGTAACGATATGCGATATACGATTTTGAAACCCAACCTGGCTGGTAATCTAGATCTGATACATTTGATTAATTGTACTTTAATAAGTAGGCATACTTATTGCACAATTATAGTATATTTTGTATCCAACCTGTATTTGTTTTAAACCGCACAACATTGTTCTGATGGTGGGCGTGTGTTAGATTACTATTTCAAGTTTTATATGCCGCCTAGCGATGTTTTCCTTGTAATAATTAGGTGGACCCAACGCCAGAAACCCAACTTAGGTTTTAGTTCGAGTCTCCCAAACCAAGTATGTAATTTTATTTTCTGATTTGTTTTCTCTTGATTGATGTAGGTCAGCCAGTCTCTCAATGTTGTACACTTGGTTTGAATAAATGATCATGATTTTGCTGGACTTGATTTGATATAAAACACACATGTATCTATATACATATACGCACACTCATTTTCAGCCGGATAGACAGAATATCTTCACTCCCTACCAGCTTAACCTTCAAGGCGATGTCACGGTAACCATCACCGACTCGGGATTGGATGGCTTCCTGATCGAGAGTCCCGGATGTGGCTGGACCGTCCTGTACCAGGCCAAGTCATTGCCGAAGCTCGAGCGAAGCGTTACCGTGGCAACCGAACCTCAATTGATGGAGGGCGCGTGCGGCACGTGCGATACAGCGTAGATGATACGGTGTAGATTATTGCAGATCCGGTGTAGAGTTCTGTAGATTCGGTTCGTGCTTGATGATGTATTTGATGGGAAGTTGCATAGTTGAGATCGCGATGACGTTCTTAATGGCATGCTTGTAGCCGTAATTGTATTCATGGAATAAAAGAAATGTTGACTTTACACACAAAAATGATTGCGTGTGGCGACATCGTTTTTGTGATAAACAATCCGCGTATTGGACTCGACAGTTTGGTGCGAACGTACGCACAAATCTCGAATGGAAGCGGAAGTGGCGAGTTTTGAGATGGCGCCTCCACGGCGATAAATAACAATCCAAATGCTGGTCTTGATGTTGACCTGGTCCCGATTGGATACGTTATAAATAAGAGTGCAACAAGAACCCACAAGAACCCACAAGAAAACCATACCGCCCACACCCACTGGTAATAAAAGGGGTATTTCCGTTTCCCCGGGGGCTGGGAAGGACGCAAATAATTCTTCGTAAACTGGGAATGGAGTATTAGCCGACCGTCGTGATCAAGGATGTATTATTAAATAACCCTGAATCGGCAAATCGCTAATATGACACGATATGACACGATATGAACACGACCCTCCTACCCCCACCCCCCCTCCCGTCCCCCTCAACATTAGTCCAACGCGAGAGTGTTTGATCATACACCGACCCACACTCCGACACTCACAGCCACGCCCACGCCCGACTCCCTTTTTCATTATCGTGAATATGAAATTGACATTGAATGATTGACAGTCTGGATCGGTCTATTCATAACATGGTGCTGCATAGTGTTACAATAATTATGTAGAGCAATGTTATCCTAATGGACGTTATTTCATGTTATCTCGTTACACAATAAGGGAAAAATGTGTTCATTCGCATAATAATTGCTCATTGTCGCGGGAGGATGTAGAGGAGAGGGGGTGAGGTGTGTGTGTGTGTGGATGGGGGATACTCAAGCCGGTCATGTCCAATGCATCCAGTGTGCGCTAGAACCAGTCTATCGAGCCCCAACCAAGTCGCCAAGTCGTTGTTATAAATGACCCTTTTCATGTTAACCGGGATATACGGGACATGCCGATTACATGTCGCTCACCCAAACGTGCCGACAAGGGTGACTAGGCGGTACACCGATGCATAATGTGTGTTTAAAGGGCTAAATAGGGCCAATGTACCATGAAATGGGTTTGGATAAAACTGATTAACACCAGATGCCGGCGTCAGGGTTCATAGCCACGCCACGCCCCCTCCCCCCCCCCCCCTCATGGGGGTTCTTAATACATTGCTGGGTTTGGGGGGGGGGGGGGTCCGCGGGTAAAGGTCCCCCTTTTTCACCGCCAACATCCGCCCGTTTTTCGCGGCAACCGGCTCCATGAACGCATTTTCACATACATTCAGAGCCCCCCCCCCCGCTCGCCCCCCACCCCCGGCCCCACCGACCGCAAGTTTTTAACAGTATGATCCTCTCTATATGGGTATCTTTTTCATCATAAATATCCTCTCTCACAGGCATCAAGGCACCCGTGGAACACCCACCAGATTTGTACAATAGTCACCCCCAGCCCCCTGCTCATTTCAACGATAATAGATAAGACATCTCACTCATGGGCATTCTTCATTTATCTCTGAGTAGTCGAGTCGCCATCATAGCTGGTCGCCTAAGACTCGTGTCTGGGTGAACGGTGCCGCCACCTGGCGGGCCATTTCTTAGTTGTACAACGAGCGAATCACTGGGCGTATTACTTTGGATACGCATATTACGCATCGGTAAACCGCCCGACACTTCTTTCACCCGGGTATGGGTGCGCGCGCATCTATTCGGTATTCGGTATGCAGTTATGTCCCGTTCAAAACAGCACGGGATATCGGGAGAAGATGGCGGCTGGTTATGAGAGTAGGTTGGTTTCAGTGCCCTTACGTGCACCAGATGCTAACGGGGTGTGCATTTCATTGGACTAGGCATATCCTGTTGGCACACCTGGACGTTCCTTGCCACGTGTTTCATACCGAACCTGGCTCAAATAAATGCGCCCATTGGGTGATTTACAAGCTTCTATGGCTAGGCGGCACTCCGTTCCTCCGGTCTCACCACTGCCATGTTAAAGCCCTGGAAATTGCGTCACATTTTCCATTATAAAGCCCTGGAAATGGTGTGGCATCTTCCATGTTAAAGCCCTGGAAATGGCGTGACAGCTTCAATGTTAAACCCTCGAAATGGCGTGACATTTTCCGTGTTAACAGGTTCGACGCAGTTGAATACATTTAAAAGGCACACAAAGAAAACAAAAAGGATGTTTGCGTCGAGGAGACACTTAAATGAGAATCTCCTTGATTCGCGGGTTACCTATGTGCCCGCCCGTGCAAAACTGGGCCGAGGAACCGTCTCGAGAAATGAACATAGTACGACACTATAGGGGTTCCCGATTCTGCCCCCGACCCCAGCCCGTTTAACTCTCTCTCCGACCCAACCGGCAAGCTCCTCAAATGTCTACATTAGCGTAATATAGTAGAACAGATAACCCCCCCCCCCCCACCTCCGCCATCATTATTTGTTTTCTCTTCTACCTTCACCACCTCCACCTTCGCCTTCTCCTTCACCTCCTCCACGGATCTCCTTTACTTTCATGCTGGTCTGAAGGAGAATCTCCTTCATCGTCAATGCCACCGCGCAGTTTCTGAAGGATGACATACTCCATCCAATGTGGCCTGGCAGGCGGACTGCCGGTGATTTTGAGCAATAAACTTCGCCGATAAATACGCGATCAACCGCTGAAAACCCTTAATTTTACATCGGGTGCTCTACACCGCGGTCTCTGAACTCCAAGCAGACACCTTGTCGCAGCAGCAACATTTTAAGGTTGGTATGCACCTCTAATTGCCCATGATGTCATCATACCATAGATATTTAGTGCAACTTATATTGCATCTTAATGGATTGTACATAATAGTTTGCTGAGTCATGCGATTTATTATCGCGACCGTGCTCAAATCTTCAGGTAATAAAGGGTTATTTACGCGTGTGATACGTTAAGTGCGTCCGTCGCATTGACATGTCTTAAGCAATCTGAAAACGGTTTTGAACATATGAAAAAAGCTAGATACGTCGTAATACAAATGTAAATATTGCATTTTACATAATTGCTGGCTAATTGGTGAATTTTTGAAGAGGTTAAGGTGATTATTACGGTAGCACGTTTACACATAAACCGACCAGGCTGCCAGTTGGCACGTCTTCACGTTGACTTACCCCGAACAAACATTGACCAAGGGAATGTCACAGGCGTCCTTCGCCAGTTAAACCGTCGTTGATAAAGCCGCGGAGCGCCCTTTATCGGTGGTAGATTCCCGGCCACGCCCACCACGTGGCAATGAATTGCATTTTTTTTATTTGTTAAATGGAACTGTACGCAGTACTGTGCATTCAATTTGTCATCTAACAGCTACATAACATTTCGCATTTCCATTCAAATATATAATACATGTATACATGAATAGGGATTTTCTTTCAAATAAATTCAGAACTGTGCATTCAATTTATTATCTAACAGCTACAAAACATTTTGCATCTATATGGTAATATATAATACATGTAAACTTGAATAGTGACTTTCATTTCGAATATAAACTAGCGAGTGTCGAGGCCATCATATAGCTTCCCTGAAGAGTTTCTAGTTGAACCAGTACGTTTTAGCCACTAGGGCATTGCTTGCTCAACCAACGGCACATTTAATCGATGCATGTTGAATCGATAGGCCACATCTGCCTCCAAGCAGGATTTCCACTAACGCGCATAGCAGATGTGAATGAACGCATACGAGATTTAGGGCGAGACAGGGCGGCGAGATTACGCGAACCGAGACTACGCTACGCCATGCATATATTTAGTATGGGTAACACTGGTCAATTAATGAACCAAGACAGTTTACATAACTCAATGCATTCTGCACTGTGATAGAAATTTGCGTATATATATCAAGTTCCTTCCTTCCTTCCGCGTCATCTTTCTCATTGTATTTATTGGAACGACAATCAATCTATTATCGAACGTTCGAAGCTTATAGTGATGCATTCAGGACGCTTTAACCACTTTGGTCATATCGCGTCAATGGGAGAAGGAAGGGAGGGTGGAGCCATGTCTCCGGGGGTAACTCCCTACTCTTCACGAAGAAAGACATGGGATCTTTATCCTGCAACCACACAGACATGGCCACAGCAGGGCTCGAACCATGGATCCACGCGCCGTTAGGCTCTCATGTGACAAGAGCACTCAATGCGAGCGCTCTAACCCACCGAGCTATCGGGGCGGCCGTTAGGCTCTCCGGTGACCAGAGCACTGAATGCGAACGCTCTAACCCACTGAGCTATCGGGGCGGCCGTTAGGCTCTCAGGTGACCAGAGCACTCAATGCGAACGCTCCAACCCACTGAGCTATCGGGGCGGCCGTTAGGCTCTCAGGTGACCAGAGCACTCAATGCGAGCGCTCTAACCCACTGAGCTATCGGGGCGGCCGTTAGGCTCTCAGGTGGCCAGAGCACTCAATGCGAACGCTCTAGCCCACTGAGCTGTCGGGGCGGCCGTTAGGCTCTCAGGTGGCCAGAGCACTCAATGCGAACGCTCTAGCCCACTGAGCTATCGGGGCGGCCGTTAGGCTGTCAGGTGACCAGGGCACTCAATGCGAGCGCTCTAGCCCACTGAGCTGTCGGGGCGGCCGTTAGGCTCTCAGGTGACAGGAGCACTCAATGCGAACGCTCTAGCCCACTGAGCTATCGGGGCGGCCGTTAGGCTCTCAGGTGACCAGAGCACTCAATGCGAGCGATCTAACCCACTGAGCTATCGGGGCGGCCGTTAGGCTCTCAGGTGACCAGAGCACTCAATGCGAACGCTCTAGCCCACTGAGCTGTCGCGCCGGCAGTTTATCCTAAAGTAGATTGTAACTTCATGAAAGCAATTAAATGTTAGTGCTTGAAGCCGCTTTAGTGCACATGAAGGCTCCAGTACCGCCACGGTGCGATTGACCTGATTTTCATTTTAGTAGTTCCCAACTTGGAATTAAACTGAAATGAAGATGTCTATTCGGCCTCTTGTGTTATTTAGTGAAGCGTCATCAGCGGTTGTTCGGTCTGTTCTCGAACGTTCGGAGCTGATAGTGATATATGCAGATGAAGTGGCTACAGGGGGGGTTGGAAGATTCCGCGCATGCGCGAAAAATGAACCATACTAGTGATCGCCGGAAGTTTCGGCTCAGTGTGTTTTGAGAGAGCAAGGGAGGCGGTCGTGTGGGAAGAGTGCACGGCCGTTTCACTGCTTCAGATTTTCAAACCGCTCACACTAAGTCAAATATTGTCGTGTCTTCTTTTATACACGTCTGTTTGATTCCATGGCACGTGTAATATGTGTAGTAATTATTATCTAACTATTATCCTATCTTCCCTCTTTTATAGCTATTTGAAGAGTGTTATCCGCGTACAGGAAAACGAGCGTTTTCTAGTTTCTGTTAAAATTAAAAGGAAACGAAAACACTTAATATTAATCATTTCAGCCTCTGTACAGCATTTTGCTATTTTTTAGCTGTCAAAAAGTTTAAATGCTGCAGTCAACTGCTTTACCAACGATTTATAATAAGATCATATTGGCAGATATTAAACTGTTAAATAAAGCATCAACAATTTTTTTTTAATCATTTATTGTGACAAGATGGCATGGCATGCGCTACAAACGTGAAAAGTGACATCGATACATTGATACATAAACATTTTATATACGAGGCAAACAAAAAAAAATCTACAAGGAAAGTATCTATCCACATAAAGAACAATGCTTGGAAGAGACATTTCCATTAATCATGAAATATCTGTTGGCTGTAAGACGGTTTCTGCTGAATGACGCATTTCTCTATATTATAGTAGAATCTTATAATTCTTAAAGCATTTTGTACCCTAGGTTTTACTTCTTCACACTTGCAAGAGAATATATAGCTTAACTTATATTGGAAACTCCTGAGCCGTTCATCAACTGTGCTTGTCTTCGCAACAGTATAAAAACCTCTCCAACCTTCAACATTAAATTTTGCTCCTAGCGAGGTTTCCCACTTTGTTTCATTGTTTCTCACAGGATGCAATTCAAGGATCAAGCGTCGGTACACAATACTGCATACCCGCTTTGATGTTAACACAGCCTGTAGTTCAGTACACCCGACCTCTTGTAATTTAGACCCCTTTTTCAAACTCTCAACTCTCCAGCTTCTTGGTAGTGAATGGGTTAAACTGTAGAAATCTGCAAAATTTATCTTGATTCCAAACAACTGTTTGAAGTCTTGCCATCCTAAAACACGACCCATATCATCAATAACATCGTTAAAGAATATGACCCCCGCGTTAATAAATTCTGTATTCCTGTTAACAAGGTTAGAGTGACTTAGAAACTGCGTGTTCCAAAGGGGATATGTTCGGACATCTGTACTGTCCCCGATCGATCTAAACCGGTACCACGCTTTAAATACATCACGCCAATAAGGATTCGACAGCGTCATAAAACACTTCAAAGATGTTGGATCCACTTGCCAACACAGTGACTTTTCGTTACATATGATGGTAGAGAACAGGTCTTGCCAAGCGCCTTCTGACGCGACAAGTCTTTTCACCCACGAGTGCAACAATAATAGGATGTGAGTTAAATTAATTCCACCAGTTTGTTCTGTCTGAACCATTTTATTATAGGCAATCTTAGGTGAGCCTGAGTTCCATATAAACGATCGCATAATGTTGGTAACCTGTTCGATAAAACGTGGCTGCGGCGACGGTAGAACCGACATAACATCAATCAGTTTAGGAATAGCCATTGTTTTAACTACTGTCACTTTTCCTCGAAGTGAGAGCGTACGCTTACTGTACACATTTAATACACTCTGAAATGCTACCATTTTTCCATTGTAATTTCGGTTAACCATATCTTTCATATCAACCATGAATGTGATTCCAAGTAACTTAAAATCTTCCACCCAGGTAAGGGGCATGTCTGGGCAAATTCTATGGTGGGTCTGGATCGGTTTACCTAGTCTTATTACTTTGGTTATCTCGACATTTACTGCCAGGCCTGAGCACGCTTTGAACTCCTGCAACACATAGAATGTTCTTCTTAACGAAACATCTGACCCATCTAAAAACATAAAAGTATCTTCCGCGCATTGTCCGATTTTGTACTCATTATTATTTACCTTAATACCCTTGATTTGTGCGTCGTTCTTAATGCGCATGGCTAGAGGTTCAGTAGCCAGAATGAATATATACGGCGACAGGGGGTCACCTTGTCTACAACCTCTACCAAGTGAGAACTTCGAAAAGTGGCCGTTGTTTATCACACAGCTTGAACATTCGTTATACAGTATACTGAACCACTTTTTGAAGGTAGTGCCGCATAAACAAACTTGTTCTTACGCTTCAGTGGCATAACCATCCTCAAAATAAAGTGTCTGCAGACTAGACTATAAGTAGTATAACAGCCGCTAGAGGAGTCGGGTCACTGTATATTAATCTATAGACTGCTGTAACTTTCGGGTTATAAGTCTCACCGGTGTATAAGTCACCGATTTTGAGAGATATTTAGACCTTAGCCATATAGCTATAAGTCGCACTGTGCATCATGTCTTAAAAATATCTATAGATTAATCAGATCTTAAAAAATATCTATACTTATCAGGTTATTACAGTAAGAATAGATTTCTTTATTACTTGCTATTATTGACTAAGCTATAGAATGTATTGATAAAGATATTTTATTGATAAAATCTCTGCAGAAATCATATTACCCCTTTAATTATTTGTTTCTGAGGTAGACATTTTGTACTTTTTAAAGTAAATACTAATTTTAAAATTTAAATAAATACTAATTTTCAAAATTTAAATAAATATTAATTTAAAAATTAAGAACTATTCACCTGTATAAATAATAAATTAGTATGACTATTGCTGTTTTGGTTATTACTATTAGCCAGACTCAATAACTGCAATACAACTTGTGGGTTAAAAATAGATTTCCAAAATAAAAAATACATTGTGGAAACTGGAGCATCCATAGAGTCTGTTGCTTTCTTTAATTTATTTTCCTTTGGTATGTAGATATGTAAATATCCAATGTTATACTATTCTAATTACTTATTAAAGCATTATGCTGAGAACATTTTACCGGGTTTTATATTTTTGGATTATGTGGCATATTTGTGCAGGTATTTGCATTTGCACTTTTCAGCCACTTTATTCTTTGATTGTCTCAATTCCTGCAAAGTAATATGATATTTTCAAACTGCCAGTTTTGCATCTGAGCTGTTACATATTACCAAACCTAGTTTATCATTTGAGCACTCATTATCAAAGTACTACCACGCATTGACAATTTAATGGTGGATAATGAGACCTGTGTCCCATATGTAACAAAGTGCACAATTGTCTTTACATGGATTCCTTGGATGGATTGCACTCACAATGTATGGTTAGTTGGTAATATTATCATTAAGAAGAAATTATTAGCACGAGGGACACATTAGAAAAATCTGGTAATATTAAGTGTGCCCTGTGCTACATTCATGCAGCACTTCATGAACGTATAATCCTTGTTTGAGAATGATTTCTCTATGCTATTTACCGCCATGTCATATACTGTGGGTCTAGATCACCTCGCTATGGTGCTATGTAAAGTATTTTTAATTGCTTGCATGTGCTAAATTGTTCATGGCAAATACCGGTAATCATATTATTAACAACAACAAAAATTATACCATTCAGTGTTTGTATCCCTAGCTGGACCAGTATTTCATATTTTACTTTAAGACAGTGTCTTTTTTACGCATAACTTAGTAATTTATTGATGGCAATGTTACTTGTTCTAATCATGTGCACAATTGTGCTTTGACTAGCTAGAGGCAGTATACTTGGAATATAGAATACATATTATGTAATGTTATTAAGCCAAACTTTCTGATGATATGTATGTCAATCCTGCAGGCATCGCTGTCTATTATATCTCAAACATAGCAGTCAGTTATGTGCCGGTCTATTTGATTAATATTGATAAAGTATCTACTCATTTTTATGATTTAACTTTGTATTTCTTTCACAATGTGCCTATACAAGGCCATATGCATCAATAAAGTATCCGGTTCACCTTACCTGCTTTGCTATTTTCTGATTTCACACATACTTAGCAGTAGTATATTTATATGTAGCTTGGTAAGTTCATCAGGATGTTTGAATTTAAAGAAATGTTGAATCTAAGAAATCGAATCATTTTGATATTCAGAAATACTTTCTTTTTAGAAATAAAATACATCTGTTAGATGTATATGTATATTGACATATACAATTTACGATGAATGCACTCAAAGTTTACTGAACACAGCTCAAGTTTATGTTCAAGAATCCCTATATGTGCGATAAAACATATTCTTGTTAAAAATTTTCAATATATAGCCTAGCTGATTCTGAGCCACCACTAAAGTTTCCATTTTAGTCTAATTATGTTGGTTTAAGTTTGCTGACCTATAGTACCTGGCAATATTGTAATCAATAGCCCATTCTGCCTAAATTGCCTTCATATTTTCTGAGAAGCTATTTTTTTATAACTGCGTGTCCCATAGATCTATTTATATTCTTCTCTTGCAAAGCTTTACAAATATTTGCCAAGATTAGTCCCGAATGTAAAAAGGTCATTATAATAATATTCACTCAAACATTATATCAGTCCTGGTTAACATAATATGTATGGCCCCCGTGGTTTCACGCGCGGACCTGTTGACTTCAACACGTGCAAGCGTAGCAGGACTTGCTGTAGTGAACCGCGGCCAGAAGTGCCCGTGTGGACGATAATAGGCATAATTGCACTAAAATTGACTTTGGTGTCCCGTAAAGGCTCACCGAAGTTATAATTGCCTGCAATTATATGTTTAGTGTCCATATGTAACCAACAATGTAAATGTGCTTGGAAATGCTGATCAGAATATATCAAAGTTCTATGCATCGGGAGTCTAATCTGTACAAAATGGCCTGTCCTGGGGATTTCGAAAGGGCATTTCAAGTGAGCAATACGGCTTTATAGACTGGGGAGCTCTGGGGAGCTTTTCCGGAATTTGATAGAGTGGTCTTTTATGGTCTATTTCATGTTTTTGAAAAGCTGGCTTCGTCTTTATAAATTGGAAATATTATTCAATTTAAAAAAATGGCCAGGTTTGTTTACTTTTTCGCAGTATATTTTGAGTCGAGTTTGACTGCTAATTGCTTTTCGTAGAGGGTCAATCGGAAGTATCTAAAGAAAACGTTTGGATAATCGGTCTTCTGTTAAGCATTCTTCAAAAGGATTTTTCAAATATTGATACCTTAGTGGAAATATAGACAAAAAGTCAACACCTTCGAATACCAATTTCTTGAAGCGAGCACGTGTACGGCGAAAAAATGTAAACACACATGCGCATGCGTCGAGTCTTCCAACTCCCCCTGAAGTGGCTATTAACTGGGCCGCGATCCGACCTCGGAGCAGGTCACTGTTCTTAAGACGAAAATGTTCCATTATCAATATCAATATTCAGCGCACGTGTCAAGTGGCGTTTTGAACTTTGCAAGGCCATAACTCGGTCAATATTTGAGCTAGGGAGCCCAGATTTGGCATAACTGGAGAGAGAAATGTCAGCCATGTACATCGCAGCCACCTCAGAATCGCTCCAGGACGCTTAGTTTGGCCGCTAGAGCGCTCGCAAGAGGCGCACCCCCCTCCATGCCGACGCTCCCATTACGAGTCAACGGCGATATGAACCGGCACTCTTTCGGGGTTGCGATGGCCGCCGTTCGCTTAATGGCGACGCTAGAGAGTCGGAACCGGTTGCCAAAGACGGGCAAACGTCGACTTGGGTATGTAATCCGCCTTCGCTTTTTGCCTATCACGCTTAGTTCCGCCGCTAGGGGGCTCCGTAATTCAGTGATGACGAGTCCGAGAAGAGCGATTAGGGCGTGACCAAGGACACGTAGGAAGATTTGAACGAATTCACTCTAACCGACCCCCTCGATCTGGAAAAATAGCCCGCGTTGAACAGCAGCCGTTAGATGGCGCTTGTCCAGCACATCACGATATTTGGGGTCCAATTTGGGCTAATTTGCGCGTTCAACCAGCAATTTGGCCTGGCTAAGGCATTCAGTGGGCGATATGGTCTCGAACGCCAGGCCGGACAACCAATGAGCCAGCAGTGATGGGTCTTAAAATGGTCGAATTAGTCCCAAAACTCCCATTTTCGTCCTTTCTCAAGCTCTGCTTGACCGTCTAGTCTGTTTGTTGGCCCGCCTTTTGTGACCCACGCAAGGCGTTTGATAACGTATGTAAGTTCTAGGTCGAGTGCGGCCCGGCTACCCGATCACACCCAGCTCCGTGCTACGCGCCCGGGTGCAGCCGGCCTGTTTGCGTATCAGTATATCAGGTTATTGGGGAATTAACCAACGCGCATGCGCTCATATATGTGGACTAACTACTCAACGCGCTTCGCACGCCTGACATACTGAATAAAGATGCGTATCTTTGCCCCCCCCCCCCCACCCTTGCGCCCCACAACATTCCCCTGCTAAAAATGTCTTTTAGAGTTTTTAAAGAACTCTATAGAAATTCTATAAAGCATACAGTATTCTATAGAAATTCTATAGATGTCTATTTACTGTATCTATCGGACACAGATATTCTATAGAATTTCTATAGAGCATGCAGTATTCTATTGATGACTATGTAGCGTCTCTATATGACACTACTACTCTATAGAATTTGTATAGGACACTGTTCTATTGCATTATTTGCTTGGACATATAAATCGAGTCTCTATAGGACATATTCTATAGAATCTATATTGCTTACATCAAGGTATAAAATTTGCGGCCTTAAATTTCTGTACTTTCTTAATCATAATTAAGTAAACAGTAATAACAAAGTAAGCATAGTGAGCGGACATTTTCGCGTTTAAACGTTCGAGCCGATTTCCGGGGAGAAACACCCCTTACGAGCGTATTTTGGCGGCTTTACACCCCCCCCCCCCCCCCCCCCCCCGCCGCAAACCCAATAATGTACTAAGTGGCAGATGTACAGGTTGCAGATTGCGCGGCCGCCTAGCGAAGATGCGCAGCGGAGATCGCAAGGCGCATGCGCGAAGTTTTAACAATATTGCGGAAAAGCGAGCGGAGTACGGCACGTGTAAGGGTCGACGATCTTACCCGTCGCTACGGAGAGCGCGTCTGTACGGGGAGCTCCCCGTAGCGACGCCCTCAATAACACTGCCTGCGCTGTTAGCGGCCGTCTCGCATGCGCCCTCCCCTCTCAGACGCATGGCCAGAGTGGTGTCAGCGGTCTTCACGCCTGCGTGCACCCCTCTAAGGCTCTCTACATGCGTCTGGGTGGGGAGGAGGCAGGCAGCCATCTGGGTGTGACGGACGATTCTCGCCTCTATAAGGCGCTTAACCAGCTTAATGTTGGCAATGTTCCACCAAGCGTCTGTGGGAGGAGGACGTCTGGGTAACGAGGAGGCAGGCAGCCCTCGGGGTTGCCACCCGAATTACTTGTAATGTACGCTTGTATTGTACGTCTATGTCAACTATCTTGCTATCGGAAACACCCTTAAACGGAAATAATTCGCGATCCGCCAACCGCCACATCAGAAACTGGTACTATATATACATGAAGAAAGAAGAAACACAGGATAAGTCTTTACCTACATATTCACGATCGGCGTACAATCCCATCTTTCGACTAGCCCTGTTGCATGCCCCTCCCTGGCTTATCCGCTCTGGGGAGCGGGCCGGAGGGCCATGAAGTAGACTTTCAAATTTAGCGTTGATTAAAAAATGAGACAGTTCTCGTCGATCTCCCGGCAGACGGAGCTCGTTCCTCGCATCACAATTTTTCCTAGGACTATGGCGTAAGCGTAACGCTCTCTGCCGGGAGATCGACGAGAACTGTGACGTAACAGCAACATAGCCGCGAGGAGAACTTTGCCGACGGAACTATAAAGGTATGAAGAACAACTTGACACATCGATAAGGACCGTTTATTTGTCTACTTTTCTGTAATCGCCGCCCGAAGGGTGCACATTTTTGAATCAACGCTAAATTTGAATGTTTACTTCATGGCCCTCCGGCCCGCTCCCCAGAGCGGATAAGCCAGGGAGGGGCATGCAACCGGGCTATCTCTCGACCACCACAGCAAGTCTTATTGTTTGTGTATACGATTACCTTATATTCACGAATATTTGCTTATGCATATGAATGAAAGGTATGTATTTATAAATACTATACTGTATAGCACCTGGAGGCACCCAGGTTTGAGCGTGACACCATAACATAAGCACAAAAGGAGCCTTTATCAATTAAAAAAATTGTTTACGCTCTGGTCACACTACTCACCCCCCCCCCCCCTCCCACCCCACCCCACCCCCGCCCCCTACCCGGCCCCGTGTTAGTTGATTTACGGCGCCTGTGCAGCCACTGGCACAGCACCGCCGGATGAATGGAGGGAATGGGGGATCGGCTTGCCCACCCCTGCCCACCCCTCTCTCGATCTCTCGATCTGGAGTTATGGGTTCGATCCTGTGTCTGTGACTGCGTCCCACTATACTGCCACTACGTCACTAGCCTGGGGCCAGTTTCATATAACCGTTGTCTGTTCTTATGTGTATGAACCTTCGTACAGAGGTTGGCCCGGGACCCATAAGTCATGTTCCTCTCGTTAACGTAAGATACTTTGTTGATTCCTTTGCATGTGTGTCTACGAGTGCCTCAACCTTAGAACTGCTGCATGCCTGCCTTGGTGGTGTTGGTGTGGGGAGGTTAAAGGCCACATGCCTTTCTGTTGCTCAGGGAAACTTTTAAAGGAAATATCAGGAAATTGTTTTCGTGTATATGACTCATCTAATGGAGCATTGTTTTAATTTAATTTAAGGTCCTGTCACTTTTTAAATTTTATGAAGGCAAAATTTCAAATGAAATGTATGTAACTATGATGCTGCCGTATGGTGTATATCAATATTATTTGTCGATTTAATTTTATGTCATTATGCATATAAGCAATGAACATTTCTTCACATAATGGTAGCTTATTTTTCTAATATATCTATACGGGCTAGAACCTGTATATGATATAAATCTTTGGGATTTTTTGTCATTTACGTGAAAAGTAACCATGAGCTAAATATATGTATATAATGTGCATGTCACATGTTCACATACTGCACCTTGTTATAATAATACATATATGAAAGTGGATTGTGAATCATTGTATTCCCTATTTCTTGTACTTTTCAGACTTGATGGTGATTAATGCCATAGTATACAATTGTATCCACGTAGTAAGGTACCATGGCACGCATACCATGGTAAGATACCATAAAATAATGTACCATTGTAAATTACAATGGTACATTATACCATGGTATACCATGGTGTTTTGGCGATGGTGATTTACCATGGTATATAAGCAAGGTATGTCATAGAATATTACCATGGTAAATTATCTTCACCAAAACACCATAGTAACCATGGTAAAATACCATGGTAAAATACCATGGTAAAATACCGTGGTGAAGTACCATGCTATTGCCATAGTATTCCATGGTATATTTACATAAGGGATGTCTTTAGATTTCTATAGCATGTCTATAGATGTGTCCTATAGCATGTCGACAGACTTGTAAAGACGTGTCCTATAGCATGTCTACAGACTTCTATAAATTTGTCCTATAGCTTGTCTACAGACTTCTATAGATGTGTCTTATAGCATGTCTACAGACTTCTATAGATGTGTTCTATAGCATGTCTACCGACTTCTATTGATGTGTCCTATAACATGTGTACAGACTTCTATAGATGTTCCCTATAGCATGTCTACAGACTTCTATCGATGTGTCCTATAGCATATCTATATATTTCTATAGCATGTCCATAGATGTGTCCTAAAGCATGTCTATAGATGTGTCCTGTGGCATGTCTATTGACTTGGCCTAAAGAGTTTTGTCCTAGAGTTCTATAGGATAGTTATTTATAAATTTTCTTTAGAAACTCTATATAATTTGTTGAATAGAAACTCTATAGAACATTTTTAGCAGGGTCTTCTCTCAAACAAAACAAAAAAACTGATTCTGTACTCTGATGTGAGGAAGTGCATTACAACGAGTCTTTTGTTCACGACCACAGCATCTCGCACGTTTCTATCGCTCTCCATATGCCCTCTATGGCCTGGGCGTCCCACACCCACCACGGTGCTAATGTAGTACCCGCCCCCCCCCCCCCCGTGGGTCGTCATTGCAGATTTTCTGAACTGAAGGTTCGGCCATCCGCGTCTTTAAGTTACGGTTATTACTGCCAGTTTTGTAGCGGTTACTGCACCATTTAACTTTAATGAAGGAGGTCTGTTTTTGTAAACTTCACTATATGAGTGCTGCATCTCATATGATCTATAGGTCACCCTAGAAATATCACCCTTCGAGATGCAAGTAAACATCTAAAACAAGACCATAATCAGCCGTAGGCTGAATGGGACTGACAGAAGTAACTTGCACCCATGTCGTACAGTTTTTCTCTCTCTCTCTCTTCACCTGATTTTTATTGAATTTTCCAATTTGGCCAGACTCTCTATACTTTAACTTTAGCCATTAGCCATGGAAACGTCAACGTGACGTCACATGACGTCACTGACGATTACAAAAATGAACAATTTAGCTTTCATTATTTTCACTTTACCTGCTTATGCACCTAGTGATTTCAGCTAGTGCCTATGTAGTTGAAACTTAGACGATCTCGCGATTAAGTCGGGTAACGTAAACTTGGACGTCATTTTTGACGCACACGCTACAGTACCACCAAAAAAGTTACGTATACCACCAGTTGTCTCTTGGTATAAGGTTTAACCTCAAATAAACCGGAAGTCGCTATGACGTATACTAGGCGAGTAGTGGCATTTATCAAATTATGACGTCATCACGTCATGCTGACGCCATGGCATGACGCACGACCACGTCCAAATACCAAAACACAAACCTTTGTACTATCAATCAAAAACGTTGACTAGAACGGCGGTAGGACTGTCAGCTCTTCTGATATGGCTTGACTTAATTACCGAAAATTGCTATTCTTCATCATTACGGATAAATGAAAAAAAAAACAGACGAAGAAAGGACTCTGCAGCCAAGATAAAAACATTAATAATGATTAGGTGCCAATAGTGATCTGGATACGTATGTTCCCTACCACCATCCGCCAAGATCTAAGCTCTAGCTTGTTTTTCCGATTGTTGACGATTTTTTTAAGTTAGACCCAATTTGTATACTTTATCATTGAGCAAATCTTCGGTTGCCATAGAAACGAAACTGAGACGCGCGTTTGCCGTGGGTATAGCGTAGACCTCTTGCACTCGTCCATATCTCGCACCGTCGTAAGGCAAAGTGAGATCGCTCAAACGGAAGTACGTCATATTGACGGAAGTTTGATTATCTCTATAGGGTCCCATGTTAAACGCGTTCGACTATATACCAAAAAGTTACAGGGCTATGTCGCCGTGTTTATAGTTAATGGTCCATCCTACTGCTATCCTACTACAACTACAAGCAAAGAGCGATGGCTTCAATAGGACGCTCGTGGGAGCCCCTGCAAACGACAAAAATCCCTATCTTTCACAATGGAAAAATTTCAAAAAAATCCTGTGACGTCAGTTCTTGTCTGAATTTTATCTAGTAAGGACCATGGTTACTGGGTGCCATGTTTAACCAAAGAAAAAATCCCAAAACTGTTTGATGCAGGCACCGATGAAATACGGGGCAAACAAATTTTCCCAGCCTGAGAGATTGAGGGCTTTATCATTGGAGGTCCCATAGGGAATTGCCGTCACCCCTGGAACCGGAAGTAAGATAGGAACATACTATTTTTATGATGCAGGCGAACATCGGAGCCCATTTCCTACAAAATAACGCCACTCTCGATTTTTTATCATTTTTTGCCGATTTTAGACGATTATTTATCCCTGCAGGCGACAATTAGTGCAAGATGCAAGCCCTCGAGAGTCACTACGGTCTCCAGCTGGAAGACTTCAACAAGAAATCAATCCACACCTCGAATGACGTCATGAGCCTGTACGACGGCTATGCCAAACGTTATGAAAAGGTAAAACTTGTTGGCAGATGCGCATCTTGCGCTCAGCTGCATTGTGTACACCAACGATTATGTAAGGAACTCGGAACTGGCTAAGGTGTTGCAACGGTATTTCAGTACCCAAGTTCTACCACCCGAATATGTGGGGCCGCCCCGATAGCTCAGTCGGCTAGAACCCTGGTATTCAGCGTTCCGAGCACCTGAGATGACAGTACAGCTCGTCTATTTTTCACGTGTTGCGTATTTATCCGTTGGACTACTAAAAAAAGACGGAGAGTACAAGTGACCTATTTCTCACGTTCTTTGCATTCATCCGCATGAATGTGGTGAGGACGGACATTACAGTTGGTCTATTTTTCACGTGTTGCGTATTAATCCGCATGAGTGCTAAAAAGATGGAAAGTAAAAGTGGCCTATGTTTCACATTTTGTGTATTCATCCGCCGGAATGTGGAGAGGACGGACAGTAAACCGGGTCTAGTTTTCACGGGTTGCTTATTTATTTATTTATTTGTTTATTACTTGTAGTACACAAAAAGGAAATAAACAAAAAACTGTCAAATTAAACGAACATGAAACTTATGCCGTGCATTTATCGGTTGGACTGATTTAAAGATGGAATGTACAAGGGGTCTATTTTCACGGTTTGTCTGTTCCTCCACAGGAATGTGGTGAGGACGGACAGTACAACGGACCTCGCCTCACCGTCGAGTATTTCCACAAACACGCCCCGCGTTTCCGCTTGACGAAACAGTCGGCCATCTTGGATATCGGCGCCGGGACGGGTTACGTTGGACAACTGGTAATCCGGCTTTGACTCACATGTTAAGCGGATGATGAGACAATATAATGCACATTATCAAAACTGTCGTTAAGAGAGGAAGAGCAATTCCGGGATATTTACCCAATAACACGTAACTAGTGCAACTTTGCAGATCATATTAATCATCAGATTCAGCTGCTTGAACCGTCGCCATGTGTCATTAACCAGACACTTTGGTGCATATTTCCCACAGCTGAATGGACAGTACGGCTATTCCTCCATCGATGCCGTGGACTGCTCTCAGGCCATGCTGGACATCGCCAAGTCCAAGCGGGTGTACCTGAACCTCTACAAGAGCTACATCGGCGACGGCCACACCCTGCCGATGGAAAGAGGTAATGGGCGCTTTTAAAGATAGGAGCGTGTGTGAGAGAGGAGGGGGGGAGGTTGTGCTGATGGCGAGAGGTAATGTGCGCCTTTTGGAGATAGTAGGGTGGGGAGGGGGGGTGTGGAGGGCCGATGGAGAGAGGTACAGGGCGCTTTTGGAGATAGGAGGGGCGGCGTGGGGGGGGGGGCTGTGCCGATGGAGAGAGGTCATGGGTGCTTTTGAAGATAGGAGGGGTGGGGGGGCTGTGCCGATGGAGAGAGGTAATGGGCGGTTTTGAAGATAAGAGGGGGGGGGGGAGCTGTGCCGATGGAGAGAGGTCATGGGCGCTTTTGAAGATAGGAGGGTGAAGATAGGAGGGGTGGGGGGGGCTGTGCCGATGGAGAGAGGTAATGGGCGATTTTGAAGATAGGAGGGGTGGGGGGGGCTGTGCCGATGGAGAGAGTTAATGGGCGCTTTTGAAGATAAGAGGGGGGGGGAGCTGTGCCGATGGAGAGAGGTCATGGGCGCTTTTGAAGATAGGAGGGGTGGGGGGGGCTGTGCCGATGGAGAGAGTTAATGGGCGCTTTTGAAGATAAGAGGGGGGGGGAGCTCTGCCGATGGAGAGAGGTAATGGGCGCTTTTGAAGATAAGAGGGGGGGGGGGAGCTGTGCCGGTGGAGAGAGGTCATGGGCGCTTTTGAAGATAGGAGGGGTGGGGGGGGGGGCTGTGCCGATGGAGAGAGGTAATGGGCGGTTTTGGAGATAGGAGAGGTGGTGGGGGGGGGGGCTTGCCGATGGAGAGAGGTAATGGGCGGTTTTGGAGATAGGAGAGGTGGTGGGGGGGGGGGCTTGCCGATGGAGAGAGGTAATGGGCGCCTTTGGAGATAGAAGGTCGGTTGGGGTGGTGTACCGATGGAGAGAGGTAATGAGCGCTTTTGGAGATAGGAGGGGTGGAGGGGGGGTGCCAATGGAGAGTGGTACAGGGTACTTTAGGAGATAGGAAGGGCGGGGGGGGGCTGGGCCAGTGGAGAGAGGTACATGGCGCTTTTGGAGATATGAGAGGCGGGGGGGCGGGCGGTGGAGATATGTACAGAGCGCTTTCGGAGAGAGGGGGACGGAGGTGTGGAGTGCTGATGGAGAGAGGTACTGGCCGCCTTTGGAGAGAGGAGGGGTGGGGTTTCGGTGGCAATATGGGGTGCCGATGGGGGAGTGGTAGAGCACGCTTGTGGCGAGTGGAGGGTGGATTAAGACGGTGCTGCTGTGGAGATGTACATATCGCTGTAGGAGAGAGAAGGAGTATGGGGGGTGCGTGGGGTGGGTGGTTGCCAGGCGTGACGTTCTGGCAGAGAGAAGGGGTATAGGGGTCAGGGTGAGGGATGCCTGTGGAGAGAATACCGGGCGCTTTTATCAGGGGAAAACATGTGTAACGAAGATTTTGAGGCGTACCCGAGGACATTAAAGAGCAGTGGTATGAGCGAATGGGTTTTAGAGGATTGACCGTCGCGGGGATGGTCCCTAAAGCCACAAGAGGAGACGTTCCACATCGGAGTGACACCATCGATGGCCTAGACTTGCATTGAAATACGCCTAGTAAAGAGGAAGGAGTAGATGTCGTAGGTCCACCCGAAAAGAAACGAGGAGAGTGTAGAGGGTGGGGGGGTGTCAGACCACTGGGACACCCATCGCTAGTAGCTAGTACACCCGCCACTACCGGCACTTCTATGTTTAGTGACATAATACATGTTGAAGGAGATGCGTTCCCGGTTCCAGATATCTACCAAACGCCCTCCAGTCCAAAGAAAGAAAAAAAAAGAAATGGGGAGGTCGGACGCCACCCATCTCTATGTGTCTCTAATGATCTTAATGTTACACACCCATAGAAACCATCCCCGTGATAAGCAATGGAAAGACCTAAATTTGCCACCCCGTGTCAGAGAAAAATCGTTACCCTTATTTGATTATGTCGGCCATGGAAAATTATAGAGCAAGAATCCAACTTTATTTAAAAAATAAGCAAAACATGTATTTTTGGCTACAGCCCATAATATGACCCCTTCCTCAGAACACCCGCTGAAAATTGCAGACCCTGCGAATCAGCATGTGATGAGGTCGACTGAACCGCGCACCCGCAATATTCGCATGCATGATTAAATACATCACAGATGAATTGAACAAGCATTATCCTGGCCAAACATAAGTAACAGAAACAATATATGCCAAGACAGAAATAATTAGTAACCATATAACCCTGATCTATGACCATATTTTAGGCACTACTTGACGGCATATACTATTCTGCGCTCGACCTATTGGTGTGTAACAATAAGATATATCCCCAGCTATATATCTATTGTGTAAACATGACATGATACATTTTGATAGAAATGTGCTCCTGGTTCCAGACACGTATGACGGCGTCCTGCTCTCCGGAGTCGTAGTCCCCGGTCACCTCAAAGCTGAGGCATTTCGGGATATCATCCGGGTTACTAAGCCAGGTCAGTTGTCATGACAATCCTTGGACAGGCGGTATGGAGGAACATATGATCAATAAACATATGATCTTCATGATAATGCATATTATATCGATTTAAGGAATCATATAGTTTGTATTGGTTGTCCAGCGATGAAAATATCTCTTTGAACAACATAGGAAAGTAAAATCTGTCAAATGCATCATAACTTATACGTTTCTCACGCGGTGGAGCCACTGTCCATGAGATTTCCTCATAATGGACTTTCTATATTTGGGAAGAGCTGCCAGCTATTGGGTTCTATTGGAGACGGGCGAGCGGGTCAGATTCAATGACAATGTGGCGCAGATTGTTTTGTTGTGTGGTTCTCATGTAACTTACCTTATGACTATGTTTTTACAGGTGGTATCATCGTGAACTGCATGCGGGAACAATACATCTTCGAGAACGCGGATTGTGACGTCAGACCCGCTTTCCGCCAATGGGAGATCGAGGGTCTCTGGAGGTTGGTCGAGTGGGCAGTTCCTGGACATCTGAAGCACTATAAAGAATTCGACTCCGTCATCCAAGTTTACGTCGTGTGCTGAAAACGCTTCCCTGCCAGCTGGTGCGCCCTGGTACACCCTAGCAAGAGTGCATCACAGCGTCAACTTTCCGTCTCTCATCGATATATCGTTGATATTGATTATTGAGCCACGGAGCATTTAATAATTACTGTTAATGCCAGTCATGAAATGATGTCTCTAGTTTTTTTAGTAGAAGAATCTTTTATTGCACCGTTTAGGCCTTGGGTCAAAGAGTACAGAATTGTGTACAACAATAAATGAACGATATAAGAACCGACTTATAATTACAGATCCCAGTGCAACTTGAACGCCTGATAAATGAATGCCGCGACATTTCTGACAATCGTAGTATCTCTATTTTTAATAAGTTGCTGACCCTCAAATTTAGACAGGTTGCAAAAACTGAGATAGTGGGATCTTATATTCGCATATAGAGGGCACGTAGTTAACAAATGATTTTCATCTTCGATTTCACTGACACCTAAAGTCAAACAGTATTTACAGAGTCGTCGTTCTCTTGGTTCCTTTCCCCTTAAACGTTCGATTGCCAGTTTATGAGAAGAACATCGGAATTTACCTAATGCGATCCTATGCTTCCGATTTACAACACAAGTTAGATATAGCTCACATTTTAACTCTGATTTAAAACAACAATAAGTATCAAGCTTAGACAGGCTATTGATATCTGCTCGCCATTCCTGACAGGAGACATCATTCATCCGTTGGTTAAATAAATTCAAAAATAAGCCAACATCAGCTACTCCCTGTGAGAGCCAAACATGGCCAAATCTAAATCTAAATAGTAGTGTTTTAATTTTTGATGCCTAAGTTTGCTTTCCGGCTTCACACAAATTAAACAAAGTTTTATAAACAGCTTGGGTATAAACGTGTCTTTCAGCAGTTACCAATTTCAACCAAAATCTCACACTCCTGCTGATGTACCAAACATACAGAGGCTTCCGCCCACACTCCCCAAGAGCAGCACAGTCGGGGGTTTGCCGCGGCAGCTGCAGAACATATTTACAGAATCGGATGTGGCATTTTTCTATGGGTTCTCTGTATTCACATCCCCAACTTTCTGACGCGTACAGGAGTATAGGCAGGATCATTTTATCAAAGAGATCAAAACAAATATTAATTGGAATATCTCCACACTGTTTCATTACTTTCTTTACAAGCATCAGTCCACGCTCAGCTTGACTGGAGAGGTTCTTTAACGCGGGAGACCAACTCAAGGACGAAGAAAACACAATGCCGAGATATTTATAATAAGTTGTGACCTCGACTGGTTGACCATCAAAGAATCACTTTTCATTTCGCCTTAGAATACCACCTCTACGGAATACAATGACTTTAGTCTTTCTCAAATTCAATTTTAAATCATTGTTTTTACAAAAGTACATAAAGTCCGCACATAAATTCTGCTTATGACAACTTTTTTTAGTTCTACATATTTCTCTAAAACGACGTTTCTCATTTAGATAGATTGTAAGGTTCTCGTCTTTTCTTGTTTGTCTAAAGGTACGTTGAGCCGCTAGTTTATGTCTCTTTGCATCAGTACATTCTCCATCCCACCATGCTGGTTGAGTTGATTTGACACGTTGTCCAATTTTGCCACTCGCTACCTTCATGTCACAGGCTGCATCTTGTACCAGTTTAGTGAGAGTCTCTACAGCCGCATTGATACGACCGTTTGCAACATGGTCACTAACATCTTCCAAGGCTGACGGGGAAACCACCTCCTTTAATTTATCTCTAAAACTTGCTTACTTGGCAGCATCCCACCTATAGCGTTGAAGGGGTATGGTATGCATAGGCTCGCTAAGTTCAGCTTCATTCGACATTAAAACAGCCATTTTGCATGATACTGGGTAATGATCAGATCCTTTATCTAGATCTACCATAAGATTTTCAACTCGATCTATCAATCCTGTTGACATCAATACATAGTCAATAAGACTCTTTCCAGAGATAGAACAATATGTATATTCACCAAATTCATCCCCTGTCGTTCTGCATTAAGAATGTGAACTCCGAACTTCTTACAGACCTCTAGCAGTGATAAACCAAAACGGTTCAACCGCCCTTTGTCTCTAGATTTGCGAGGAACATTAAAATTATCTTCCGTATACCAGTCTGTACAAGGGATAAAACTAATGTCATCATCTATTACAAAATCTGGCTCTTCACCTGTGCGGGCGTTGAAATCCCCCATCAATATCACATCACTGTTATTAAATCGAGTAATAATTTCCGTTAGTTGCATATCAAATTCTATAATACCATCCGTTTCATCACGAGAATCATAAAACGTTGAGCCTTCATTTGGGATATACACGGAAGCTATAATTATGTCGCGTGGGAGATTGAAAAATTCTTTATGCATACGTAAAAAGACAGCATAGTCACTGGATCGGAGATGCGTCACACCTCTGGTAATACTTGGATGCACTAGGACTGCGATGCCGCCTGGAGTCCTGCCATATCTTGATCGACGCTTCCCGTGAACCGCGTACAGGGAGTCTTCTTCAAAAACATCCGCGATATCTTTATCGGAGTTTGTCCACGTCTCACACAACGATACGATATGAGTGTCTTTCAAATAGGTCTTCACATCATATACCTCTAACACGTTTTTGAGACCGTTGACATTCCAGCATAATATCCGAAGTTTGTCGCCATATTGTCCAGTCTGGTTCGTATCAAGGGCCCGGCCGCTATCCTAAGGCACGAATGAGGAGGGCACTACACTTCCACAGCTGTCCACTGTATGGACCCTTCCTTCGATGTACAGTTTGTCGTATTTCATATTCGCTCGTTTGCGATGTGAGCGCGCTTCCTTCATCTTTATGTAGAGCAGTTTGCGCGCCTCCCTCACCGGCTTACTGTAGTCCTCGTCAATTCGCACTCGGACCCCCTTCGGGATGTTGCGGGCCCGCTCCAGTGCCTCTGTTTTCTTCTTCCACTTGAGAAATCGCACAATTACGGGGCGATGACGATCTGCGGTCTTACGCCCAAGGCGGTGGGCACGCTCGATCTCCCATTCCCTATTGTCATCAGCTTGTTCAATTTTCATGTTTTCCTTCATGAACTCTCTCACTTTTTTTTCAGTCATATCCCATGTCTCATTATCCTCTTCTGTGAGTCCGTAGAAGACCAGGTTGTTACGCCTGGAGTGATCTTCCTGTGAAGAGAATTGGGACTGCAGGTTACATGTTTTCTTTTCCAGTTCAAGCACTTTAGCGTTCATTTCATCTTGCCTCACGCTGCTTTGTTCTTGACTTTCATGTAATGTCTCAATGGCCGTCTGGCACATATCCACCTTGTCATCCATGGCCTCCATGTTCGCTTCAATGGCTGTGATTCGAGATTCGATTTTGTTCTGCGTCCGCCGTATTTCCTTCAAATCCGCACACATGTCCCTCATCAGGTCAAGGATTGTTTTGAGTTGTGTCTTTGTGTCACCCGCATCGGAATCTAGGTCGGCTGTACATTCCTCTGTGAACAGCATATTGAACCGCGAGTCAGTGGCACTGGAGGCCGGGTGAGTCGGTGTACACTCTGTGTCAGCTCCACCGTGACCGGCGCTGGGCAGGTAGACCTTGTTGGGCAATGGCGTGTCACTGTTGCTTGAGAGACTGCCACTTTTCCTGGACTTTCTCTTCTTCTGTACTTTATTCCAGAATTCTGACATGGTCTATGCTTTCTAGGCACCAATCTGCGACAGTCAATGTACTTCCAGAAAGGTTACGGCGTCGGTTATGCTTTATACTTTGGTGACAAATCGAGAGCTCTTTCAAGTGGTCTTACACGTTCAACAGTTCCTTGGCTGGTGCCCATAATAAACTGCCATCTAGAAGGAATTAGTAATGAATTATCACTAATGCTCATAGGGAATTGATTTATTTAATGCCCATAATGAATTGTGGTCTCTATATCCATAATGGACCGCTATATCTAATGCCCCGTAATGCATCATTATCTCAAATGCCCATAATGAGTTGCTATCTCTAAGACCCATAATGAACTGAACGCGTGTACGAATCTCTGTTATAATATCACAAGAAGCGTACATATCTCTTACTAGCTGTGCATATGAGTTTTATGTATTATTTTGTATTTGCCTGTGTTGACAACTGTGTGTTATTAAGTTTGAACGCACTGTGCCATGTCTTAAATGCCACGTTTTTAAGATGAAGTTTCCATTTAACTAAATGATCATATGAAATAAGCGTCGCTAGTGGTTACTGTGGTTAGGCTACGTGGTGAAAACTGATTACGAAATAAACATGCGATTTTCGCTTTTCGTGTATCTGTATGGCTGGCATGTCTAAGTGGAATAAATGTAACAGATGTCCTACCGATTCGCGTTGTTCTTTAATCTATATAATCGAACTTGATTTGGAAGGTGGTTGTCATGGTTACGTCCGCATGGTCTGTCATCAGGGGTCCACGCTACGCTATCCACGATCGGCATTAAATTCGATATGTTCCTTCGGGTCGGGGTCGGGGTCGGGGACTACTCCCGGAGACATGGCTCTTCTCTCGACATTGATCTTTCCCACTCTCTCGATACGACATGCAGAGAGCCTACTGACACGTAACAATATGAACTCAATGTAATGTTGTCGCGCGCTAAAATGGTCTGAACACGTCTCCATGATGAACGGTTTGTGAGATTGTCAAAGGACGCGGTCGCGTTCTACGATAAAGGTAGGTGACGACCTGTTGTCTCGCAGTTAAAGTAGGATTGTGCAGTTCAGCAGGATCCCCTCCCGGATATATCAGATTAATAATACTAATAATAATACTAATAAAAGCTCCCACTAGCAAACCTCCCTCCATTGACAAGTTCCTGTAAGCTGTACACATAGATCCACTGAAAAAAACATAAATTTTGTCATACGCCGATAGCGGCAACTTTTCCCAGATGCAAGCTGTGTCTGTGAAACCCGACTTGCCTCACCGGTTAACCATGTTAAATTGTGTTATCGCGCTAGACTGATAAGATGGCCAGGTACTAAAGTACAAACAACAGGCTAACGTAGTAAGCAAAAAAACAAATCTGTTCTCGGAATGTCCTCTCGGACTAGGTCCGATCGTAAAGACCGTCGTGCTTAACATCCTTGATAGGTCATCCAACCCAGGGTTGTCATGTCACTTGTACAAATAAGGCCTGAAGTGTCTGTTAATTTACAGGCTGGCTTTTTGCGTTGCAATTAGAAAAGGTCCGATGGTGGTCTGGCTTGAGATATCACTGACGTGACAAGTAAACTGGTTTAACGCAAGGGAATTCCGCATAGCTTTACATAAGTTTCAGGATTTGGCAACATAGGTGCTGGGTCTAAAGCATAGGGGTAATAATTCATAACATAGGTGTACGGATAATTAAGATAGGTGTACGAATCATTAACATAGGTGTTATGATCATTGTCGTAAGCGTCAGGATCCCTGACGTCGGTGCCCTTATAACTATATGCTTATATATGGATACGTGTATATGCGTCCTGATCGCTTAAATATGTGTTAAAATCAAAAAGTTAACAAAATTAAGTTAAAAATTAATTGTTAGGATCCGTAACATTGGCGTCAAGGTCACTAATATAAGGTTAATTAGTTGGTTGGTTATTCAGGACGCTTTAACCACTTTTGGTCACATCGCGTCAATGAGAGAAGGAAGGGAGAGTGAAGCCATGTTCCAGGGGGTAATCCCCTACTCTTTGCGAAATAGAAGATGGGATCTTTACCCTGCGACCACACAGATATGGCCACAGCGGGGCTCGACCCACCGACCCACGTGCCGTTAGGCTCACAGGTGACCAGAGCACTCCATGAGATCGCTCTAGCCCACTAAGCTACCGGGCTGGCCCCAGAGATCTCATTTGAATGTGGTGACTAGCGCACGTCCCGGGCGTGGCCTCAGGCTCCCATTGCAAATTTGAAACAGGTAAACGACCATAATGCGGGAGCATCAGTGGCTTGGCCATGTTTATCCGTTAAATTGTTCATTTTTTGTTTTTTGAGTGCATGCAAATGTTATATTATTGAACCTGGGGCCTCGAACCTAAAAGTACCAAATTCAATACAATGCAATGCATAACGTAAACTTAATTGGTTGTGGCGGGCGTGTTTAAGATTTTCATAGCGGTGCGGCATTGCAAGTAATCATAGCCTCTTCTGGTAGAATACAACGGCGACGCGTTAACGAGAATTATTTTGCTCTATTTTACCCGAGCATTGCGCTCCCCATATATGCGTATGGTTGGCCGTTTTTCGGGCATGTTTGGAACTGTTAAGACAAACGTTAAGCATGCTGAACGTCGTCTGCATCATACATTATGTATTACACTCCTCATCAATACATCGAGAAAGTGGACATCTTGGGCGCAAGCTTCATCGTTGTACAATGTGAATTGCATGCAAACTCAGTTGATGCCCGTCGTTCTAATAATGACGCTTCAGGAACAGTCTGGGTGACCAGTCCACCAATCACACCGACAGCTACAGCCACAGCGACGACAATTGCAAGTGCATCTAGGGTAGGTAGGTAGGTACTTTATTTGTCAAACAGGCCATCAGGCCCATGGGACATAACAATGAACATAAATACATTTGTCACAAAATAATACATTTTCCGTGTTCTTAAATTTACGGATGCGCACGGACACGTTTTTCTAAAGTGTGCACAAACATCGCTAATTTTCTTAGGGTAAACATATCTCCACTTGACATAAATATAATAAAGTTCTCGTATGTTGGGGGATTCCAAAAAGCGTTATCTATATATAAAAGTCTGATATCCATAAACTTCGGGCAACACAATAACGCGTGATATTGATCTTCTATAACAACGACATGTCTTACTGCACAGTATTTACAAATTCTGTTTTCAAGTAAGGTTCCATCACGACGACCTAATTCAATAGGGAGGCTATGAGCTGAACATTTAAAACGCGAAAGAGATTTTCTAAGTTTAGCAACATTTACTCTGAGTAAATATACTTCAAAGGAGAATTGGTCCTTAAATGTAAAAAATACACTAAGGCGACTTTGATCCCTAACCTTCATATGCCACTCTTCAATAAAACGGGTTTCTAATCTCTGGTTTAGCTCAGCAATAAATAGACTTTCGTCATAAACTGATTGGTTTATCCACACATCGATAAAATCATATTAATAAATAATAAAATAATATACAACAGAGCCTTCACTGAGCTAGCCCAGGATGATCTACTTTGATTTTCAAATTCTTTAAGCATGTTATAACAGCTTTTGACATACCTATTATTTGGCATCCGTAATACCTTTAACCAATACTTAATACACTTAACATTGTACATTTTTGCTAAGGGTAACCCGCCACATTCCTCTAATGCGGCGGCGTCCGATGTTGACCTGAGTAGTCCCAATAATCTCTTACAAAATCTAGCTTGGACTTTCTCGATTTCCTTATACTCTTGATAACCCCAGATTACGGCTCCATACGTGAGAATTGGCACGATAATTCTATCAAACAAAGTAAATGCTGCTTCTGTAGGTAGACCGTTAAGTTTCTTATCAAGCTTGTAGATAGAGGCCAATGCTCTGTTGGCTTGACCAGTCAGTGTAGAAACAGCTTTCGACCATCTAAGTGTGTTAGTTAATACCAGGCCTAAATATTTATACGACGATACAACTTTTAACCGTTCACCATCGAAAACCATCGTTCATTTGCTTTAACTATTGCTCCTCTCCGAAATACCATTACTTGCGTTTTGTTCATATTCACTTTTAAACTCCACTTCTTACAATATGCCTCTATGTTATTTTTCGTTTGCTGCAGACGTCCTACAGTATCCGCGCAGTTTGCTAAATCATCGGCAAACATGAGTGACATTATGTTTGGGGCATCATTGCCTACGTAGATACCTGGACAGTTAGAATTTGATAACATGGATAAATACTCCTCTATATATAAAGCAAACAGCAAGGGACTTAACATACAACCCTGTCGTGTTCCGATTTTACACTGAAAATAGTCTGTCAAACTAGAGTGAGTCTTAATACACGATTTCAAGTTAGCGTACATATCGCGAATAACCGTCATTATATTACCATGAATACCTTAACCTAGTAGACTAAACCATACCAGACTATGAGGCATGCTGTCGAACGCCTTTGAAAAATCAATAAATAGGATATAACATCTGCCTTTCTCTTTTGTTACATACTTTTGAATTATGGCAATGGACTGGAAGACAAATATTTGATCACAAGTCGAATATCCTTTTCTATATCCCGCCTGTTCATCTGATCGTAACTCGTTTTGGTCGACCCATATAGTTAATCTCTCGTTGATTAATTTAGTGAATAGCTTACTGAGGGCAGACAGTAAGGATATACCTCTATTATTTCCCATGTCAGACCGTGATCCTTTCGTATGTACCGGCAATATGAGGGCTTTACACCAGTCTCTCGGAAATTTCCCCGTGTTTAGTATCAGATTAAACAGTCGAACAAGATATGGTAACAACAGTTCGGCAACCCCTTTCAACATTTCATTCGGCATTCCATCGTAACCTGCAGCTTTGCCGTTGGGTAAACGTCGTATACAATCTAGTATTTTCTCAGCATAAAAAGCTCTATTCAGATGATCTCTTTCCAAACTTCTTACCTGTTCAACATCACACTTAGTACATATATTCTCATGATCAGCTAGAGTGGATAAAACCTCGTTCCAAAAAATGGAATCTGTTTTCGCAGTCGGCACATTTAATAACTTTGCAAAGTATTCTTTCAACTCCTCTGGTTTTATAGTAGAACTACTCCTACTATTACTGTTCAATCCGCTGGATACAACGCCAAACGGTAGTACAATCGGCACAGCTATCTATCAATGACTGCTGTAATACCCGTGTATGTAGTAGCTTTTTACCTTTACACAGGTTTTTAAATATTCTTCGAGCTCCCTTATATTCCTTAAGATGATCTTGCGAATTGAACCGCGAAAGCTGGTCTACGCATCGCACTCCCACTGAACTGCAGAGTATCGACAGTTTGACAAGCTCGTCTGTGTTAATTGTATTGCAATGTTCATTAAATTTACTTTCAAACTCGTTGCCTATAGACTATAGAAACATGCAAACTATATTCTTCACAGAGATCGGCATTCCATTTAAATATATCGTAAGACTTCAGACCCGTTGTCATGCACACTTCAGTTTCGCTGTTATCCATATCTACGATGTCACATCGAAATATGCAACTTACAGGGAGATGATTGGTTACCCAGTGAGTATCTGGTTTCAGCACTTCAAATTTGACTATTGATTTAAACATATCACTTGGGGCAATAATATAATCTACGATACTGCAACCACTTTCTGTTATGTTAGTAATTTCACCGCATACATCACCTTGGCATCGACCATTTAATATGTGAAGATCTAGCGCTATGCATAATTGAAGTAACGACCGGCCAAAGTTATTTACGCCTTGGTCTTTTGATGCACGTGGGATGTCGAAGTCATCATTTCGATACCACTCCATTTTAGGAATATGTTTCACAGTATCATCAATGTAATCGTTTTCTAATCCTATTCTCGAGTTCAAGTCTCCCATGATGACAACCTTATCATGCGGATACCTCACTTTGATATCTATAATTTGTTCGTGCAGTACTTCTACCCCATTTTGCTCATGTAATTGGTGTAAATAATCAGCAGCACCTTCGGGGGGTAAGTACGAACAGATAAGCACTATATCATCCTTAAGTTTTGATACGGAAGAATTCACTCTTAGTATTACACCATATAGGACATTCTCAAATACTCGTTCCACTCCAACAGCAAAGGATGATCTATAAAATACAATCGTACCCCCGCCGGCTCTACCGTGTTTGCTATATCGCCTTGCATTTATTGCTTCGTATGTAAAGTTTGGAGTATCAATCATATTGCTTAAGGTACTTTCATCGACATCCCATTTTTCGTTTATAGCTACAATATCAAAGTAGTGTAGTAATGAATTCATATTATACCCTTCGTTCAACAAACGTATCAAACCGTCCGGATTCCATGAAAATATCTTAAGGTATGCTGATGGTACTGACTGACTAGGGACATCATGCATCTAGGGCATTCTATTCTACAGGTACCTGCAATACGCACAACGGCAAAAGATAAAGTACAGTATACAATGTAAGTTCGCTCACACGAGACCAGGTCATATATGTTTCGTCCGGTGACAGCTGTGACCTGGGGCTGGTGAGCCGATAGTGGGTACTAGAGAATAATTTGACAGGTTGGTTGCATGATAAAATGTTTTATGCACTTTTGTTCCGACCATAATGAGCCATATTATTTTATTTTAGGACGTAACACAGTATATGAAAAAGTAAAAGTTGTCAATTCTTAGAATTAAAAAAATGCCTATGTAATTTGATTGGTACAACTGACGGCCGAATATGCAAGAGCCAAGGCGGGGTCATAAATGAAGTCCGTTCTTCTACGAGTGTCATTCTACAATAACCGTATGTTTATATTTGGAATATACAATCACAGTCGCTTTCTGATATAAGGAGCATCCGCTTAGGCTGGTCCGGCCACCCAGTTCTACAAGCCCCAACCAGAGACAAGAAACTTTGTGCAATACGCGTATCTGAATCAACACGCCTAGGGCCGCCATTAGGACTGAAGCCAAAGATAGTTATATCCGGTATATCTATGTAATATCATGTTCACCTACGTTATGTCATGTATTAAAAGATTCATTGCCATAACAAATACAACATACGTTATGTACATTTGCACCCTTGGAGCGATTTTGAAGTAATTAACTTCGAAGCAATTTGTTTCTTGAGTCAATAAATCGATTTTACTACAAATGTTTCTGCCCTCGCCATCCGCTAGCTGCTTTGTTACTGAAAGATTTGTCGTGAGGATTGCACTCACACGTTCTTTGTCCAAGCTGGGCTTCTGGCCGAAGAATATCGCTGGTATTGGCCAGTAATCCGACCTCCATCTCCATTTTCTTGGCGTCCATGAACGCGTCCAGGTTTTCCAGGTAATCCGGGGCTTCGGTTTCACCAAGCAAATCTTCTGTCCCCTCGGGCGTCACTTCTGCGGTGGGCGGAGATGGTCACTGGTGAGGGAGACCACAGGTATCGAGGGAGAATATACAATAAAACTGATTTAGACACGCATCTATGCTTCTTAAATTGTGACACTGTCAAATCATGAAATACTCTTTACTGAGTTAGAAAAATATGGCGTAGGAGAATTAGGGTTAAACTGGATACAATGTTACCTTACTGATAGAGTACAATATGTTGAGTATAATGGGGCTATCTCATCTAGGCATAGCATTACTTGTGGAGTACCACAAGGATCTACACTGGGACTACTCCTGTTCCTTCTGTATATAAATGACCTAGCCTCAGTGAGTAAAACATTGTTTTGCATTCTTTTCGCAGATGATTCGAACTTCCTCATTTACAGGGACAAAATTAGATGATATGACAATGATTTTAAATAAGGAATTAGATATTATTGTGCACCGGTTACGTCTAAATACACTTACACTGAATGTAAATAAAACCAAGTACATGGTATTTGCATCAAGCCGTAAGAAAATTAAGGCCTTCACTAATGTGGAGATAATGGGCCAAAAGTACATAAGTCACGAAAACGAAATTTCTAGGAGTTCATATCGATAGTAATATAACATGGAAGGAACACAGAGCATATATAAAAGGAAAAATCGCACGAGGCTTAGGCGTAAATACTAAGGCTAGAATGTACTTTAAACCTGAAACCCTCCGTACGTACGCTCTACTTTTCATTTATCCATCCATACATTCTTTATGCTCATGAACGATGGGAAACTGCGTGCCAATCATATCTTTGGCCACCTGTTGTGTTGCAAAAGAGAGCTGATAGAATTATTACTGGTGTAGAAAGAAATGCTCATACAAATCCGCTGTTTAGAAAGGTGAATATTGTACCTTTGTTGAATATGGCGGAATATTGCATGTTGATATTTATGTTCAAACTCAATACAGGTCATCTACTAAAGGTGATTGCCTCTTCCTTTATTAATAATTATCAAATACACGGTTATGGAACTCGAGGATCTAAGTTTGTAATTGCTGTTTTGCGCTTCTCGAAACGCAGTGTTCCACGTGAATACCAACTTGAACACAGACAAAATACTCACAGACAGTTGCCCAGAGCCACAGTGCGTATCCGCACAGAGGACTCATTTTCTCTTTTCTCCTTGTCGGCAGGATTCTTCGGACTGCTAGAACTGAAATTCGTTGTCATATTATCTCGTCAACAACACTGTTGTACCCCCCCCCCCGCTCTTTGAGGAAGAATGCCGTTTTTCAGTGCAAACTGTAGGCCATCTGAGGCGTGGAACCCCCCCCCCCCCCCTTCCGTTTTTGAGGAAGAACGCTATCTGAGGCGGAGTTGACCCCCGCATCCCCCCGAGGTCGCAATTTTGTTCAAAACCCAACCCGGGCGCAAGTTTGCACCCCCACCCCAAACCACCCCTTTCAAATTCCTGGATCCAGCCCTGCCTTGTAACATTACTTTAAAACAAACTTAGCCTGTTTCAAATAAATGCGTTACCTTTCTGTGTTTGTGTCTACGAGCAAGTCAGTCGTAACTTGAATGCTTACCTGATAGATGGCAGAAGATTTTGTCAAAAGTTTGAAAGTGCTTACTTGTCATTTTGGCGACAGGAAATAAGGCAGAGAAGTAGCTGATGGTACCACCATTGCTTCTTTTAAACGATATTTCGGGTCGGTATTGCCAAAATTTGGTACACCGCATTGTGTGCTGTCCATGTAATAAGTTTTTAACACTGTAGACTCCAACGCAATAACCACTCGCTTGACTTTCTTGATACTCACAGGTGTTGCCTTTGTGAAATGGTGATAGGCGCCATGGCTCGTTACGACGATCCATACGTTACGCGGAGCGTCTATAGATGTCACAGAAATAGACATAAACTGTGCCAGTCTCCCTCGAGTGAATGCGGCAATGAGCCAAACAGATCGACATCAATACTAGACTGTCAAGCAGAGCTTGAGAAGGCAGACGTAAATTGGGGTTATGGGACCAATTCGACTATGTTAAGACCCATCGCCGCTCGCTCATTGGTTGTTCAGCCTGGCGTTCGAGACCATATCGCATCCTGAAAGCTGTAGTACTGAGGCCAAATTGCTGGCTGAAAGCGCAAATGAGCCCAAAATGGACCCCAAGTATCGCGATGTACTGGACGAGCGCCATCCAACGGCTGCTGTTGAACGCGGGCTATTTTTCCAGGTCGATGGCTTCGTTTAGAGTGAATACGTTCAAATCACGACTTTCTACGCGTCCTTGGTCACGCCCTAATCGCTGTTCTCGGACTCGTCATCGCTGAATTACGGAGCCCCCTAGCGGCGAAACTAAGCGTGATAGGCAAAAAACGAAGGCGGTTTCCATACCCAAGTCGACGTTTGCCCGTCTATTGCAACCAGTCCCGACTCTCTGGCGTCGCTATTAAGCGAACGGCGGCCATCGCAATCCCGAAAGAGTGCCGGTCCATACCGCCGTTGACTCATAATAGGAGCGTCGGCATGGAGGGGGGTGCACCTCTTGCGAGCGCTTTAGCGGCCAAACTAAGTGTCCTAGAGCAATTCTTAGGTGGTTTCGATTAACCTAGCTCACATTTTTCTCTCCATTCATGCCAAATCTGGGCTCGCTAGCTCAAATAATAACCGAGTTATGGCCTTGCAAAGTTCAAAACGCCTCTTGACACTAACGCTGAATATTGATTGGCCGATTACTCGAAACTCTTTCAGCACCCGGAGAAATCTGAGCCAATAAGACGTTTTCGCCTCTCCCGGAGGAATAATCTCAAACTAACAGCGTATCTCTAGACCCAATATTAACGGAGTTACGCGGAAACACATGTTTCGTGACCGTGACCTTGCTGTAACCTTGACCTTGGAAGCGTGACCTTGACCAATATAGTTATTCGTGCCCAATTACTGATGTCATGTATCAGGCCAGGTGGCGTTTGTCTCAGTTGTACCCTTCACGGAGAAAGTGGGAACATTTCCCCGCCAAAATGCTGCCGTAGGATCCCATGTTAAACTTTGGGATTTTTTTGCAGAGGAACTATTCGGACGATTTTCAAAATTGAAACACTATATACGAGGTACCTATGAGCCCAATACGTGAATTAATTTTGAGCGTAATTAAGTGAAAACTGGGAACGCTATAGCGATTTTGCCGATTTTGCGTCCTATTTTTCAATGGTTAAGCGAATTTCGAAAAATTCCCGTGACCTTGACCTTTGACCTACACGGACCATCTACGAACTTGGCCTGACGGTGGGCCGTGGCATTGTCTGTGCAGAAGGAGGAGTCGATATCTCGAAATTTATTTTATAAAAATTAAAAATTTCTAATTTTCAACTGCCTGTGGCGCGAAAACGTTTCATCCTACGTCAAATCTGATATCAGTAACGCGAAAGAATTTGAGGAGCTGAGTATTTTGACACGAACTGCGGCTCTCTAGCTGCAATATTAAGAAAGATAGAGTGGAAAATGTGTTTTGGACGTTTGACGTCATCGTGACGTTGACCTTTGAGTTATATTGGTCATCTACGAAATTAACCTGACGATTGTCATTCCGCATCTTTCTGCGAATTTGGAAGTCGATATCTTAAGGCATTCGAAAGATAATGCCCCGCGTTACAAACAGACAGACAGACAGACAGACAGACAGACAGACAGACAGACAGACAGACTCACAAACCGAACACACCGACATAAGACGAAAATTGAAAATTTTCGTCTTAATAACTGGCGGTGTGAGGGTATGCGCCGATTCGTTATCTCTGAACACATTGCGGAGTGTCACAAATCTCTCATTGACAAGATGTAAAGCGACATTAATACATCTGGAATGTCGCATAACCGCTTCTTCTTGTCTTCTTTTTTTGCTTTATCCTACTTTGCATATAGATCCACATGTGAGCAATATACTCGTGTGTTTCCAATATCTAGAGCGGGTAATAACGAAGCCGCATAATTAAGCTGCGTGTATGTGTTTGTCTTGCCACGCGTGTATGTATGATCGCACGCTAAAAGCTAACGGCAATCGACAGTCTCATTTATTGAATAAATGCATGAATAAATGGCTGCATTGTCGTAAGAAGTAATAGAGACATCGCCTGGATTTATGTGGCACGATTTATTGAAGGACTCCATATAATACCCCGTTCCAGGCTCCGACACTAAGCCCTGCCCGCGCTTGAGTCCTTGTTCCTTATTCCCTGTTCACACGATGCAATACGTTGTAAAGTTCATTGCAACAAATCAAGTTGTCGACCAACTCTACAATTGGAGGGCCGGTTTTCCACGCATTGTAAGCTTAGCGCATGTTCTAAAGTTTTGATCAACTTCAAGAGTTGGGAATTGTCAACCATTCAGCGTCGAGCATTGCATTCAATCAGCGTTGGGATGATCACCTTGACTTTATTGTTTGCATTATGACAATGGTAAAGTATGTGGGGCTTGTATGCATGACGCTATCACGGGCGATGGCCTAAGTGTATGTTCACTATGAGGCGCTGGTGAAAATTGTTGGATCGGTTGGCACGCGGTTTGACCGTGTGTACCTATACTTCGAACGTTATGACTGCGCAAGCAATGATCGTTCCGTGTAAACCCGTCATTACTCGTTATATAAGGGTCACTCTGCTGTTATATAAGGAGTCAGCCGGCTGTTATACAAGGCGTTACCCAGCTGTTATATAAGGGACCACCCTGCTGTTATACAAGGTGCCATAATGATGTTATACAAGGCGTCATCCTTCTGTTATACAAGGTGTCATCCTTCTGTTATATAAAGGTCACCCTGCCCTTATACAAGGTGTCACCTGCTGTTATATAAGGTGTCACCATGCTGTTATATCAGGGTCACCCTGCTCTTATACAAGGTGTCACCCTGCTGTTATATAAGGTGACACCATGCTGTTATGTAAGCGATCACCGTTCTTTGATATAAGGTATCACCCTGCTGTTGTATAAGGGGACACCCTGTTCTTATATAAGGTGTCACCCTGCTGTTATACAAGGTGTCGCCCTGCTGCTATAAAAAGGATCACACTTCTTTTATATAAGATGTCGCCCTGCTGTTTTATAAGGGGTCACCCTACTGTTATACAAGGTGTCACCCTGCTGTTATACAAGGTGTCACTCTGCTGTTATATAAGGGGTCACCTTGCAGGTATAAAAAGGGTCACCCATATGTTGTATAAGGTGTCACCCTGCTGTTATATAAGGTGCAACCTGTTGCTATATAAATGGTCACCCTGCTGTTATAAAAGGGATCCCCTCTGCTGTTATATAAGCGATCACCCTTCTTTTATATAAGGTGTCACCGTGCTGTTGTATACTGAGTCACCCTGTTCTCATATAAGGTGTCACCCTGCTCTTATACTAGATGTCACCCTGCTGTTATATAAGGGTCACCCTGCTCTTATACGAGGTTACCCTGCTGTTATATAAGGTGTTGCGATCACCTTTCTTTTATATAAGGTGTCACCCTGCTGTTTTATAATGGGTCACCCTGTTCTCATATAAGGTGTCACCCTGCTGTTATACAAGGTATCGACCTGTTTATATATAAGGGATCACCCTTCTTTTATATAAGATGTCGCCCTGGTGTTATATAAGGGGTCACCCTACTGTTATACAAGGTGTCACCCCTGCTGTTATACAAGGTGCCACAATGCTGTTATATAAGGATCGCCTTGTTGGTATAAAAGGGATCCCCCTTATGTTATATATGGGGTCACCCATATGTTGTATAAGGTGTAACCCTGCTGTTATACAATGTGTCACCCTGCTGTTATATAAGGGGTCACCCATATGTTGTAAAAGGTGTCACCCTGCTGTGATATAAGGCGCCACCCTGCTGTTATATAAATGGTCACCCTGCTGTTATATAAGGAATCACCCTGCTGTAATATAAGCGATCACCCTTCTTTTATATAAGGTGTCACCCTGCTGTTGTAAAATGGGTCACCCTGTTCTTATATAAGGTGTCACTGTGCTGTTATACAATGTGCCACCCTGCCGTTATATAAGGTGTCACCCTGCTGCTATACAAGGAGTCACCATGCTGTTATACAAGGGTTCACCCTGCTGTTATACAAGGTGTCACCCTGCTGTTATACAAGGTGTCATCCAGCTGTGCCGCGTGTTCTGTGTCTGGCCAACCCAAGCGCCATGGGTGTGGTTCGAGCTCCACCTGGGCAAACGATTATGTGCGCGCAGGACACAGATCCTACATCTCACCTCGCGAGATGTTACTCCGGAGTTCCTCGCGAAGATTTAAGTCTGTCTTTCTGTCTTGAACCTTCCCGTTGTCGCGATATCGACATGTCTGCATAGCTTAGAGCGAGCTACTTGAACCAAATAACCGTGTATCGATCTTTCACCGCAGGTTCATGGACGAGACGGCTCCCTGTGGTGTCTGCGTGGATGAGACGCTCATTCCGACCACGACGCTCTTACGTGAGTCCTAGTGGCGCCCCACCACCTCCGATATCAGTAATTTATCAAAAATTTCAAATAGAAAACAATTATGCGGCTTTGTGTATGGGGGGGGCGGGGGGCAAGAAAGCAGATTTATCTCTAGTTGGTCTGGTATCACGGGCATAAAAGTATTGCCATGGGCTACATGTGAATTATTAGTCACCATGTATTGTCTGCTAAGGTGCATATTGAAGACTGTCTTCATGTCACTGTATTGTTTTTTTGCTTTATCCTACGTTGCACATAGATCCACATGTGAGCAATATACGTGTGTTTCCAATATCTAGATCGAGTAATAACGAAGCCGCATAATTAAGCTACGTGTATGTGTATGTCTTACTAGGTGTGAACGTATAATCGCACGCTAAAAGCTAACGGCAATCGACAGTCTCATTTATTGAATGAATTCATGAATAAATGGCTGCATTGTCGTAAGAAGTAATAGAGACATCGCCACGATTTATTGAAGGACTCCATATAATACCCCGATCCAGGCTCCGACACTAAGCCCTGCCCGCGCTTGAGTCCTTGTTCCTTAATCCCTGTTCACACGATGCAATACGTTGTAAAGTTCATTGTAAGACCAACTCTGCAATTGGAGGGCCGGTTTTCCACGCATTGTAAGCTTAGCGCAAGTTCTCAAGCTTCGATCAACTTCAAGAGTTGGGAATTGTCAACCAATCAGCGTCGAGCATTGCATCCAATCAGCGTTGGGATGATCACCTTGACTTTATTGTTTGCATTATGACAATGGTAAAGTATGTGTGGCTTGTATGCATGACGCTATCACGGGCGATGGCCTAAGTGTATGTTTACTATGTGGCGACGGTTGAAAATTGTTGGATCGGTTGGCACGCGGTTTGACCGTGTGTACCTATACTTCGAACGTTATGACTGTGCAAGCAATGATCGTGCCGTGTAAACCCGGCATTACTCGTGAGTATGCGATTGACAATCATAGCTGATGGTGGGTGCAAGTGTGAACTATTCATCTCTGAAACTAGCAATATATATAGTGACGTCATTTAATGATTGACAGCGTGGATCGGTCTCCACATCCATGAATCGGTCGCCATTGTTCCACGATCTGCCTGTGTACATGCACAAGCTTCATATATACGCATATGTGTATGGAGAAACATGCAAACCCGGCGCCAGACGAAATGAATGAATTGAAGTCTCCCCTCATTGTTTCAGCCGTCTTTCAGTTCGCGTGTCAGTGTCTTGTCAATGCCTTTCCGGAACCCATGGCGGCGTTCCAGGGAGCTCCTCTGGATCTAGACACCACCATTCCGGAGAGACTGAACTCCATCAAGTACACCCTGGTGGAGACCGATGATAACACTGACCCCTGCAAATTCTCCGTCACCGTCACCATCAAGGAGACAAATGGCGCCCCCTACTTGGTGATTGTAGAAATCCGTTTCGATTATAACGTCAATCTCTCGTTTCGCACCAGGTTTTCAGTCCTACGTGGGAATGGACAATTGTCTACTACGCCAAGGACCTTGACCTTGTACGGCGCCATCTATCGATCGACATGGGACCGATAGTGGTGACGTCTGGCAATCCTTGTGGAGAATGTTTCCAGCCTCCCACCACCACCACCTCCACACGTAAGTTTACTGAAGGCTCACCGACACACAGCTACCAATACCATTTGAAGCCGCCGCTGCCTTATCATGTCTAGTGGTTTGTAGGCTCCTATGGCAAGCCGAAGTGGACTTTAATGGAGTATTTGCACATATGTCCATATATTTGCACATATCTTTAAATATTTGGACATATCTTCAAATAATTGAACTTATTTTCGAATATTTGGATATATCTTCAAATAATAGAATTTATTATCGAATATTAGGACATATCTTCAAATATTTGGACATATTTTCAAATATTTGGACATATCTTCAAATATTTGGACATATCTTCAAATATTTGGACATATGTCCAAATATCTAAAGATATGTTTAAATGATTTAAATATATCTGTACAACCTAGACCCCTCTGGATTCTCCCTTGCGGGTGGGGAGTCAAGGTGAGGAGTGGAGGTGAGGAGTCGTGGTGATGAGTTTAGGTGAGGTGTGGGCGTCGACGTGGGGAATTGGGGTGGGGGGGGGGGGTCGAGGTGATATGATCGAAGAGTCGCCGTATGGGGCTGAGGTGGGGAGTCGAGGCAGGGAGTTAAGGTAGAATATTTATTTTCTGGTTTGGGCATTTAAAACTGCATTTTGATCTGCTTCGAATATACAGTTCTCGGTTTGAGGATATTGTATCTGCTTGGAATTATTTTGTACCCATATACAGACCTACTATGCACTGCTTCACCCGACATATACGGTGCATTTTCAGCTTTTCCATGACTTGGTTTCCACAATCATACTACACTTAGCCAAGTTATTTTCCAGTTTCTTTATAAATCTACCACAAATTCTAAAAGACGATCACTCGTGACTTACCTGATGGTGCCCACTACGCGCGTTCGATTAATTCTGATTACTGTTATCTTTAACTCGAATTACAGATATATTCAAACGAATTAAAGATAACAGTAATTCGAATAAGACATATCTTTAATTCGAATTACTGATATCTTTAATTCATTTAGATATATCTTTAGATGAATAACTGATATCTTTAATTCATTTAGAGATATGAGTTATTGAATTACAGTTATCTTTAATTCATTTAGAGATATCTTTCAATTAATTACTGATATCTTTAATTTATTTATATGTATATTAAAATGAATTACTGATATCTTTAATTCATTTATAGATATCTCTAAATAAGTTTTAGATATGTTCAAATCAATTACAGATATGTATAATGACGTCGAATTACAAATGTCTAAATGAATTAAAAATATCAGTAATTCATTTAAAGGTATCTTCTTTAAATGAGTTACTGATATCTTGAAACCTTTGGACACATGTGCCAATATTCCATTAAAGTTCACTTTGGCTTGCATATAGGCCCCGGGTTGTATATCCAGGACGCTTTAACCACTTTTGGTCATATCACGTCAATTGGAGAGGGAGACAGAGTGTGGGACGGCCTTCTGAGTAATCTAGAATCGCCGTTGAGTGTTCACCCGGTGGTCAGTGGCAGGCCCTGCGCATGCGCACACGCAACGGCCGGTCTAAGGCAGTGGGTGACCGGCACCTCCATATATCAAGGCGAAGGCGTATTATCTATATTAGTGTACCAATCCCTATCAATCTGTTTAACATTACTTCCTCTTGGCTATTGCATACACACAATTTGTTTTTAAACGCATTGTTGTCGTGTGCAGCCAATTTCGTTTAAATTAATACAAGCACTATTTATCTAGAGAGACAGACTTAATACCTAGGGGGATGGACTTATTACCTAGGGCATGGACTTAATCTGATCTCGGTGGATCAGTTATGGGTTTTTATCCTTTAGTCAGTCCAAGAGCTGCAATATAGCCGTAGACACCACAACATGAGATTAAGGAGGTTGGATTTGGGTTCGCCCTCGTGTTCGAGCGATCCAGCATTCGCGATCTCGTCCTCGCTTTGCGATTTCCGACGCTGGACTATGGGCCCCTAGATAATTAGGAGGGCCCCCTAGGTAATCAGTCGATCCCTAGTTAATCAGTCGATCCCCTACCCTAGGTAGGGCCCCTTAAGTGATAAGTAGGGCCCCTAGGTAATAAACCGATCCCCCTTGATAATAAGTAGGGCGGGAATTTAATACAAAAGAAACCCCTTCTTTAAAAGTTGTATACCTATGTCTCCTGGAACTTCCGTATAATCCGCTATATTGGGAAAACGTTATGATATTATAGAAGTTTTTGACCCACGAGTACGGCAGCAGCGATCGATGTAACAACACAGTTACACAGCCCACATATGGGCTGTGCTTTGTAAGTGCGAAGCTGAATAGACATAAATTCGAACATTTATGATTATCGTTAAAAAACCTGTACATATGGGAGCTTTGCGATCTTGTTCCATATCTCTCTGAACCGAATATAGCGCCGTACTCTGGGCGTATTCGGCGTATACAGGTTTCACTGTAATCATTGGTTTCTACTATTTGCATGTTAACCATCTTAAACTTCCTTCTAATGAAGTGTGCTTCAGTGTAAACGTATCATTGCAGCCCCCACCACTGTCGCCCTCTCCCACCCATGTCAGTGCCTCGTGCGCTACCCCCCGGCGGCTGTCACCCCCACGGCGGCCCTGGATGTCACCCTGTTTGACGGCTCCGTCGGCCAATACGGGCTCCTCCATCCCCGCACCGTAGAAATCGTCATGGCAACCACCGACAAGACCGACCCCTGTAAGGTCGCTGTCCAGATCCGGCTGAATGTGGAGTCGGACGACGCGCGGAGCATCGGGATCATGGAGGTCAGATTCGGGCTGCATCCGGATTCGAACAACAAGTACGCCAATCTGCTGAAGGTCAAGGCCGGGACGGATCTCTTCCTACACGTGAGTAGCTGGACATGCGGGTGGTAAAAGACGGGGTGATACTGGCTGGTTTGGTTTGTATATTCAGGACGCTTTTACCAGTGTTGGTCATATCGCGTCAATGGGAGAAGGAAGGGAGAGTGGAGCCATATATCCAGGGTAACCCCCTACTCTTTGCGAAGAAGGACATGGCATCTTTATCCTAGAAACCACACAGACATGACCACAGCAGTGTTCGACCCACCGATCCACGTGCCGTTAGGTTCTCGGGTACCCAGAGTACTCAAGGCACGCGCTCTAGCCCACTGAACCCCCGGCCGGCCCCTGATGACGTTGTGGGTTGATAAGGATGTGGGTTATCTAAGGAGGTGACCGGGCTATTGGCTTTGGGGTGAGGGAATTGGGGGGAGGGGGAGTATCGACGTGCGTAGGGTAACGGTATGCGATATACGACATTGGAACCCAACCTGATTGGTAGTCTAGATCTGATACGTTTGATTAATTGTACATTAATAAGTAGGCATAGTTATTGCACAATTATAGTATATTTTGTATCCAACCTGTATTTGTTTTAAACCGCACAACATTGTTCTGGTGGTGGGCTTGTGTTAGATTACTATTTCAAGTTTCATATGCCGCCTAGCGATGTTTTCCTTGTAATAATTAGGTGGTCCCAACGCCAGAAACCCAACTTAGGTTTTAGTTCGAGTCTCCCAAACCAAGTGTGCAATTTTATTTTCTTATTTTTTTTCTCTTGATTAATGTAGGTCAGCCAGTCTCTCATTGTTGTACACTTGGTTTGAATAAATGATCATGATTTTACTGGACTTGATTTGAAATAAAACACACATGTATCTATATACATATACCCACTCATTTTCAGCCGGATAGACAGAATATCTTCACTCCCTACCAGCTTAACCTTCAAGGCGACGTCACGGTAACCATCACCGACTCGGGATTGGATGGCTTCCTGATCGAGAGTCCCGGATGTGACTGGACCGTCCTGTATCTGGCCAAGTCATTGCCGAAGCTCGAGCGAAGCGTTACCGTGGCAACCGAACCTCAATTGATGGAGGGCGCGTGCGGCACGTGCGATACAGCGTAGATGACACGGTGTAGATTATTTCAGATCCGGTGTAGAGTTCTGTAGATTCGGTTCGTGCTTGATGATGTATTTGATGGGAAGTTGCATAGTTGAGATCGCGATGACGTTCTTAATGGCATGCTTGTAGCCGTAATTGTACTCATGGAATAAAAGAAATGTTGACTTTACACACAAAAATGATTACGTGTGGCGACATCGTTTTTGTGATAAGCAATCCGCGTATTGGACTGGACAGTTTGGTGCGAACGTACGCACAAATCTCGAATGGAAGCGGAAGTGGCGAGTTTTGAGATGGCGCCTCCACCTTTCGTACAATTAAACATGGCGGCCGGGGGACCCGACAGACGGATCCAATGAAGAGGAGGCGGGGGGTAGGGGGGGTGGGTGTTGGATGAAATGAAGGTTTCGTTCATGCCACTTTTATGCACATAAGCTAGCGAGGCTCTCCTTTTTGGACGATTAGGTCTGTGACTTAGATTAGCTGTGGGCCAATCATATCAACCATGCACGCTTTTTTCACAAGTGGACACCCCATCCTTATAGGACAATATGTCAGACCCTAGCCTTGTAACATGGCCTACCGGCCGCAGGGCGGACCGGAGGGCCATGGAGTAACGATCACGGCCTGTCGTCCGAAAGCAGAGGGTGGTGACAAACATTTCTGGATTTCACAAAAATGTGATGGAGACGGCACATATCGTTCACATATTCATGTCCAGTATACATTTATGAAGGGTTACGCCCAAAGATTGAAAACCCGACGCGCTACTTGCGAATTCATCAGTCTACCAAATTTCAACAAAAACAAACCTTCTGCCACTCACCGCCATTTCAAAAATATGGCTTGTTCCAGGACTCACCAAAAACAAGGCTAGTGCCACTGAACGCTAACTCTCACGCCAGAGGGCGCTCATCCTTGCGTCACTAAAGCCATACAAGCAGCTGAGTGCCCGTTGCTGTGAGAGTGGAACCAACCTTGTTTTTGAGGAGTCCGGGAACGAGCGCTTTTTGCAAATGGAGGTGAGCGGCAGTAGGTTTGTTTTGGTGAATATGACACGATATGATACGATATGAACACGACCCTCCTACCCCCCCCCCCCTCCCGTCCCCCTCAACATTAGTCCAACGCGAGAGTGTTTGATCATACACCGACCCACACTCCGACACTCACAGCCACGCCCACGCCCGACTCCCTTTTTCATTAAATTGACATTGAATGATTGACAGTCTGGATCGGTCTATTCATAACATGGTGCTGCATTGTGTTACAATAATTATGTGGAGCAATGTTATCCTAATGAACGTTATTTCATGTTATCTTGTTACACAATCAGGAAAAAAATGTGTTCATTTGCATAATAATTGCTCATTAACGCGGGAGGATGTAGCGGAGAGGGGGTGAGGTGTGTGTGTGGAGGGAGGGGGGGGGGCGTTAGATGATCACTGGTGGCCAACAGTTTGTGATTCAGATGATGCTAGTTCGGGTACAACGATAGGGCTACGCGGTACACCAACGGAATACTGAAGCCGGTCACGTCCAATGCATTCAGTGTGCGCTAGAACCAGTCTATCGAGCCTCAACCAAGTCGCCAAGTCGTTGTTATCAATGACCATTTTTAAGTTAGCCGGGATATACGGGACATGCCGATTACATGCCGCTCACCCAACCGTGCCGACAAGGGTGACTAGGCGGTACACCGATGCATAATGTGTGTTTAAAGGGCTAAATAGGGTCAATACACCATGAAATGGATTTGGATGAAACTGACTAACCCTAAATGTAGGCGCCAGGGTTCGTAGCCACAGGCCCCCATTTATTTACATAATACATTGCTGGATGTGGGAGAGTACCGAGGTAAAGCCCCGCCCCCCCGTTGTCAACATCCGCTCGGAAGGATCATTTTTCGCGGCAACCCGCTCCAGGAACGCACATTCACATACATTCAGAACCCCCCCCCCTCCTACCTCAGCCGCAAGTTGTTCCATTATTATCCGCTCTATATGGGTATCTGTTTCATCACAAATATCCCCTCTCTTAGGCATCAAGGCACTCGAGGTACCCCCCCCCCCCCCGCACCAGATTTGTATAATAGCGCCCTCTCTCATTTCATCGATAATAGATAGACATCCCATTCATTCAGGTCTTCATTTATCTCTGAGTAGTCGAGTCGCCAATATAGCTGGTCGCCTAAGACTCGGGTCTCGTTGAACGGTGTCGCCACCTGGCGAGCCATTCCTAATTTTACGAGTGAATCGCCGGGTGATTTGCACGCTCGTATGGCTAGGTGGCGCTCCCTTCCTCCGCCCGCACCACTGCCACGGGCCGGCGGCCAATTTTAATAACTGTGTAGAATATATAGATCGTATAAAATATATAGAATAATAACTATTTCTAAAGTAAAGTATGCATATAACGAACCTTACGTATTTTAAGTTATTATTTCGACAAAAAGTAAACATTAGACGAGTGGCGAAGCACAGATTTGTGTAGTGACGTCAGCACACTGACGCAGACCGCATATTAAAAATCTTCCGGCAGAGGGCGTAACAATTCACTTGCTGTATATTTACCTACTCCAGAGCCTACATGCTGAAGTATTATATAGTGCATACGGCTGTTTCAACAGCGAAGGCGCCACCATCCGAGCTCATAGAACCCTCAAGCCCTCGAAACGGCGTGACATCATCCATGTTAAAGCCCTGGAAACGGCGTGACATCTTCCATGTTAAAACCCTCGAAAAGACGTGACATCATGCATGTTGAAGCCCTGAAATGGCGTGACATCATCCACGTCAAAACCCTCGAAATGGCTTGACAGCTTCCATGTTAAAGCCCTGGAAATGACGTGACATCATCCATGTTTAAGCCATCGAAATTACGTGATATCATCTACGTTTAAGCGCTAAAAATGACGTAACATCCTTCATTTTAAAGCCCTGGATATGGCTTGACATCTTCTATGTTTAAGCCCTGGAAATGGCGTAACATCTTCTATGTTTAAGCCCTGGAAATGGCGTAACATCCTCTATATTTAAGCCCTGGAAATGGCGTAATATCTTCTATGTTTAAGCTCTGGAATGGCGTAACATCTTCAATGTTTAGGCCGTGGAAATGGCGTAACATCTTCTATATTTAAGCCCTGGAAATGGCGTGACATTTTCTATGTTTAAGCCCTGGAAATGGCGCAACATCTTCTATATTTAAGCCCTGGAAATGGCGTGACATCTTCTATGTTTAAGCCCTGGAAATGGCGTAACATCTTCTATGTTTAAGCCCTGGAAATGGCGTAACATCTTCTATGTTTAAGCCCTGGAAATGGCGTAACATCTTCTATATTTAAGCCCTGGAAATGGCGTGACATCTTCTATGTTATAGCCCTGGAAATGGCGTAATATCTTCCATGTTTAAGCCCTGGAAATGGCGTAATATCTTCCATGTTTAAGCCCTGGAAATGGCGTAACATCTTCAATATTTAAGCCCTGGAAATGGCGTGACATCTTCCATGTTAAGCTCTGGAAATGGCGTAACATCTTCTATCTTTACGTTCAGGAAATGGCGTAACATCTTCTATATTTAAGCCCTGGAAATGGCGTAACATCTTCCATGTTTAAGCCCTGGAAATGGCGTGACATCTTCTATGTTTAAGCCCTGGAAATGGCGTAACATCTTCTATGTTTAAGCCCTGGAAATGGCGTAACATCTTCTATGTTTAAGCCCTGGAAATGGCGTAACATCCTCTATAATTAAGCACTGGAAATGGCGTGACATCTTCTATGTTAAAGCCCTGAAAATGGCGTAACATCTTCAATGTTTAGGCCCTGGAATTGGCGTAACATCTTTTGTGTTTAAGCCCTGGAAATGGCGTGACATCTTCCATGTTAAGCTCTGGAAATGGCGTAACATCTTCTATGTTTACGTTCTGGAAATGGCGTAACATCTTCTATATTTAGGCCCTGGAAATGGCGTAACATCTTCTATGTTTAAGCGCTGGAAATGGCGTAACATCTTCTATGTTTAAGCCCTGGAAACGGCGTAACATCTTCTGTAATATTTAAGCCCTGGAAATGGTGTCACATCTTCTATGTCTAAGCCCTGGAAATGGCGTAACACCTTCAATGTTTAGGCCCTGGAATTGGCGTAACATCTTCTATGTTTAAGCCCTGGAAATGGCGTAACATCTTCTATGTTTAAGCCCTGGAAATGGCGTAACATCTTCTATGTTTAAGCCCTGGAAATGGCGTAACATCCTCTATAATTAAGCACTGGAAATGGCGTAACATCTTCTATGTTAAAGCCCTGAAAATGGCGTAACATCTTCAATGTTTAGGCCCTGGAATTGGCGTAACATCTTTTGTGTTTAAGCCCTGGAAATGGCGTGACATCTTCCATGTTAAGCTCTGGAAATGGCGTAACATCTTCTATGTTTAAGCGCTGGAAATGGCGTAACATCTTTTGTGTTTAAGCCCTGGAAATGGCGTGACATCTTCCATGTTAAGCTCTGGAAATGGCGTAACATCTTCTATGTTTAAGCGCTGGAAATGGCGTAACACCTTCAATGTTTAGGCCCTGGAAATGGCGTAACATCTTCTATGTTTAAGCGCTGGAAATGGCGTAACATCTTCTATGTTTAAGCCCTGGAAACGGCGTAACATCTTCTGTAATATTTAAGCCCTGGAAATGGTGTCACATCTTCTATGTCTAAGCCCTGGAAATGGCGTAACACCTTCAATGTTTAGGCCCTGGAATTGGCGTAACATCTTCTATGTTTAAGCCCTGGAAATGGCGTAACATCTTCTATGTTTAAGCCCTGGAAATGGCGTAACATCTTCTATGTTTAAGCCCTGGAAATGGCGTAACATCCTCTATAATTAAGCACTGGAAATGGCGTAACATCTTCTATGTTAAAGCCCTGAAAATGGCGTAACATCTTCAATGTTTAGGCCCTGGAATTGGCGTAACATCTTTTGTGTTTAAGCCCTGGAAATGGCGTGACATCTTCCATGTTAAGCCCTGGAAATGGCGTAACATCTTCTATGTTTAAGCCCTGGAAATGGCGTAACATCTTCTATATTTAAGCCCTGGAAATGGCGTGACATCTTCTATGTTTAAGCGCTGAAAATGGCGTAACATCTTCTATGTTTAAGCCCTGGAAACGGCGTAACATCTTCTGTAATATTTAAGCCCTGGAAATGGTGTCACATCTTCTATGTCTAAGCCCTGGAAATGGCGTGACAGCTTACATGTTAAACCCGAGCAATGGATTCCCTGGAGTCCCTAGCATGGTCGGATCGACCACACGTGGACGTCGATGGTTACTGACGGATTGCGGGTTACGCCTCTCACGCATTTTCTCTTTACTTCTGAAGGTCGGGTGTTTTTGACCGTGGCCCAGAACATTCACGCGAGCTGACGTCATTATAGACCCTGGTATGTTCTCACGAGCTCCGATCGAATGTTCTGTGCGTTAAAACACTAAGCACTTGTTCTTGTTTGATGTCTCCTCGAGTCGCACCCCCACCCCCATCTATCACCTCCTTCCCTTGCCGTCACCGCGCTCCCTACCCCATCCCCCCATACCCCCCCCCCATGAACATGAGGAGACCATTCAACCAAAATTAGAACCGACAGTCGTACCACACATTTCACACACTTCGCATACATCATCACCTCATCGCCTCGCCCCGCCCACACCCCGCTCCCACTCTACACACCACCACTACACATGCACTGCCCCCCACCCCCCCACTCCTACCCGCTGGCTTACATCACATGATCTTCTCACCCGAGAAGGAGGAGCTAAAACTCATGCCGCTGTTTAGCTATCACTCTGCACATCTGCCCCCTTCCACGCCCCACCTCACCCCTACCCAAGCCCTATCCCCGGCCCCAACATATCCATCACCAAGACTTTCTCTAGGATGAGATGACGTGAGCCGCCAGCTGTCAGGACCCTCCTTAAATAAATGTGGGCTTTTACACATATACATATGTAAGTATATAAATGTGACGTCACGTGGCGAACTGCAAATCCTCAGTGCGCGAATGTTGAGTTTGAGCCACGGTAGGACGTCAACAGCATGATGCGGCGATGTCGGTGCGAAATGAAAGTCTCTATTTGTGCAAATTTGTTTCATATATTTGCATACAAATAAGAAATGGTGTGCTGCTGTTTAGGAAATACGTTGTGTGCACAGTTACGCTTTCCTTCACAAAATTTAAAATATTTTAATTTCCCAATGATTTCCCAATGGTTCGGCTGTGTCCAAAATTTTCCAATTTTTTTAAAATTGGTGTTTTGACTCTAATATACTTGCAACGTACAATAAACATGGTTCTGATATTTTCTGTAGCTTAATACAGCCAGATTTCATTATATTTTTCCATTCACTAAAGTATACAATACAGATTCATGTTACCCATGTGAAGCAGGGGCGGATCCATAAAATCAGGATAGGGGGGCCGGATTCAGCGTCGGATAAACTTATGCTGGATAGAGGGAGGTGGGGGGGGGGCGGTTTGGATTTTTATATGTTAAATGGTATAAATTATATAAATGTCGGCCTTAGCAGGGGGACGGGGGGGTGGGGGTGGTCTTTGTGACACGAAATCTCAAGTAGAGGAAGATCATTCCTGAAACCCGACTCGTCTGGCCCGCTATCTGGTGGCATCGATCTCATTGACCTTACAGCTCAGACCAGTCAGAGTGTCATAAATAATAATGCACTCGTAAAGAACCCGTTACGTAAAGTTTATTTGCTCATTATGGAACCCCGTTATATATATTCATATCAATGTCCAATGTTCGTGTTATAGACGTGCAGCCCGAGTATTTGTCCTTTCCATCTCAACGAATGACTCCCCCCTGCCCCTATCCCCCCCCCCCGGCCCCGCCCCCTTTCTTTTTAGCGATGATGCTCCATTATATTGGTAAATGTACGCCATTTAAGATGCAGACCCCCCCCCCCTCTCCCCATAAGTTGCACACAACCCCCCATATTATGTTATGGACCCCCGGTTTTTGTCCAAAGTGACCCAGCCTTATACCGCCCCCCCCCCCCAATCTTTCAAACGTAGCCCATCCCCTTCACATCCCACCGTAGTTCTAGCTCTCCCTTACCGGCGAGTTACCGGCGAGGATCCATCCACGTCGTCCATACGCATCAGTCCGCCAAGCTGGTAATAATTAATGACAACCTTGCAAGAAAACACTATAAAAACCAACCAATCGTGTCAATAATTCGAGTGATTATCCTTCGTTCCAGGATACACGCATCAACCGGCAGACACAGAGGTGTAGTGTACTGCTATATAAATACGACTCCAGCTCCTGAGCTCTTGATCCTGACAGCTACGTCCGGGTCATGTTCGTGCGCCAATATAATATATATTCCCACCATAGCGGCCTAACTAGACAATGATGTTTCACAGTCTTATCATTCGCATAAATTTAAAGAACTGGTACATGAAATAATCAGTTTCAAATTTCGTGAGGCACATAGCGAAAAGCCTTGAGATTGCCGTGCGAAATACGAAAGCAAGGCCGCTCAGGGGCGGATTTAGGGGGGGGGGTTGCAACCCCCGCCCTTGCGAACTTGACCAAACACTGTAACAATCGGATACGCCGAGCGACCCCCCCGCCCCCCCCCCCCCCCCGGCAAGTTTTCAGAGAGCATCACCCCCCAGTTGCCAACTTTTAGAGCGCAACCCCCCCCCCCTCCCCATTTGCAGATTCGTAGATCCGCCCCTGTCGCTTTATCAAGTCCCGCTGTAGACGCATAAACTGGCCCAAACCAGATCTTCAACCGGAATTCTAGCGGACGGCGAGGTGAAGTACTGACCTCGGATGCTTACTTCATGTGATATGGTCGCACCATCTCCACCCTCCGTCTCTCTTCACACTCTCATCTCTTTCGCTCTCCCTTCTCTCTTTGCGAGTCCTCCCCAGTATTGATGTATTTTCTCTATTGTGTTTGTCCCTTTGTCTCGTTCACTACCCAGCCCGGTCCCAATACCTCTCCGTGTTAACGGTTCGATTCAGCTGAATACATTTGATAGACACACAAAGGAAAAACAAATTGTGTCGAGGAGACGCTTAAATGAGAATCTCCTTGATTCGCTGGTGACCCGTGTGTCCGCCTGTGGAAAACTGGGCCGAGGAACCGTCTCGAGAAGTGAAGTGATTTCACGCACTTTGCCTTGAATACAATGCCATTTTTCTATGCCGTGTAAGACATAGTACGACACTATAGGGGCTCCCGCTCTCTCCTCCTCTGATTCCACCCCCACCTTAGCCCGTTTTATCTCTCTCTCTCCCACCCACAGAGCAACCTCCTCAAATGTCTACTTTGCATGATATAGTAGAACAGAGAAGCCCCCCACCCCTCCTCCGCCTTCTTTAGTTGTTTTCTCTCCCATGTTCACCAACTCTACCTTCTCCTTCGCCTTCTCCTTCACCTCCTCCACGGATCTCCTTTACTGTCATGCTCCTCTGAAGGAGAATCTACTTCATCGTCAATGCCACGGCGCAGTTTCTGAAGGAGGACCTACTCCATCCGATGTGTCGTGGCAGGCGGACTGCCGAGGACTTTGAGCAGGGAACTCCGCCGATAAATACGTGATCAGCCGCTGAAAACCCTCATTTTACATCGTGCGCCGCGCTCTACACCGCAGTCTCCGAACTCCAAGCAGCTACCTTTTCGAAGCCGCATTTTAAGGTTGGTATGCGCCTCCAATCGCCCATTATGTCATCATACCATAGTTATTTATTGCAACTGATATTTCATCTTAATGTATTTTACATAATAATCTGCTGAGTCATGCGATTTATTATCGCGATTCTGCTGGTCCCTAATGCTGAACTCTTCCTGTAATGAAGGTTAATTTACGCGTGTGATACGTTAAGTGCGTCCGTCGCATTGACATGTCTTCAGCAATCTGAGAACGGTTTTGAATATATCAAAAATGCTAGATACCTTGTAATACAGATGTAAATATATTACATTTTACATAATGGCTTGCTTTGCCATCTCGATGCATAACTTGTCCATATAATATCCTCACTATACCCTAATTTCAAATAGCATTTATTTCGCTACAAATGAAAACTGGATGTAAGAATACGTTTCTTTTCCATTATATAAGAGTGACCTTTCAAGACGTTAAGGTGATTATCACGGTAACACGTTTACACACAAACCGACCAGGTTGCCAGTGGGCATGTCTTCACGTTAATTGCACCCGAGCGACGAAGGGAATGTGACAGGATTCCTACCCCAGTTAAACCGTCGTTGATAAAGCCGCGGAGCGCCCTCTGTCGGTGGTAGATTCACGGCCACCCCCACCACGTGGCAATGAATGGCAATTTCCTTTTTTTTAATGTGTTGAATGGAACCGTACTCAGTACTGTGCATTCAATTTATTATCTAACAGCTACATAACATTTCGCATTTCTATGCAAATATATAATACATGTTATACAATTCAGAACTGTGCATTCAATTTATTATCTAACAGCTACAAAACATGTTGCATCTATATGTTAATATATATTAAATGTAAACATGAGTAGGGACTTCCATTTCTAATATAAACCAGCGAGTGTCGAGACAATCAGATAGCTTCCCTGAAGAGGCTCTAGTCGAACCAGTACCTCATAGCCCTTTAGGGCATTACATTTCTTGCTCAATCAACTGTACATTTATTTGATACATGTTGAATCGATGGACCACGTCTGCCTCATAGCAAAATTTCCACTAAGGTGCATAACAGATGTGAATGAACGCACACGAGATTTATGGCGAGACAAGGCGGCGAAATTACGCGAACCGAGACTACGCCACGCCATACATATATGTAGCACGGGCAACATTGATCAATTAATTAACCAAGAAAGTATACATAACTCAATGCATTCTGCTCTGTGATAGAACAATTTCCATATATATGTCAAGTTCCTCCTTCCTTCTGCGTCATCCTTCCTATTGTATGTATTGAAATGTCAATCAATCTAATCTCGAACGTTCGAAGCTTATAGTGACGCATAATATGGAGTGGTTGTTAGCTGGGTCGCGGTCACGCCTATGATCCTCATGTAGACTTCATGAAATCAATTAAATGTTAGTGCTTGAAGCCGCTTTTTGTGTACATGAAGAGTCAAGTACAAGCAAGCTTCGATTGACCTGATTTTCATTTTAGTAGTTAAAAACTTGGAATAAAACTAAAATGAAGATGTCATTTCGGCATCTGGGGGGATTTTATTAGTGAAGCGTCATCAGCGGTTGTTCGGTCTGTTCTCGAACGTTCGGAGCTGATAGTGATATATGTATATGAAGTGGCTATTAACTGGGTCGGGATCCGACCTCGGAGCAGGTCAATGTTCACTGTTTGTTGGTCCGCCTTTCGTGACCCGCGCGAGGCGTTTGCTAACACATGTAAGTTCTAGGTTGAGTGGTGCGGCCCAGGCTTATCGCTACCCGATCACACCTAGCTCCGTGCTGCGTGCCGTGTGCAGCGGGCCTGTTTGCGTATCAGTATATCAGGTTAATGGGGAATTTAAAGGCGCATGCGCTCATATATGTGGACTAACTACACACTGCTCTGCGAGCTTCGCACGGCCGAAATACTGAATGAAGTTGTTTATCTCTGCCCCCCCCCCCCACACCCCCCACCCCCCACCACCCACATCAAACATAACAGAAAACAGATTCTGTACTCAAAGGCGTTATAGTTCGATCGCACAGTCCCGTGCTAGTTTTCACTCCTGGGCGCTATTTATATTTACTCGCAGGGATGATGTGAGGAAGTGCATTACAACGGGTCTTCTCTTCAAATGTTGCGTATTAATCCTCGTGATTGTTGTAAATACACAAATCTACGTAGCTTGATAAGAGAACCATTCGTGTGGTGTTTATCCGGTCCAAAAAGGTTAGGGGGGAGCACTACATATATACGTATCATGTGTCGCTAGAATGACTCTTTTCGCGCCTTTTTTCTGACTCTCCTCTCTACCTCAGTTGGTATCTAAAGTGTTCAAATCATTCACCCATGTATACATTGCCATGACTGTAAGTGTCTATTTTGGAGGCTTTTTTTAAGCAAAAAGCTGATGCAGTACCCCCTAGCCCCAGTTCTGTGGCTGTAGGACGGCCAAAAATCTGACAGGGCCCGTCTACAGCCACAGAGCCAAGCAGGCCTGTGACCGCGGAACGCCTTGGGTTGCCGTCTAACCGCATCTCTGTGAAACAAACTAAGCAACACTCACCGCCAAATCCAGTATTTTTTAACTCCATAGATGTTATGTTACTGGGTAGCACCGTTGATATCTTTCAACAGACCCGATGTTCCATGACATGTCCATCTTTTCCCACACAACAAATTTCGAATCGCCCGCACACTCGCCGCTTGTCTTGGCGGAAGTTGTCAACTGCTCGCGTCGCGCGCAGAGCCAGAGCGAATATTTATCAACAATCACACGTGGACCGGCAACTCAGCCACCTTCCGCATGTGGAGTGCATTTGACATTTCAACAGTGCGCAATTATTACTCCCTTTAGTGGCGGATCCAAGGGGGTGGGGGGGGGGGGGTGGGGACGAGCCAAGTACTGTTAAATTAGTTGTTTTAAGTAAAATATTCGTACACGGGGTCTGGCGCCCCCCCCCCCCCCCACCACACATTCACAAATTTCTGGAGCCGCCACTGTTGCACTTTTTATGTTTATATTGTGGCAGTTCACATGCACGGACACGCCCCCCCCCCCCCCCACCTCTCTCTCAAAATGAAAATTGGAGGCAGATCGACGCAGCTCAACAACTGACAGGGGGCTCTCAAAATGTGTAACGGAGGGGGAGGGGGACAATGTGCGTTAATTTTTTCGTTGAGGGGGGGGGGCAAGGGGTTGTAATTTCGTGCTGGCTTGTCACTTATTTTTACGTACATTGTATTTACGTTTACGAGGCAGTCTAAATTTAGACCGTTTGTCGATCTTCCTTTAAACACATTTCTGTAATGGAACCCCCGGTCCACGTGTCATTGTTGATACACTGGCCACAGACAAATCTAGATACGCGCCGTAAATCGCCCTTTTACGTTTTTGCAGGTCTGAAGGTTTACGGTTTGAACCTCAGGTGACAAATCGAAATCACACGCCATGGGGGAAGGGCGGGGGGGGGGGCAAGGCGGCGTCGTGTTCCCAGATCACGAAAAATTAATTTCTTTACTCCCAGGCCACGATAAAAAAAACCTACCCGCGTACAATCAAAGGGCGTAAAAAGGAAGCATGATACAAAATTTACGATTTCCCGATTCACGGTTATTTTATATTAAAAGTCTCAATTCACGATTCATGAAAATCCTTGATCACGCCGTCAGCCAATGCCCCCCCCCCCCCCCACCATGACTGCAGGCCCACGTGTGATTGTTGACTATATTCGCTCTGGCTCTGCGCGCGACTCGAGCAGTTCACAACTTCCGCCAAGACGAGCGGCGACTGAGCGGGCGATTCGAAATTTGTTGTGTGGGAAGAGATGGACATGTCATGGAACATCGGGTCTGTTGAAAGATACCAACGGTGCTATCCAATAACATAACATCTATGGAGTTAAAAAATACTGGATTTGGCGGTGAGTGTTGCTTAGTTTGTTTCACAGAGATGCGGTCGGACGGCAACCCAAGGCGTTCCGCGGTCACAGACTTGCTTGGCACTGTGGCTGTAGACGGGCCCTGTCAGATTTTTGCCCGTCCTACAGCCACAGAACTGGGGCTACAGTACCCCCCACCCCCCACCCCCCACCCCCCGTGGTTTTCAGTTTCGATCATCATTGCAGATTCCCAAATTGAAGTTCCGGCCATCCGCGTCTTTAAGTTACGGTCATCACTGTCAGTTATATAAAGGTTACTTCACCCTTTGACATTAATGAAGGAGATATGTTGCTGTAAACTTCACTACATCAGCGCTGCTTCTCATATGATCCATAGGTCACCCTAGAAATATCACCCTTCGAGATAATGTGCAAGTAAACATCTAAAACAAAAATCAGCCAAATTTACCGCCGTCATCTTCTAAGCAGGCTGCACACAGTACAAGGCCGGCGTCGTCAACTTTTACTAAAACGTATCAATACTATTTGCTACTCCAGCAGGCAAAATATTAGTGCAAGATGCAAGCCGTAGAGAGCCACTTTGATCTCCAGCTGGAAGACTTCAACAAGAAGTCAATCTACACCTCGAATGACGTCATGAGTCTGTACGACGGCTATGCCAAACGTTATGAAAAGGTAAAACACGTTTGCAGGTGCGCATTTTGCGCTCACCAGGATTGTGTACACCTCCGCGAAGGGGATGCATCGATTATGTAAGGAGCTCGGAACTGGGGTTGCAACGGTATTTCAGTAACCAAGTTCTACCACCCGAATATGTGGGTTCGTCCAGATAACTCAGTGGGCTAGAGCGCTGGTATTAGGCGTTCCATGCACCTGAGATTACCTTACAGCTGGTCTATTTTTCACGCGTTGCGTATTAATCCGCTGGACTGCTATACAGATGGAGAGTACAAGTGGTCTATTTTTCAGTTTTGTGTATTTATGAGCTGGAATGCGATGAGGACTGACAGTACAGTTGGTCTATTTTTCACGTGCTGCGTATTTATCCGCTGGACTGCTATAAAGATGGAGAGTACAAGTGGTCTATGTTTCACGTTTTGTGTATTCATCCGCAGGAATGTGGAGAGGACGGACAGTAACCCGGGTCTAGTTTTCACGGGTTGCGTATTTATTTATTTATTTATTTATTTATTTCGTACTTGTAGTACACAAAAAGGAAAAGAAAAGCAGACAAGGAAATAAACAACAAACTGAAAAAAAAATGATAAAATTAAACGAACATGAAGCTTACGCCGTACATTTATCGGTTGGAATGATTTAAAGATGGAAAGTACAAGGGTTCCATTTTCACGGTTTGTGTGTTCCTCCGCAGGAATGTGGTGAGGACGGACAGTACAACGGACCTCGCCTCACCGTCGAGTATTTCCACAAACACGCCCAGCGTTTCCGCTTGACGAATCAGTCGGCCATCTTGGATATCGGCGCCGGGACGGGTTACGTTGGACAACTGGTAATACAGCTTTGACTCATACGTTAAGCGGATGACGAGACGATATAATTCACATTATCAACATTGTGTCGTTAAGAGAGGAATAGCAATTCAGCGACATTTACCCAATAACATGCAACTAGACAGTGCAACTTTACATATAAATCATCAGATTCAGCTGCTTGAACCGTCGCCATGTGTCATTAACCAGACACTTTGGTGCATATTTCCCACAGCTAACTGGACAATGCGGCTATTCTTCCGTTGATGCCGTGGACTGCTCTCAGGCCATGCTGGACATCGCCAAGTCCAAGGGGGCGTACCGGAACCTCTACAAGAGTTATATCGGCGACGGCCACACCCTGCCGATGGAGAGAGGTACAGGGCGCTTTTGGAGATAGGAGGGGTGTGTGTGTGGAGGGGAATTTAGGGTGCCGATGGAGAGAGGTACAGGGCCCTTATGGGGAGAGGAGGGGTGGAGGGAATTTGAGGTGCAGATAGATAGAGGTAATAGGCGCTTTAGGAGAGAGGAATGTGAAGCCACCCATATCTCTTTAAATCCTAGGGTATGGCAGCGGGAGTCCATTGTCAAGTGTCAATTTTTCAAAATTCTCAGTGTCGAATGTAAATTTTTCTGGACGTTCTGTGTCTCGTTTTGGCTAGTTTTTTTTTTAAATGCCACCATCTCTGTCGGAATTTGGGGGTCAATGTCGAATGTCGATTTTTCTTATATGCCTGCGTCGCGTGTCGCCAATTACCCTTCCCAGACCCCTGATCTTAAGCTATATCTTAAGGTTACGCACTAATAGAAACCATCCCCATGATAAGCAAGGCAAAACCCCAAACTTTCAACCGCATGCCAGAGAAAAATCGGTATCCATGTGTCACTATGTGAGCCATGGGAAATCATAGAGCAAGTATCCAACTTTTTTTAAAAAACAAGCAGAACATGGGTTGATGTGCGATATTTTCTGCTACAGCCCATAATATGACCCCCCCCCCCCCTAGCGCAACCCAGCGAATCAGCATGTAATGAGGTTGACCGAACCACGCCCCAGTAACATCCGCATGCATGATTAAATATGTCACAGGTTAATTGAAAAGGCCAAACAGTAGTAAAAGAAACAATTGACAGTTACATGACATGATACATTTTAATGGAAAGTTGCTCCTGATTTCAGACACGTATGACGGCGTCCTGCTCTCCGGAGTCGTAGTCCCCGGTCACCTCAAGGCTGAGGCATTTCGAGATATCATCCGGGTTACTAAGCCAGGTCAGTTGTCATGACAATGCTTGGACAGGCGGTATGGAGGAGCATATGATGAATAAACATATCATCTTCATGATAATGCATATTAGATTGATTAAGACATATAGTTTGCATTGGTTGTTCAGCAATGAAAAGATCTCCTTGAACAACATAGGAAAGGGGCTAAATTACCCAACACCAATAAAGTCAAACAGTCAAACGCATCATAACTCATACGTTCCTCACGCGGTGGAGCCACGGTTCTCCAGAATTCCTCAGAAATGGCTATCTATATTCGAGAAGAGCTCCCAGCTATTGGGTTCTATTGGAGACAGGCGAGTGAGTCAGACTTTAATAACCACGTTGCGCAGATTTGGCTGTATGGTTCTCCTTTAACTTACCTGATGACTATTTTTTACAGGCGGTATCATCGTGAACTGCATGCGGGAACAATACATCTTCGAGAACGCGGATTGTGACGTCAGACCCGCTTTCCGCCAATGGGAGATCGAGGGTCTCTGGAGGTTGGTCGAGTGGGCAGTTCCTGGACATCTGAAGCACTATAAAGAATTCGACTCTGTCATCCAAGTTTACGTCGTGTGCTGAAAACGCTTCCCTGCCAGCTGGTGCGCCCTGGTACACCCTAGCGAGAGTGCATCACAGCGTCAACTTCCCGTCTCTCATCGATATAGAGTTTCAAAGTTGATTATTGAGCCGCGCGCATTTACTAATGAACTACTATCTCTAAGGCCTATAATAAATTGTTATCACTAATGTCCATAGGGAATTGTTTTATCTAATGCCTATAATGCATCGTTATCTCAAATGCCCATAATGAGTTATCTCTAAGGCCCATAATGAACTGAACACTCGCACGAATCTCTGTTATAATATCACAAGAAATGTACATATGTCTTACTAGCTGTGCATACGAGTTTTATGTATTATTTAGTATCCGCCTATGCTGACAACTGTGCATTAAGTTTGAACGCACTGTGCCATGTCTTAAATGCCACGTTTTTAAGATGAAGTTTCCATTTAACTAAATGATCAAATGAAATAAGCGTCGCTAGTGGTTACTGTAGTTAGGCTACGTGGTGAATACTGATTACGAAATAAACATGCGTTTTTTTCGCTTTTCGTTTATCTGTATGGTTGGCATGTCTAAGTGGAATAAATGTAACAAATGTCCTACCGATTCGAGTTGTTCTTTAATCTATGTAATATTATAATAATAAGGATAATATTAATAATAATAATAATAAAAACTCCCTCTAGCAAACATCCCTCCATCGACAATCGGTAAACATAGATCCACTGAGAAAAAAAAAGGTCATACGCCGATACCGGCAAAATTTTCCGAGATGCAAGCTGTGTCACACCGGTCAACCATGTTAAATTGTATTATCGCAATAGACTGATAAGATGGTCAGGTACTAAAGTGCAAACAACAATCTAACTTAGTAAACAAACAACAAATCTGCTCTCGGAATGTCCTCTCGGATGCTTATCATCCGTGATGGGTCATCCAGCCCGGGGTTGTCATGTCACTTGTACAAATAAGGCCTGAAGTGTCCGTTAATTTACAGGCTGTGTTTTTGCGTTGCAATTGGAAAAGGTCAGATGGTGGTCTGGCTTGATATATCATTGACGTGACAAATAAACTGGTTTAACGCAGGGGATTCCGTATAGCTTTACTTAGGTTTCAGGATTTGGCAACATAGGTGTCCGGGTCTAAAACATAGGGGTCATAATCCATAAAATAGGTGTACGGAACCTTAACATAGATGTACGGATCATCAACAGAGGTGGTATGATCATGGTCGTAAGCGTCAGGATCCCTGACGTCGGTGCCCTTGTAACTATATGCCTAGATGTATAGGTGTTTATGCGTCCCGATCACTTAAATATGTGCTCAAATCAGAAAGTTAATTGTTAGGATCCGTAACATTGGCGTCAAGGTCACTAATATAAGGACATTGATCACTATGATAGAGATCCTGAGTAATAACATATGTGTCCCGATCACAAGTGGAAGTGTCAGGATCACCAACATTGGCAGCCAGGGTCATTCACTGGGTGGTCAGGATCACTTACATATGTGTCAGGATCACTTACATATGTGTCAGGATCACTTACATATGTGTCAGGATCACTAACAGGAGTGCCCGGATTACTAAAAAGGGTGTCAGGATCACTAATATAGTCGTCGGGATCACTAATAGAGTTGTCCGGATCACAACAATAGTAGTCAGGATCACTAACAGGATCGTTCGGATCACTGAAATAGTCCTCAGGATCAATAAAATAGTTGTCAGAATCCCTAACATAGTTGTCCGGATTACTAATTCAATTGCCCGGATCAAAAACATAGGTGTCAGGATCACTAACATAGGTGTCAGTATCCCTAACATAGGTGTCAGGATCACTAACATACATGTCAGGATCACTAACATAGGTGTCAGGACCACTAACATAAATGTCAGGACTACTAACATAAATGTCAGGATCAGCATGGGTGTCAGTATCCCTAACATAGGTGTCAGAACCACTAACATAGGTGTCAGGACCACTAACATTGGTGTCAAGACCACTAATATAGATGCCAGGATCACTATCATAGGTGTCAAGACCACTAACGTAGTTGTCTGGATCACTAACATAATTGTCAGTATCCCTAACATAGGTGTCAGGATCACTAACGTAAATGTCAGGATCATTAGCATGGGTGTCAGGATCACTAAAATAGGTGTCAGGATCACTAATATAGATGTCAGGATCACTAACATAGGTGTGACGGTCATTATCATAGGTGCCACGATCGCTAACATAGATGTCAGGATCACTGACATAGCTGTCAGGGTCACTTACTTAGGTGTCAGGATCACCAACCTAGGCGTCAGGATCACTACAATATGTGTCAGGATCACTAACATAGGTGTCAGTATCACTAAAATATGTGTCCGGAACACTAACATAGATGTCCGGATCACTAACAGAGGTGTCGGGATCAATAAAATTGGTGTCAGGATCACTAACATAGGCGTCGCGATCGCTAACAGGTGTCAGGATCACTAACAAAGTGCCAGGATCACTAGTATAAGTGTCAGGATAAGTAGCATAGGTGTCCAGATCACTGACATAGGTTCCCATATCACTAACATAGGTGTCAGGATCACTAACATAGGTGTCAGGATCAGCAACATAGGTGTCAGGATCACTAACATAGGTGTCAGGATCACTAACATAGGTGTCAGGATCAGCAACATAGGTGTCAGGATCACTAACATAGGTGTCAGGATCACTAACATGGGTGTCATAATTTCTAAATTAGGTGTTAGGATCACTAAATAGGTCTCAGGGTCACCATCATACGGTCAGGATCACTAACATAGGTGTCAGGATCACTAACACAGGTGTCAGGATCACTAACATAGATGTCACAATCACTAACACGGGTGTCAGTATGATTAACTTATGTGTCAGGATCACTAACATAGATGTAAGGATCACTATCATAGGTGTCAGAATCACTAAAATGGGTGTCAGGATCACTGACATAGGAGTCAGGATCACTAAAATGATCACTACCGTATGTGTCCGGATTACTCATGTAACTTTACACATAGCATATGTCAGCGCTAGTTGGCCCTATTGTGCTGTTGTCAATTATGATCATGTATCTGGTTGTAGGAGGTACGTTGTCATGGTGATGCTTGCATCCTGGTCACACGCGGACACACGCGGGTAAGTGAGCGTGCAAACGCTGAAACCCGCGCTAAGACCCTAGATGTGCATTAATATTATAAACATATATGTTCATGTCAAACACTGGTATTAGTATCCACTCGGATTGCGATGACTGGCCTACGACCCCCGGATGTGAATCTAATTACCGCCGATTGCGCGCGATGTGAGATACATTCACATTGCTACTTTCTGCAACATATCAAGAGGGCAATATAACATCAGTGAGGTAAGTATTTGGACATGTTTGGGTGACAACAGGCTACGTTCAACAGTATAACAAGGGAGCAATATAACATCACTGAGGTAAGCGTTTGGACATGTTTCGGTGACATCAAGCTACGTTTAACAGTATACCAAGGGAGCAATATAACATCACTGACTCAGGTAAACTATTGGACATGTTCCGGTGACATCAAGCTACGTTCTACAGCATATCAAGGGAGCAATATGACATCAGTGAGTTAAGTATTTGGACATGTTTGAGTGACAAGCTACTCTCTACAAAATGTCAAGGGAGCAATATAACAATCAGTGAGGTAAGCATTTAGACCCGCAACGTTTTTTGTTCACACTCAGCATTAGCACATCACCTATAAAAAAATCGTCTCCTTTTTTTTAAGATCTTTTCAAATTTGTCGGTCAAATTAAGACATATCCATGTAGGTCAAAATCATCTTTCAACCTTTTAGTGAATAGGTCATGAAAAGGAAAACCCAAAGCAGATCAGTCCCCTCTAGACGTTTGTCTTGTCCAGGGAAAGTTTTTCGAAACTAAGAACCGCATTTTAATCGACTAAAATGTATCAATGTTATCCAATGAACGGATAAACGGGCCTTAAGTTATTATCCCATTGTTCCCATTCACCAACGGCAGTGACTTCCCAGGCGCACAACGCTACGCACCTGTCGTCGCACGGCTATGTCTGACACTAACTTACAGACCTCCCTGGAGATGGAGGATGTCCTGCCCGGGAGTTCAGGTGAGATCACATCTTTCTCCTCTAACCCTGTATCCACGTCACCCAGCCACTACACCCTCAACCCTGGTTGCTAATAGAACGCTTTAGTTTGGGGATTTCTGTGATATGGGATACGGGTCATCCATGAGGACACATAGATGGCCATTGATCAGCAAGGGCGGATGCAGGGAGAGAAGGGGGGGGGGCAAGGGGGTCCGACCCCCCCCCCACTTTGAGGAAGAACGCTATCTGAGGCGGCGTTGACCCCCCCCCCACCACCTTCTCCGGGTCGTCAAAAAAATGGTGGATGCCCCGGTCGCAACATGTTTCAGAGCTCCCCCCCCCCTCTCCCTCTAACCCGGTCTTGAGTTTGGACGCCCTCTGTTCAAATTCCTCGATCTGCCTTTAGATCTTTAATCCAGATCACTTCATAGCCTAGAAGATAGCGCGTTTAGTTATTGTGGAGGGTGCGCTGCTCGTCACGCGGTCCGTGCCTGGTTCGAATCCCCCCTGCGCAGCGCAAACGTCTATGTTTATGCAGGATAAGGTTCTCATATCCATAGGTATGTAGCTATCCCTGGAGACTTGGCTCCTCTCTGCCTTGAAGCTTCCCAGTTCCGCTATATGACCCACAAAGTTAAAGCGTCCTTGTCAAACCGACCAACCGGTCAACAATATCATTACGGACACAGTGCCAACGAACCGGAGATTTATATTGGGCGGATGAACGCCATCCGCATAACGCACCCCCGTTTGAGACACGCGGGTTTTCTTTGAATTCATCTGGAATATGAAATGAATTGAACTGTTGTTGCTTCAGGCTTTTTTATGGTAGGGCCTATACATTTAATATGAATTTTAAAATCATATCGTTATATGCCAGTGTCCTTTATTGCGACGGCCAATATCAATTTCTTACAATATAATATACTGATCAATAAGAAATCTGACGTGAAGTATTTCCCAGTGGAAATGAAATGAAAGTATTATTCGGGTGAACCCGTCTTTAAAACGGCTCATGCAGCGCTAACGACAATGTTATTGAACGCGCGGCTCAAACAGCATTACAGAATTACACCACGAAAAAAAATCTTTTTTAAAGCTGATCATAACAAAACTGAAAGAATGGTTATTTAAAGCTGCTCGTATTAAAGCTTAATCTTTGATCACGCATTGCTACTTTTGCTGGGTTTTTTTAACCTCATTTGCATAACAAGACGCGGGACCCGAGCGTCCCCGGCTGACGTCATCGAGCAGCGGACGACCGAGAAGTCAACTTGCCAAGGCCCGAGTGGAGAGCGGCGACTACCACGTGCGAACAGCAGGTGAGATCCCAGGGCGAGAGCGAGGGCGAGGGCGAGGGCGAGGGTGAGGGCAAGGGCGAGGGCGAGGGCGAGGGCGAGGGCGAGGGCGAGGGTGAGGGCGAGGGCGAGGGTTAGGGCGAGGACGAGGGCGAGGGCGAGGGCGAGGGCGAGGGCGAGGGCGAGGGCGAAGGCGAGGGCGAGGGCGAGGGCGAGGGCGAGGTCGAGGGCGAGGGCGAGGGCGAGGGCGAGGGCGAGGGCGAGGGCGAGGGCGAGGGCGAGGGACAGAGCAAAGGCGAGGGCGAGGGCGAGGGCGAGGGCGAGGGCGAGGGCGAGGGCGAGGGCGAGGGCGAGGGCGAGGGCGAGGGCGAGGGCGAGGGCAAGGGCGAAGGCGAGGGCGAGGGCGAGGGCGAGGGCGAGGGCGAGGGCGAGGGCGAGGGCGAGGGCGAGGGCGAGGGCGAGGGCGAGGGACAGAGCGAAGGCGAGGGCGAATATCAACCAAATTGAGTGCAATCGGTGACGGGATAAACACGGTGTGTGGTTAAGACTAATACATTAACATTGCTATATAACTTTATATATAATGTTGATTTTGATGGCGCAATGGGATGTTTTCGGGATATTTATTATTAATCGACTGTGACAGTGGACGACGAGCCTGAGAGTGATGCCTGCTGCGGAAGATGTTGTATGGTCATCGCCGTCATCCTCATCATCCTCACCTTCCCCATCTCACTCTGCGTCTGCATCAAGGTCAGTCCAAGATTATTCATCAGATTTCTAAATGCTAGCAATATCATGTTGTTTTCGGTATCTCATTACGGAACAAATTGCGACTTGTAATATAGAATGCTAAACGTGTTGGCACTGGCATAGGGTGAGATTGCCACTAAGATTTGTCTTTTTTGAAGAGCCGTTTAAATAAAATTGCGTTAGTGTTCTTGAGCGCTTTGCTTTTTTTTTTTTTTTTTTTTTTTTTTTTTTTTTACGTCACTTGTTCTCAGATCGTCCAAGAGTATGAGCGAGCTGTCATCTTTCGCCTCGGCCGTCTCGTCGGCAAAGCACGAGGTCCAGGTGAGAATTCAGCGAGACTTTGATGGGATCATTGACACTATGTGTGAGCTGAAGGGGTGATGTCAAGGGGGTGGTATCAAGCACATTGTTGTGTTCGCTCTTGAACAAATGTTTGCCTTCACAAAAAGGAAGGTCACACGTGTCCACATTATGCGGGTAAAACAGAAACCTTACAACATACCTTTTTATTTCATACCGCGTAAAGTTATGTAATGCTGAACTCAATTGTTTTCAATTAGAATACTGCACATATTTATTAATGAGTAAAACTGCGTTTAAGGCACAGGGATATATCTAACGCGGAAAAAGCATATCAAATACTAGAAATGATCATTACGGAGTAGATCGCTCTCTATGTATCTTAACAGTTCATCTGTGACACGTTTCAGGGTTGTTTTTCTACTTTCCCTGCACCGACAAGTTGGTTGTTGTGGACTTGAGGACAGTGACTTACAACGTGCCACCCCAGGAGGTAGGTAGTCAACAATCAATAATGCCACCATCTAATTCGTATAAAAACCATCGATAAATCGGTATCCCAACAAAGTAAGTGATTATGTGTTGTTATTGAGAATCATTTACGTAATTAATTTACTCGCCTGAAAACCACGCGGAAATATAGAGCCTCAAAATGGTAAGTTATTATGTGTTGTTATAGATAATTAGGTAAAAAATTGTAAAGAATCATGTCCTGAAAGCCATCTAGAAATATGTATCCCAAACTGGTAGTAGCACTACGTTGTCACGGAGAGAAATTTATGTTAAATTAATAATGTCCGCTGAATCCATAACATCACGATAAGAGCCAATATGTCGTATATTTGTCATCTATAACAGTGACTGTCATGGGAGTCACACATATCCCAGAAGGGAACGATGTAAATCATAGTCGTACAGCATGCTGAACGCATCCAGCATACATTTTTATAATGGTATTGTTGTCATTTCGTGATCCAGATTCTGAGTAAGGACTCGGTGACGGTCCAGGTGGACGCCGTGCTTTACTTCCGGATCTACAACCCGATCCTGTCGGTGACCAACGTGGAGAATGTTCATGAGGCCACGCGTCTTCTGGCGCAGACCACGCTCCGGAACGTCCTGGGCACCAGGTCCCTGGCCGACATTCTCGGCGACAGGGAGGAGACCAGTCGACTGATGCAGGTATGTCGCCAGATGGTAACCACGTATGTTTTAGGGTTGAGCATTAAAACGTCTGCATGATATGCCTTAAACACATACAGTCCAACCGCCTTCCACTGCACCGTTTATTATTGCTACTGTTTGTTATTTATCCCGCATTTGAACCTTCAACCTTTAAATCTGAACAGAAATCTGAACCGTCCACAATATATACCACTCCACTGAAAAGTAATTCGGTGTATGCAGTGGTTACCGAGTTGCTATATGTGATTATAAAATAAATTAGTCTGATCTTTTGCACACGTGCATCGTACATTACTATCAGGAACATGTGTAGTTATAAAAATGGCCTATGCAACTAATCTTACTGGTACATAGTTTACATACGAGGTAGTAAGTAAAAGGGCGACATGGTGAAATGATTGAAGACATAATGCGGACTAAACCCGAAAAAAATTACAGCTTTTTGGTGGCGGCGAATATTTCTCGCATGAAATATGGAGAATGATATCAATGGTATATATGTTATGTGGTTTTCTCTGTAAGCAGATAATTTGTTTCAGAATATGTTGGATGATGCGACAGATCCCTGGGGTGTCAAGGTGGAACGTGTTGAGATGTATGTTTTTTTTTAATTTGCATCCATTTATTTTTAAATAATGTTTACATAATTGGGGACGATCGTGGTTTTCGTGGTTCTATCTGGTGAAGGAATTCCGCAGGTGTGACCTATGCAGAATTAAGCCATGAAAGCATGGGTTATTTTGAATATTCCGGCAGGTTGGGGGGGGGGCTGCAGTTTAATATCCCAGCACAATATTGCCAGTAACAAAGTGAAATTGATGGCTTTTGCAAGTCATACACCGCGATATTTGACACCAGATAAGAACCTGTGTTTTAACTTGTGTAGGTTATATCGTGACAATGGGAAGGATCGTGGTTGAGAGTAACCAAGGACAAGACAGATTTATGCAATGGATTACCCAGTTAATTACATCGGATCTTATCGGAGATATTCCAAACGAGTATTATTTAGACACGTTATTTTTGCGTTGGTTTTATTATTAAAGTATTTCTTAAATATGACGTTGTATTATGCTTGGTCTCAGATCGGACGTGAAGCTGCCTCAGCAGCTGCAGAGATCGATGGCTGCGGAAGCCGAGGCATCCAGGGACGCCAGGGCAAAGGTCAGGGATAAACAACTTACGCGACGGGATATAATGCAACGTTGTAACCTTTGACCGCATTTACGCACATGACTGCTAGGGTTCACCAAATACAAAGCATCCCGCGACAACGAAATAGCGTTGCTGCGGTATGAATCATACTGCAGATGAATATCTCAGGGCGAACACATACGAACTAGGGACCTACAGCTGTCTTACTTACAACTGTATCAATTTAAAAATCACAATGTTGGGTGGCTCTAGCGCCAGCGATCTTAAAGGTCTTGGTTCGAGTCTCCCGGCCAAGTCGACACTATTTGTCTCACTTCTATCCTCCTATCAAGGCGTAAAATAACATGGGGGTGGGTGGATGCGCCATCGATGTGTGTGTCCGGTTAATCTGTTTGCACAAGTGCGCAAGTTTGCGGAAACATACGGCCCGATTGGGGTACCAACATGCGCGAAAAAGACACCCTTTCCAGCGGCACGTCCCCAGCAGTTAATTACTTTGCGACACCTCCCGGGCCTTGATCGTGGCGAAGTCGTGCATTACATGATACGATGATACCTTAGTACATAAAACAATGAGATACAATGCGGATTACCAGTTTATATTGACTTTTCATTGTACACAATCGCCTCCATTTCCAATCCCCAGGTGATCGCTGCTGAGGGTGAGATGAAGGCATCCAGGTCGCTGAAGGACGCGGCAGACATCATGTCCGAGTCGCCCTCTGCCCTCCAACTCAGGTATCTCCAGACGCTGACCACCATCTCGGCCGAGAAGAACTCCACCATCATCTTCCCGATCCCGATCGACATGTTTCGCGGATTGTCCGCGAAGCAATGATGAGCCATAACCTTTAACCTTGATAGTTTAGGTATCCGTCAAGTAGAATTGATATTCTGACTGAGAAGGGCATAATTTAATGTACTATAATATATAACATGAGCGCTTATTTAAAGTTACTATTGCAGCAAAAGTCAAACTTGTAAACAAGCGTGAAACAAGCCAGATTTGTCCACGAATCACACATTAGGATACTGCATTTTTGGTAAAAAATTCATAACTGTGAAGAGGATTTCATTTTCAGAGATTTTTTCGGCAAAAGCCAAATAAAGATCATTATTAGCCCGTTGTTTGGCTTGATGTTGCGCTGAGGTATTCGGGTTTTCTAATGACTGGTGCTTATTCCAACTGAACTTCAAAGTAAATTGAGGCGTATATGATTTAGGTAAATTAACCCCTTAAACGAGGCTATTATCTTCAACAAAATTGAACTTTTACTTGTTGGTGCAGACCAAGGAGTGTTTATTCATTTATGAGTGTTTATTTGAAACTATATTCAAGTCCTGTTTTGCTGCCACTTCACTACTGTTATAGCAGATGTTACACATGTTGTGAAATGGGACCATCACTGATCGATGAGAAGATCAGCACCGCAGCCAGGACGATGAGCCGCACGGGTAGCTCTGACATCAAAACCACCCACCAAGGCGAAGGTTTTGCATAGCACAACACTTTTCGCTGTAGAGTCCCTTTCGAAAGTTCCTGGCGCAGAATTTCTTAACTGATGCCTAAAATATTTACCTTTTTGCAATCCTCAAACTGTATTCTTACTCCAAGTGCCTTGTCTGAAATCGAACGCGGGCAAAATACTCTCCAGCATGTGAAACATAAGCCATTTACGAGGTCCGTTTGTAGGCTGAATTAGCCGCGGAAGGCTGTTTCGCTGAATTGACCGGCTGTACATAATGCGAAAGCTCAATTACCCATTGTAAACACAGGGTAGGATGTAAGCCGTTTTATGGTAAATTGCCCGCTGAAGGTGCTATCCAGGCTAAATTGCTGCCGTAGGCTGAATTGCCCATTGCAAACGCTGTTGACTGTAGGCTTAATTGCCCTATGAAGGCTGAACTGGGCCCGTAAGTTCGAAACGGCCGGGGCGCAATATTTTGCCCTCGAATAAGACATTAGCATGGAGCGGGGCGAAATATTCGGCCTTGGCAGTTTCGAACTTACGGACCCTGGTCACTCAAGGCACTATGCAGATTAAATTGCCCGCGGTAGGTCGTATGTAGGCAAACGTGCTTACGTTAGGCGCCCAGCCGGTAAAGCGCTAACTGTATGCGCTAAGAAGACCAAATGGCCCAATGTAGGCGGAATATAAGACAAAGCGCTGAATCATCATCCGGGCCTGTTTGCCACATCGTCCGAAAGCATACGCCGATTATTAAACCGTCGACACTTATCCATTGGTTTCATAGACTCATCATTGGACAGCGAAGCGAAACAAAAAAGTCCGCTGCGGCGCCCTTGATCGCCGACACTAGCCATCCTATTCGAAAGTGGAGGACAAAACACATACCGAAGTCGACTTTGCCCCGTCTTTTCCAACCGGTTACAACTTTCTATCGTTCATTTTGAGCGAGCGGCCGCCATTGCGAACTGAAAGTGCCCGAGTCCATTTATCCGTAGACTCTTTATTGGCGGCTAAGTGAGGGGGGGGGGGGGTCTTTCTAACATCCCGGTGCCCATGAGGAGCCTAATGTGTCAATTCGAAGTACAGGAAATATTCGAGATCATCCCTGCCACGTCCCTTGCATCCGTACCAGATATCGGGAAAATAGCAGCTCTAGCTTGCTTTTCAGATTTGTTGACGAATATTTTAACTTGGCCATAATCTACTTGATACTTTATCATTGGGCAAAAGCTCCTTTGCATTGGAAACGGACTTGAAACGGGTGATCGCTTAATGTTTTTCGCTATGTCACTTGTACTCGATTACATCTCGCACCAACCATTTTATGTGCATTTATATGCATTCTATAGGCTACAGCTGTAGCTACAGTCCTAGGGCCCTACAGCTGCACAACGCATGACACCGCAACGGCTGCCTCCCTAAGCCTAAACCCTCCTGGTCAATCCAGCGTCTCTTGATCGATTGTAGGATACCCTGACCGCCCCCCCCCCCTCATCCCCCGGGGCTCCACAACCCATGGATCAACTTATAGGCCAATCGATTGCAGTCGAGTTCTGTCTATGAAGGTGTAAATCTTGCAAACGGTCCGGCAGCCTTGAACACGTTGAAAACACCGTCAAGCGTATTGGCCTTTGAACAGAATGTACAATTCCGATATGTACCTGGGGAAAACATTAAATTATGGTTGACCCGTTATGTGCGGCTTATTTCGATTGCTTGGCCTTGCGAAACGACACGTGGATCGGTGGTTCGCGCACCCCGTATGGCCATGTCTGTGTGGTCGCAGGTTACAGTTCCCTTGTATTTCTTCACAGAAGAGTAGGGGGCCACCCCGGGGACATGGCTCCATTCTCGATTCCTTCTCCCATTGACGCGATATGACCAAAAATGGTTAAAGATTCCTGAGTTTACAACCAACAACCAACCGACCGTCGTTACACGTTAATGAAGCGTTGATGAACGAGTGTATGCATAATGAAGATCTACCTCACTATCGCTGTCACTTGACTATGTGCTCATTGTGGCACCACGGCATCGGTCTCACTGTCGCTGTCACTTGGCTATGTGCTCATTATGGCACCATGGCATCGGCCTCACTATCGCTGTCACTTGACCATGCGCTCATTGTGGCACCATGTCATCGGCCTCACTATCGCTGTCACTTGACTATGTGCTCATTGTGGCACCACGGCATCGGTCTCACAGTCGCTGTCACTTGGCTATGTGCTCATTGTGGCACCATGGCATCGGCCTCACTATCGCTGTCACTTGACCATGCGCTCATTGTGGCACCATGTCATCGGCCTCACTATCGCTGTCACTTGGCTATGTGCTCATTATGGCACCATGGCATTGGCCTCACTGTCGCTGTCACTCGGCTATGTGCTCATTGTGGCACCATGGCATCGGCCTCACTGTCGCTGTCACTTGGCTATGTGCTCATTATGGCACCATGGCATCGGCCTCACTGTCGCTGTCACTTGGCTATGTGCTCATTATGTCACCATGGCATCGGCCTCATAGTCACTTGGCTATGTGCTCGCCAAATAAAGATAGATGACGCATATGTTTTGAAATATGTACCAATGTTAGTGCCATCATGTTTGCAAAAAGGCATCTCGTGGAACTACCTTACATGTCGTTCGGACGCTCCATTGACATTACAGCCACCTAATCTTCAAAGGCTGCATCTGATTTCGCGGTCGCAAAAGCCATTGAATAGGCGATTCAAAAGAAATCACGAATGTCTTTGCTTGTCTTTTCATGCAATCGGCAAAGTGATCTGTAGAGTTGGATAATAAATACAATACGTTCCATGGGTAAGGTTATTTCCCTATGGGAAGTCCCATATTGCAGCCCTTTGTCTCTCCTGCTGGGAAAATGCTTCGTCGCGTATTTCACAAGTGCCTTCGTCGAACTGTACCAGGATGTTTGCCTTGGTTAAGCATGGTACACAGTAGCCTAAGTGCTTACCATATAGAATTCGCGCAAGAAATTACGTCACGGAGCGCTATGTAGCCTCTAGCACTGATACATGATTCTCATACGCGCTGGTTCCCGACGCGCGAGAGAGTCATGAATTACAACCCGCATGAGACCAGGAATTGGTGGGGGTGCATGAGCATCATGTAGCTATTTGCCCATATCACTAAATAGTCTACCACCAAAAGTGACAAAAATAATTCCACAAGTGTTAAACTTTTCTTTCGTGGCTTCATATTCAATGTCGTTTACACAAACTCGATCCGCAACTTTCAGAATCTCGCAACGGAAGATAAGCCAAAATGGCGGAGCGAGTGTCGAGAAAAATGTATGTTGTTTATTGCAGTAATGACACTTTTTGAAATCCGCCCAGCGAATATAAGACAACGAAAGAAAAGTTCAACAATCGTGAAATTACCTTTTATCACTTGGGAAGGTAGACGATTTATTGATAAGGGCCAATACCTACACGATGCACAAACACCCCCACCAATTCCTGGCCTCATTTGGGGTGCACTTCATGGCTCTCTCGCGCGTCAGGTACCAGCGCGTATGAACAGCCATGTATCAGGGCTATGTAGCCTCGAGACACTGAATGACGAGTGAGCCACGTTTTGGCTCTACAAATGGTAGATGGTGGCGATCATTCTTAACTGTTTGGCCCAATTTGCCCACCAAAAGCCTCATGTAGCCCAAATTGAGCGGTAGCCACTCGCTCAATATCGAGGCTATTGATCTGGGACTGCTTGCAATCTAAGGGAGCAAGTCGAAATTTGTTGTATTGAATAGGTGAAAAGTACTTCTGTCAGTAAGCCTCAGCCGCTCTGATTTCGGCTCCTGTTGTTAAAGAATTGTGGTAGTGGTGCATAGGAAAATGTATATGCTTTGGCATTGATTCATTCATGTAACCTGCAGGTGTTACGGGTCACGTGGTTATTAGTCTGGGCATCGGGCCGTGGGACACGCGGACATGTGTGAAAAACAACAACTGAGATACAATAATGACATTCGTTTTGTATTAAACATTTCCATACTCCATTAAAAGCGGAGGAGATTATATCACGCGCACCTCACAATGTATATCCTGCTTCTTGTAGGGATCAACGCAACATGTGTATATTGATTGACCAAATACCGAGATACTGACGAGTAATTACTCAAACGAGAAATACTAAAAGCTGCTCATTCAGCACAATGGCCATCCACCTACAAAATGATTTTACAAAACTTTTTGGAAAAATCTGCTGCATACATTATCTGAGTTAACAGATCTTAACGCAATAGATATAACGTCGTACTAAAAGAGGTCCCATTTTAAGTTACCGAGGTCAAGGGGTCAAGGTCATCCGCTTCATGGAAGCTTGCAAACGTAGGGTCAAATGTCAAGGGCAACCGACGTACGGAACACCGCAAGTTTACGTCCTGGCATTTTTGCTTAATATTGGCCGGAGTGTGATGCAGAGGGTCGGTTGTGTCCGATTTCGCGAAATTACGTCATAGTTCACCTTGTCCGCATTTTAACAATCGATGGATATCCAACATTCGCTTTTTCAATCGTTGTCAACCCCCATATATTTATCAAGCGAGTCGACACTGCATATTTTTCCGAAAATGTTAGCCGTAATTGGCATCAATTGATGTCACCAAATGAAAACATTTAAATGAAACAAAAGCCAGCTTAAGGGCGAAGCACTTTCCTTGTTAAAAATGTGTATCTATTATAATGGCGAAAAAGATCTTATTATGCAAAAACAGCATGGTTGATTGGTATCGAAATCCCTAATAATCATTGGCAGGTCCCAATTTCTTTTCCATGCGAATCGAAAATATTGGCCCATGATAAATATACGAAATGCGGTCATGTTTCAAGATATCGTCAGAATCAATAAAATACACTCGAACTGTAATCTGGCAATCTTTGTACCGAATGGTAGTGAACATGTTACCTGTGATAATTGACGAAAGAATTAAAATTGTGTATTGCATCTCATATCTAACTTTTGGCTGCAGTGGCCTTTTTGCTTATCTGCGGGTTTCAGGTTTCGATAATGGCGGACTCAACTCAGCACTGAAGGACTTCACTTCATAATGTCACTATGACGCGATGACGTCACTGTTTGAAATAGGTCACACCTCTGTTATTATACGCCAAAGTGCCTTCCGGTTCATTTGACGTCATGTGTTGTATCAAGAGACAACATATGATGCGTAACATGTGTTGTCCGCTGAATACGTTAGCGTTATAATGACGTCATTGCCAAGATGGTCCGACGAAATTGTGGGTTCGCTTCATTTCCCTTTTCGTAGGCAATATATAACATTACCAGAGTGTATCAGTAGGTTCAAGTATGAATATACAAGCCAGGTCGTTCATTTTAGTAACGGTCAACGGCGTCTTGTGAAGCAGCAGTGACGTTATATGAAGGAAAACCCAAAACAATTATACAGCCAATGATATTGCGTATAGAGTATTGTTTCTGAAATCAAAATGCGTGATAAGATATGAATATACAACCGAAAGATACGTCCGTTACGTCATCGTAATGTCGCAGTTTCCATAGTTACACAGCTAGCGAGCTGAAACCAGTCTCAAACCAGGTTTAAAGTATTAAGTGGTTTTATCAATCAATGGTTTATCCGACATCGTGCATGATGTACACTTCCATAGTATTCCGTGGTGTGCACTCCCAACAAATGTATAACTGTTGATCAATGTACAGCGCTGCTTGATCTACCTGAATAGCTGAATCTGTGAACCCACGTTGTCATGTTGTGGGGTGGTGAAATGTTTGTTCTGGTATATTAATCCAGAGTTGTCACATGATCAAACTCGCTGCGACGTGACCGTGATGTCGAATCACATTGGCTACGTTACCAGTAATGGGGGCGCGTTGCTTAGCAGATGTGCAATATAGTGTGGTCCGTGGGTCAAATATACTTCAGACATAATCTTTGGGACACAAGTGTTGTGTGTACTGGGCCTTAACAACCGTATCTCAGGAAAATGTCCCCACAGTGTTAATCAATATAATGTATTCAGGCATTATTTTATATTATATATATACGATGAAGGCATATAGTACATATTATTAGATATATAATTAGGTGAAATATCACAAATAGTACAATAGAACCCAAAACAGAGAATTATGAATCTATAAGCTAACAACATTGACACGAAATGTGAGAATTCGATTGCGAGGTAAAACCGCAATCAGCTAGCAATCAACGTTGTTATAAATGTTGACACAACCAAATAATTATTGAGTTCTTGAGTGTTTGTTCGTGAATATACGATTATATATGCCATATGGACTTCCAATAGTCCATCAGGAGAAGAGATTGATAATTTTACTGATGGTTGGTGCATAGTGTTTTATGGTGGTAACGTATATTACAATCGTGTCAGTTCCCCGTAATAGGTTCCGACAGCTGAACCAAAAGTATAGCCATTAAAATAAATGTCCAACATTGACGCATCTATGGTTGTATTGTCGCTGGACAATTGTCTATAAATATTGTTGCCGCCGCTTCAAAACATTAAACCCCAAAGGCTTACTTGTCCCTGTGTGAGAAGTCATGTGTTTCACTTGACGTTTTCTGCATATCACCTTTTTACCACAAACGGTACCACAAAGCATATCCTGCACAGCGATAGGAAGAGAATGGAGCGCGGCGGACGCTGTGTCGCCGGTCGTGCCAGGACTAATGGTTAATTCGCTGAATCTTTCTCAATAACCATGTTATGCATTATAGTGTATTTTTTACGCAAATGCACCCTTGGCACGGCGACAACACACCACCATGTGCAGACAATAATCGTTGTGATATTTAATGCAAATATAAACGGTGCGAACAAACTGCCTATAAGTAATGTTATCGTTCAATAATGTCATGCAAATAGGCCTATTTATCCTTGTGTGAGCTGCAATAGCTTTATGGCAAGCTCTCAGCTTTTCACCGTAAAACAGTGTCACAAAGCAGTCCGCAGCGACAGGCGCTTTTCAGCCGACCGTGCCAGGCCTAATGGAAAATTCGCCGAATGTTTCTCAGCAACAATGTTGTGCATTAGAGTGTATTGTTTAGGCAAATGCGCACTTTGCGCGAGGACAAAATACCACTTTTTTGCAGGCGATACTCGTGATGATGCTTAATGCAGACATGAACCGTGCGAGTAAGTTCAATATCGTACGACAGCATTCAGCTTTCCGATGAATGGCCCTCATTGAAGTCAAACTCATCTCGGAGTCCGATGGGTTCAGTTTATAAGCCAGCGACAGTATTATCAATGATAAATACGTCATGGATGGGAACTGTTGCCAGTACGACTTTGTTTTGCATTTGCCACCTTTCTATCTAATGCTGGATGTGATGAATGCGTGCAGCTGAGCGGCAAACCAGCTAAGTATTGTACGAAATAACAAGCTATACATGGAACAGGTCATGTTTAATAGTTCACATTCAATGGACGCGTATTGTGAGCACTTCTGTATGGCATCAAGGCCCGCGATTCCGCCACGACCCAAAGTCGGATGTTGTAGATGACAGCGGTCCATCTACAGTCTCTAGGCGAGGTAGACGTGGAACGGACTTCCGGTGGGATAGACTCCGGTTCCTCAGGCCGTGGATGTGTCACAAGATGGCGGTGGGTTCGCTCGTCCTCGTGATTACAACACTGACCTTCTCACGGGTCACGAAGATCTCTGGTAAGATATCGTGTACACAGACACACAAATTTCGATTGCATTATTTGGTTAATTTGAGTATGTTTTGGATTAATGCGACTGTATGGAACAATTAGTAATGTCTGATACGGATTGAAGTCTATGGCTTTACGGTCACTAATATCAGAGGTACTGCTGTACTTCAGGTATGAATTATATATCGAAATGTCTGTTCTATGTCACTCACACGCAGGGCTGGAGAATTTGGCCCTTGAGCGACATAGTTTACAATCAAGTCTTTATGAGGATGGCGTGTACAGAGGGCTTGCGAGCAGAGCGGTTGACGGCGATCCCGACGCTGACTACACTTCCTGTTCTCACACGAAAGCGGAATTCGCCCCCTGGTGGCAGGTTGACCTGGGCACCTCCCAACCGGTCTCCACCGTCGTCATCGTCAACCGGGGAGACCGCTGCGGTAAGAAAGCTCCAGCAATAGTGGCTAACGATATCCAGTATCGATCGTAACACATTACTTGTGTAGAAAGGAAACAATTTATTATATAGGTGATCATGTTCCATTCAAAGTTCGTACGCATGCTGAAAGGTATGTTGTGACATATATATATAAATATATATATGTCACAACACACCTTTCAGCATATATATATACGGTGTATAATAGTTGTTCATTTCAAATCCAAAACCATAGTACGCATCTTTCAGGTGAACGTCTCCATGACTTCTACGTTGGTTTGACCAACACGTCCGCGGCGGACCGCGCCCCGACCACCGCGGGTCCCAGCTACGAGGTGTTCGCCTTCCACCCCGGGGCGCCAACCAACCTCGAGACCTTCCTCTACACCCCCAACCCCCCGGTCTACGGGCGTTACCTGGTGGTGCAGATATATACTGCATCGGGCGGTAACGATGTCTTGACTCTCTGTGAGGTTGAGGTATACCCGGGTGAGTGTCTAGTCGATTGATATTTTCATTACCATCAAAACTGTAACACTGTCCTTTTTCGAATTCCTAGACAAGATTTTATTCGAATTCTTCCTCATTGGGCTGCCGGACGAAGATATATGTGCTTGGGAAACGCAAACTGCCGACAACAGTCGTCGTATATTAGTTTGTCCAATGCAACCCGAACCCTGTCTTTGATAACCAAGTTTGCTAACTCCCCTTTGTTTGGCCGCGGCAGGCGTATTGGTGAACGAGGCTCGTGGGCGCCCCACCTGGCAGGGACCTTCAGGTCCGAATCCCGCCAGCTTAGGGGTGGACGGCGTCGTCTGGTCAACGATCCCCGCCCAGTGCAGCCAGACGAATGAAGGGGATCGTCCCTGGTGGGCGGTGGACATGGGAAAACCAGTGACCCTCGCTGCCGTGACTCTCCTCAACAGGGGCGACTGCTGCGGTAAGTGAATAGGGCTGTACAGTCCCTTCGGGATCTTATCGAGACCCCACGAGACCGGGATACCTATGCTCTGCGTCAGTGCCTAGCATCAACGGTCTGTAGGTGCTGCCTACATTCCGGTTGTTTGCCTTCACTCGCCTCACACACAAGATCGGCTAAAGCTGTCCTCGGAAGCACAACTAACCACTGAAGTTCTGTGCATATCCGAATTATAACCATCCGAGTAAATTTATGCAATGTATAAGCGGTTAGGCAGTTGATAAACCAGAATGCGGTTGTCTCATGAGTGACTGTCAGCGTCAGGCGATATGATGTGCTGTGCGGGGTTTTCCATGTCGTATGACTTAATAATCATCATGGTTACGTAACAACGCTCCTTATATGGACTGAGCGGGTGAGGACAATGGTGCTCCTTTTGTCGTAGAACTGTAAACATCGATGATTTGGCTCAAAATACAACGCTTCCAACGGTCTCATCGAACGGACCACATGCATTATGGAGAGATAAATGTCTTGTCTTTAACAATATTATGATTTTATAGTTAACAATGCCTGGACCAAAGCAAACAAAAAATAGTTTGACAGCCACTCGATTCTTTAGGTACAAATCGCGCAGCTGGCCGGTTCCCAACACTAAAACGTTGACTACAATGAGTGCGCGTCACGCAGTTGCAGCAAGGCACCAGCGTGATGCGCACTCGGTCTAAGCGCACGCGTTTTTTTGTTGGTCCCCAAAAGATCTAAACCGGAAACAGAACCCGCGAGAACTATACAGCCCTATGATGGGTTTGCCCACTTTCACCCGAAACAGTTTGACCGTTTGACAATTTGTTTAATATATTGCGGCTAACTCAATACACGCCATAGGCTGAATTACACTTATTCTGCCTGCATGTTTTCCGGCCATCAACGAGGTTTGTCGATTGATAAACTAGGGTAAAATGGATGAACTAAATTATCGATCAATAAAACAAAAGTATAGTCTAAAATGGCCTCGGTAAACTCTGGACTGTGCACTTGCAAATTAGTTACAATCTGGCAAGTAAAAAATGTTGCTTTTCACAATGCAACCGGTTACACTTTTGTGTGACTTGTTTTTGATCGTGGGGCCAACAGTTGTCCCACTTATAGGTTAATAAGGCAAGAATTGCCGTGCCTCTCGGCGGTTTTTGCAAGATCTCGGATTTATTTATAGGCACAATAAACAGTTTCCGTCGCTGTAAAGCGCCGATATTGCAGATATTGGGTGAAATGCTTTGCACATAATTACAAGTGGAAATGGAAATGATTTTACATGTGAATTCCAACGCCGCCATTGAATACGAAACGCGGCTAGTTTAGAACACTGATAGATCACAAGATCAGAGGTAACATCGTTGTGGCGGGGAATGACACCCATATAGTCCTGTTCACCTGGTCATCGGATTTCAACGCCTGCTGCAGTCGCCACATACCTTATTGTGCCGAGAGACGAAGGAGGGGGGGGGGGACTACTTCAGGCACTATCCTAAAATAGTAGGACGATAATTTAAAACTGAACCAGATATAAGGATTGTCTGGGAGAGGCTGTGGGCAGGACGAGGTGTGGGTGGCATGTCAGTGATTATCGTTCTAACCTCACAACCATTAACTGCTGCATAATACGATTGACTGTTCAGCATACGGCAATTTGTATGTATGTTTTAGGCGAAAGACTCCACGATTTTTACATCGGTGTCAGTGAGTCATCGCCGATGGAGGCGCCGCCTATCGTCGACCCCTTGAACTACGAGGTATGTACGTTTCATGCCGGGACGCTGACTCACCGGAAATAACTCTTCACGTGCGACCAGCCGCCCGTCATAGGGCGCTACCTGGTGGTACAACTGACCAGTAATGCCTCGACACTGACCCTGTGTGAAGTGGAAGTTTTCCAAGGTCAATACAGCTTGCTGACTTGTATTGCCTTCACCTCGAGATGAAGTAATATAAGTTTGCTAATGCTATTAGACAAGTTACAACCTAAAGGGAAATGTATTATTGAAAACTTGTAGTAATGGTGTTTAGGAAAATGGCATTGATTCGTTTCGTCAAAAACCTTTGACATGGCCTTTCTCTTTCTCTTTCTACGCTTTCCCTATCGTTTATCTCGTGGTCGACTGATTTGTACATCGTCAAATCAATGAATGCAAATTCTTAGGCGAAGTAGTCGCGAGCGACATGTGACCTAACCAAGTGACCTGCGGGTGCAGACGTTCACGCTTGTTACGGCTTCCCTACCTTCTGCAAGGAGTAAGTGTTTAGCCCGAATCACACACTTCACGTCTCAATCAAGGTGAGTGAGTTGATACCATTTCACTGCTGATAGCCGGAGAGCGGCAACGAAAGAATAGGAAGGGAGCAGATATGTTCCAAGATCGATTAGTATAATACTTAAAGTTACTTATCGAGCTTTTTCCCGCCAAAACGCACGTGGTAAAGATACAAATAAGAACCAATTATTACAGTAATCATCCAAAAACTATTATGCGAAATTTGGTGGCTAAAGATAAATTTACAAATTCATCTGCATGACCTTTCAGCACCGACTGTAATATACCTACCCTTCTGCTCCAACCCATGATGTACACTTCAGCAGCTGTCCGTGATGTACACTTCAGCTCCAGTTCGCGATGTATACTTTGGCAGCCGTCCGCGATGCACATTTAGCAGCATGTCGTGATGTACACATTTACAGCCGTCCCTGATGTACTCTTCAGCAGCCATCTGCGATGTACACTTCAGCAGCCATCCGTGATGTACACTTCAGCAGCCGCCCGCTATGTACACTTCAGCAGCAGCCGTCCGTGATGTACACTTCAGCAGCCGCCCGCAATGTACACTTCAGCAGCAGCTTTCCGTGATGTACACTTCAGCAGCCCCCAATGTACACTTCAGCAGCCGCTGTCCGTGATGTACAATTCAGCAGCCGTCCATGGTGCACACTTCAACAGCCGTCCGCGATGTACACTTCAGCAGCAGCTGTCCGTGATGTACACTTTTGCAGCCGTCCGCGATGTACACTTCAGCAGCAGCTGTCCGTGATGAACACTTCAGCAGCCGTCCGCAATATACAGTTCTGCAGCAATTAGTGATATTTACTACATTAACATCTCGTGGTGCACAATTTACCGTGTCAACGGACTGACTTCGGTTTAGCATTGTGAGATTGATGTGTGAACAAATGACATTCGAGAGGTCACCATCATAAGGGGTATTTTGCACACATTGTACAAGCTGGCTATTGGTCTTGTATTGTTTACCATTGATTACTGACTTGTAATCGCGACATCAAGATAGTTACTTGGATCCAATTTAAGTAACCACTTATTCGTTGAGCGGCGCAATAATTATTGTTATTGTGTTGACTTCCAGGGGACATGTCTCTATGTAAAGACTGTCGGGAAATAAAGTTCTTCGTCAGGGTTTCAAACGTGTCACGTGGTTATTGGTCTGGGCATCGGCACGTGGGTCACACGGACATTTGTAAGGAAAACAACAACTGATATACAATAATAACATTCGTTTTAAATAAACATGTCCATGTTCCATTAAACGCGGAGGAGATTATATCGCGCGCACCTAAAAATATATATCCTGGTTTTTGTAGCGATCAACTCAACATGTGCGTATTGACTGACTAAATACCGAGATACGGGCGAGTAAATAGTCAAACGAGAACTACTAAAAGCTGCTCATTTAGAACCAAGAACATCCACTTACATAATGATTTTTTAAGCAATTTGAAGAAATATGCTGGACACATTATCTGAGAGCAGGGAAAGACCGGCAGCAATGTTCGAATGTCTAAGACGTAGTACACAGGAAGGCCACGTTTTATTGGCCTTTTTTTTTTGACAAAATGTAAATGTGTTTGTTGCATGCATTGTGTAGCATCAGTTGTGTAGCTTCAGTTGTGTAGCATGCGTTGTGTAGCATCAGTTATGTAGCATCAGTTGTGTAGCATGCGTTGTGTAGCATCAGTTATGTAGCATCAGTTGTGTAGCATGCGTTGTGTCGCATCAATTGTGTAGCATCACTTGTCTAGCATCAGTTGTGTAGCATGCGTTGTGTAGCATCAGTTGTGTAGAATAATTTGTGTAGCATGTGTTATGTAGCATCAGTTGCATAGCATCAGTTGTGTAGCATCATTTGTGTAGCCTCAGTTGTGTAGCATCAGTTGTGTAGCACGCGTTGTGTAGCATGCGTTGTGTAGCATCAGTTGTGTAGCATCAGTTGTGGAGCATGTGGAGTTGTGTAACATGCGTTCTTAGTTTGCTTTTTACAACTTTACCTTTTTGGTTAGTTTTGAGGACGCAGTTGTCGAATTGCGAGTTGTGTGGAGTGGCTAAACATACAAACAAACTAACAATAATCCTAACGAGACCAAGTGACATAATGAGAAATATCGAAGATTGTTCTCATTAACAAGTATACGGCACTGGCCGTAGCTGCACCACCGCGAGAACATTGTAATTTAAATGGTGAGGGATATATCAAGCGCTGTGACACTTACCCGAGTTGACCTCAACCTCACAGAGAATCAACACATCGGCACGGGCTGCTGCGGTAGTTATCTGCACCACCAGGTAGCGCCCGTAGACAGGGGGGTTGGTGGTGTAGAGGAAGGTCTCGAGGTTGGTGGGGGCCCCGGGGTGGAAGGTGAACACCTCGTAGCTGGGCCCGCACGGTTATACATTATGTAAGTGCATTAGATAGGGGTGTCTATTGAGCTACAGAACGTCCATCGAACGAAAGGCAGTCACTGCAAACAGATAACTTATTCACAATTGAAAGAATTTTCCTTCGATGCTGAACATCATACGCACGTCATTTATCTCGATGCTGTGGAATGACAAACGGTGCACTTTCATCATGATGTGCACAATTCGCTCCAACCGTTTCCGACTTTAAATTGATTGCCGTTTTTGTATTATTTCATCATCTGTATGCATACCTTGAATATGTTCATACCTTAATATATGCCCAAATAAAAAAGTTAAGTAAAATAGCTGGAATATATATGTGCATCATCAAGAGAGCCGTTCAGCAACATATTGTTTTATGCTGCCCTGGAGGAAGCATTAACGTCGACAACCCAATGATGTTTGGTTGGATCACCAATTGTCTGGCCAGATCATTTATGCTGATCCCTGGCGCATGTTTCAACTTCTGGATTCAAGCTTTAATGTTGGCATGACTAAGAAGAGATGTGTATACGTCAGAGTTTGTAAATTCTGATAATTGTGTCTTTCGTAAAAACAACCCACTAGAACACTTGATCAAGTACATTCTTATAATACCTCTAATAAGTCTAATAAATAGCGATATAGCTACAATACATATTGATGACGCATTACACCAGAAATCTCCGTCCTACCCTATAGAAAAGAACTATCTCTTTATTTGCCGCGTGTGTGTTAATGAATTGAATTGGACTTGCGAAAAGAACTCCCTGTGCTTGCCTAAGCAGCAATGGTTTTTATTTATGCATTGAATTTTCTCAAATGATGCTTGTGTGAACCTAAATGGTCCGCCGCATTGCATCCCCCCCCCCCTCCACCCCCACCCCACCCTCCATATTTCGGCCTTACCGACAACCCGGCTCGGCAGGAAAGCCCACTGACAACACGGTCCACCAGATATCACTCTAACAGTATTTGCTTGTATTTACATATGCATGCATTTTGAAAGTAAACCCCTGCCGCTGTCATGTTACTGACTTATCTTCTTTAAAAGAGTACGTCAAAAAGAGTTAAAGACGAGTGTCTACTGGAAACACACTAATCGGGGACAACATGTCTTTTTAACCTGATTAAATTTTTCCGATTATGTTGGTAACATTAGCCTTTCTTTCGGGAAACGCATCGCTTGTCTATATTTTCTCACTAACACTCTTATTGCCGCTCCTTCGTTCTTCTTTAGGCAGCAAGATGGGTTAACATGACGGAAGCGCAAATAACGTGTAATCGGCCCTTCTAGGATCAAGAATAGCATATCTGTTTTTTCTGACAAACTGTACCCCAGTGGATATTAATGATGCAATGCGGCGCCAAGCAAGCTACAGGTGCCGACAATAGTTGCCATGGTGACTTGGGCGACTATGAACTGCTCAATGCGTATGATGTTGCACGGCGGAAAATGTTTTGAACGGTGAATAAGTTATGTGTTAGTCACGCAAAGGGAGTGATGGACCTCCTCACGCTGAATGGACACCTACATAATGTATAACCGCGGGGACCAGAAATTCATTGATAACATTGATAACACGATATACAGCGAACACGATATACAGCGAACGAGACTATTAATAATGACAAATAAGCCATGAGCGTTGAAGTCGGAAGACAGTAATCTCCTCGCAGTCCGTGGTAGCAACGACCTTGTGAAGCTACATAATGTAGAGCCGGTGTGGCCGCAGTATTCGTTGTTTTGCATGAAGTGATATTATATTCCTCGCATAGAGACGGCTTTAGTTCAGCTTCGATGGACGTTTGGAAAACGAATTCTGCTCTGCTCTGCTGATGTCGCGGTAGTTGTGACAGCCCCCTCCAAGATGGCGGTCGCTCGGCTTGTCATGGTTACTGCGCTGATCTTCTCACCAATCAAGGAAATCTCGGGTAAGTTATCGCAGACTTGAAGCCACATGTGTAGTTTTACGACATCGATGAAGAAGTTCATATTTCGACTTTAGCGGGAGCATAGTGTTTTCGGATACAAGGAAGGCAAAAGTTGGCATTTTGTAATCGGATCGACGCACGCAAACCTATGGATTGTGATATAGATATTGAGGTCGTTAATAGTATCGTCAAATCTCATCAGTCTTTCAAAGTTGACGCAGTAGACCCATATAATACTGATCAATATCTATTGTTTCTATGGAATTTTGTTAAGGGAATGCGCTGTCTGATACAGTAGTAGCAATCGAATAGGTAATGGACACGGCCCCGATGGCAGTGACGAACAGTGGTGAATTGCCAACAACAAGAAATAGGTGGATGTAACCATTCTCTGCGGGAAGGCGCTTACCACCTCCCTTGACCCTGACCATCAAGCATGTTTCAACCCTACTGTAGACCAAGGTGGTGTCCTTCGCCCTGGTATCAACAATACACTCTTCTGTTCTTCTTCGGGGATCAATATTCCAAACACTTTTGTTATGTCTCTTACATGCAGGGCTAGAGAACTTAGCCTTGAGACGACCTTGTTTACAAAAGAGTACCTATCGTCAGCCTGGGTACACGGGGTATGCGAGCCGTGCGGTCGACGGCAATCCGGACCCTTATTACACAACCTGTTCTCACACGAATGGGGAATTCGCCCCCTGGTGGCAGGTTGACCTGGAGACTTCCCAACCGGTCTCCACCGTCGTCATCGTCAACCGGGGAGACATTTGCTGCGGTAAGGAAGCTCTACGATAAACTAGTCGGCAACCTTTAGAGCGAGTCAGAATCGGAATAAGATATTCACTCGGACACATCCTAAAGCCGTCGTTGCGATCAGACCCCGGAAGGCCGGGCTCCTGAACATACCAAAACCGCCAATGCGTGTTCAGGCGTTTCCATAAATAACCATGAGGCATGATTCCTGCACCTGGGCACCTCATCAACACGTCACGGCGGTTTTTGGGTGCCAATAGTGAAAGTTGCATATCGAGCTCTTTCCCGCCAAAACTAAACAGGTCAAAATCCAAATAAGAATCAATCCTTAAATCATCCAAAATGTCTCGATTTATAGAATAAAACAATCGAGTTTTCCGCAAATTGTCCTATATATATCGCCTGGGCTTAGATTTGGCGGCAAAAGTTCGACAAGCAGCTTTAATGTATGGTCAATATAGCGTACAGCATAGTGTGAAGTATAGATTGCATTTTGCATATCAATTATTTCAATGCATACGTTCTATTTATTTTATAACAATATATAGGTGTAGAGTATGTGCGCTTATATGTTAGATACAATATGTTTTGTATGGAAGCGTCATGCATCACTTCTTAAGCTTCCGGAATATCATGAAGGCAATTGTTTGTGAATTTCAAACCATCTTCCTTATACCATAGTAGACATCTTTCAGTGGGACGTCTCCATGACTTCTACGTTGGTCTGACCAACACGTCCGCGGCGGACAGCGCCCCGACCACCACAGGGCCCAGCTACGAGGTGTTTGCCTTCCACCCCGGGGTGCCCACCAACCTCGAGTCCTTCTTCTACACCACCAACCCCCCGGTCTATGGGCGCTACCTGGTGGTGCAGCTCACGGCCAGGGTCGGGACCTTGAGTCTTTGTGAAGTTGAGGTTTACTCTGGTGAGTTTCCAGACCATTTTTGTTATAACCAACACAGTCTCAAATCAAATTAAACATATCCTCTATCAAATTCTGAAGAGCTTTATGTTTCAAACTCCCTACTTCTACTGCGAGGCGGATGCATATTCAGGCAAATATCGGCCTTCGGTGTCCTATGCTTTTCTTTAACGAAGCCCTGATCGTGTCATTGCTAAACCATTATCTGGCGTTAATTTGCTTGACCCCGGCAGACGTGCTGGTGAACGTGGCACGTGGGCGCCCCGCCTGGCAGGGACCTGGGGCCCGGACGCAAGCCGGCTTCGGGGTGGACGGCGGCGTCTGGACAACACACCCCGCCCAATGCACCCAGACGACCAGAGATGATCGTCCGTGGTGGGTGGTGGACCTGGGAAGACCGATGGCTGTGGCCGCTGTCACTCTTCTCAACAGGGGCGATTGCTGCGGTAAGTTCTTATGTGCGCAACCAACCAATGGTGGTTTAGGCCGCCATGTGGGCATCACAGCTAACTACGGCGAAGGTGCCTTGAGGGTCAACAAATGGTGGTTGGAAATAATGTACTTCAATTGAAGGTGTCATGTTTCGAGATTGGGCAGAAAAACTAAATTATAACTTTTGTGTTCTTCATTTGTAACACATAGTATTACTCTATTGATACATATAGTAAATATTCTTTGCTCAATAATGCTTTAATTACCACGGTTCTTTGTACGCGCTTATTGCAACTTATGCTTGTGTCGCTGCTGCTGTATAACCGCAATTTGATCTTCACATCAATATATTTTTTTGACCTTTGGTATTTCGTTGGCACGTTGACACTTGTATTTCAATGGCAGTATCACTTAATAATCTCATTCTTTATACATTCTTTGGTGGCGCATGGGTGGGGCGGGGCAGAAGGCGGGGCCGTGGTGAAATAGGTAATCAAATTTGCAGCATGGTCAAACCAGCCACCTGGATCGGCGAGAGATTGAATTAGGAGTTATTATTAATGGGTCTGGTGTAGAAAAAAGATTATTCTCTCGATCACCACAGCTTGTAGGAGGTAATGGAGGATATTACTTCAGTCACAGCTCAAATCTGTTCATCGATGGGGTCAATAATTACTGATCACTCGCAGAAGTGGCCGCAAGTATTAACCTCTCCTTCAGGGAATGCTCGATATATTTTCAGAACTGTTTTTTGTTATGATAAAATGAACCACTCACTTTTGTGCAATTTCTGTGTTATCATATAGGGAATCGACTCCATGATTTTTACATCGGTGTCACGGATTCATCGCCGACGGTGACTCCGCCTAGCTTTGACCCTTTGAACTACGGGATCTGCACGTTCCATGCTGGGACACTTAGTTACAGGAAACAACTGTTCACATGCAACCAGCCGCTCGTCATAGCACGCTACCTGGTGGTACAACTGACCAGTGATGCCTCGATACTGACGCTGTGTGAAGTGGAAGTTTTTCAAGGTCTCTATAAGTTTCTGTCGTGTAGTTCGCGACTAATTAATGTTACATTGTTTATGCAATTAGATAAGTTACCGTTAACAAGTACATATTCATCGGTATTAAGGATGTGTAAATGTGGTGAAATGAAACCATATTGGGGCAGTCACTTCAATATTCTATGTCTCTGCCAGCCTCCTTTTCTTAATCTTCAATTTGCATGTTCTCTGTCTCCTTATATGTGCTTACATTTTACATTGTAAAGAGATTCTTATCGTTGGCCACTTACCAAAGCATCGGTTCTCATTCACGGTCAAATAATTTAATGCACATTTACACCCGAAGTAGCTGCGATTGACATCTAACCATACGAAGCGTTGATGCGGGTGCATTTTTCCTAATTTTTAGAAGTGCGTAAGTGTGCTATTGAAGAGTAGATCAAGGACTGCTGCAAAAGTTCCTGATGTGAACATGGCGATGAAGTGTACTCAACAGATAGCTGCTGAAGTTTGCAACAAAGGATGCTGCTAAAGAGTACATGGCAGCCTGTTGCCGGAGTAATCATCGCGGACTGCAGACTGGCGATTAAGTATACTCGACGAACTGTTGCTGAAGTATGCATCACGGACTGTTGTCGAAGTGTGGAGTACGGATTACTGTTGAGGTGTACATCATGTACACTACCGGAATGTGCAACCAAGAGATGACTGCCCTGATTACCTGAGTCGCCAGTCCATCTCAGTCGCCGTTTTTGTGATTTGAATGTTTTAATTGTTTTAATTTAATCTCATGTGACATTATGTACAGCTAACATGTTAAATAGGTCACATGGACTGTGTGAGAAAATATTTGAAAGTTGGCGACGATTGTGAAAGCGAAAGTGGGAACGCCACGTCCATCCATTGTTAACATATGGCCACGGTGAATTCTGACGTCAAGTTGCGCGAAAACGAGTATTATGCAAACCAATATGACCTATTACTAAGTTGTGTCCTTTAATGTGCGGAACATTTTGACACAAGTCGCAACTCTCTTTATGGCAAATATTAATACGCAGCAGTACGTTTGCGTTTTTTTGCCTATATCGGATGCCGTTAATCTTGACCTTTGATCTTGTTGACTTAAAACTGACTCATGTTCTCAAATTTATTCCATTAAAGCTGTAGGCGTCGGGACGGTAGAAAAGACTGGGAAATGGCAAGTAGAAATACACAAACAGGCAAGAAAGCAAACAAACAAACGACAATATTACCTGGACTAAATGAAATTTAGTCCAAAAACTAAAAACACTATTTCTTCCTTAACAGTATGTTCATATTTACGCCATTTATGTAGCAACAGTTCGGGTAGGCGGCTTCAAGATGTTTACATCGGTGTCATGGAGTCCCCATCAACGCTCATTTTGCCTAACGGACGCTGGGTTACATGGCACATGCCGCCCGTCATGGGGCGCTACCTGGTGGTACAACTGACAAGTGATGTCTCGACCTTGATTCTGTGCGAATTCGAGGTTTTTCAACAACGCATTTTGATGACGTCTATTTCACATTGAGATCAAGTAATATTACACAACTGATGCTACATATCTTCGACATGTCTTCAATTTTCATTTTGTTGTAAAGCCACTTTAATGGGCCAAAAAGACGTTTCCTTCTTGTGTACTACGTGTTAATAATTCGTGCATCACGGCCTTTTTCTCTCTTCTCAGACAATGTATCCAGTATATTTCCCCAAAATGTTTTGAAAATCATTATGTAGGTGGGTGGCCATTGGGCTTAATGAGCGGCTTTTAGTAGTTTCTCGTTTGACGACTTACTCGTCAGTATCTCGGTATTTGGTCAGTCAATACGCAAATGTTGAGTTGATCGCTACAAGGAGGATATATATGAGGTGCGGTATATATGTGAGGTGCGCGCGATATAATCTCCTCCGCTTTTAATGGAGTATGGACATGTTTATTTAAAACGAATGTTATAATTATTGTATCTCAGTTGTTGTTTTTTTCCAATGTCCGTGTGTCCCACGTGCCGATGCCCAGACCAATAACCACGTGACACGATGTCGTTTGAAACCCCTGATGAAGAACTTTATTGCCGACACAGTCTTTACATAGAGACATGCCCCGGTGGAAGTCAGCGCAATAACAATAATACTTGCGACTCTCCACGGATAAGTGGTTACTTAAGCTGAATCCACGCGAGCTAGCATGATGTCGCGAGTACTCAGGGATAAATGGAAATATCTAAGCACTACAAGACCGATAGCCTGCATTTATAATGTGTGCAAAATACCCCTTAGGCTGGTGACCTCTCGAATGTCATTTGTTTACACATCAATCTAACAATGCTGAAACCGAACCGTTGACACCGCTGACTGTTGTAAAGTGTACACCACGAAATGCCAACGAAGTAAATATCACTCATTTCTGCTAAAGTGCACATCGCGGACGGCTGCAAAAGTGTGCATCACGGACGGCGGCTGAAGTGTACATCACGGACTGGAGCTAAAGTGTGCATCACGGACGGCTGCTGAAGTGTACATCACGGACGGCTGCTGAAGTGTACATCACGGACGGCTGCTGAAGTGTACATCAGGGACGGCTGCTGAAGTGTACATCACGGACGGCGGCTGAAGTGCACATCACGGACGGCTGCTAAAGTGTACATCAGGGACGACTGCTAAAGTGTACATCACGGGCGGCTGCTGAAGTGTACATCAGGGACGGCTGCTGAAGTGTGCATCACGGACGGCTGCTGAAGTGTGCATCACGGACGGCTGCTGAAGTGTACATCACGGACGGCTGCTGAAGTGTACATCAGGGACGGCTGCTGAAGTGTGCATCACGGACGGCTGCTGAAGTGTACATCACGGACGGCTGCTGAAGTGTACATCAGGGACGGCTGCTGAAGTGTACATCACGGACGGCGGCTGAAGTGCACATCAGGGACGACTGCTAAAGTGTACATCACGGGCGGCTGCTGAAGTGTACATCAGGGACGGCTGCTGAAGTGTGCATCACGGACGGCTGCTGAAGTGTACATCACGGACTGGAGCTAAAGTGTGCATCACGGACGGCTGCTGAAGTGTACATCACGGACGGCTGCTGAAGTGTACATCACGGACGGCTGCTGAAGTGTACATCAGGGACGGCTGCTGAAGTGTACATCACGGACGGCTGCTGAAGTGTACATCACGGACTGGAGCTAAAGTGTACATCAGGGACGACTGCTAAAGTGTACATCACGGACGGCTGCTGAAGTGTACATCACGGACGGCTGCTGAAGTGTACATCAAGGACGGCTGCTGAAGTGTACATCACGGACGGCGGCTGAAGTGCACATCACGGACGGCTGCTAAAGTGTACATCAGGGACGACTGCTAAAGTGTACATCACGGGCGGCTGCTGAAGTGTACATCACGGACGGCTGCTGAAATGTACATCAGGGACGGCTGTAAAAGTGTACATCAGCGACGGCGGCTCAAGTGTACATCAGCGACGGCGGCTCAAGTGTACATCAGGGACGGCTGTATCTTTACCACGTGAATTAAGGTGGGAAAAAGCTCGATAAGTAACTCCCTTCCTATTCTTTCGTTGCAGTGAAATGGTATAAACTCACTCACCTTGATTGAGACGTGAAGTGTGTGATTCGGGCTAAAACACTTACTCCTTGCAGAATTGAGGGAAGCCGTAACAAGCGTGAACGTCTGCACCCGCAGGTCACATGGTTAGGTCACATGTCGCTCGCCACTACTTCGCATAAGAATTTGAATTCATTGATTTGACAATGAACAAATCAGTCGACCACGAGATAAAGGATAGGGAAAGCGTAGAAAGAGAAAGAGAAAGGCCATGTCAAAGGTTTTTGACGAAAGGAATCAATGCCATTTTCCTAAACACCATTACTACAAGTTTTCTATAATACATTTCCCTTTAGGTTGTAACTTGCCTAATAGCATTAGCAAACTTATATTATTTCATCTTGAGGTGAAGGCATTAAATATCAGCAAGCTGTATTGACCTAGCGAAACTTCCACTTCACACAGCGTCAGTATCGAAGCATAACTGGTCAGTTGTACCACCAGGTAGCGCCCTGTGACGTGCGGCTGGTCGCACGTGAAGAGTTGTTTCCGGTGATTCAGCGTCCCAGCGTGGAACGTGCAGACCTCGTAGTTCAATGGGTCGACGATAGGCGGCGCCTCCACCGGCGATGACTCACTGACACCGATGTAAAAATCGTGGAGTTCTTCGCCTACAACATGGACACACAAATTGCCGTATGCTGAACAGTTAATAGCATTATCTAGCAGTTAATGGTTGTGAGGTTAGAACGATAATCACTAAATGACATGCCATCCACACCTCGTCCTGCCCGCAGCCTCTCCTAGACAATCAGTTAAAATTCAGTTTTAAATTATCGTCCTACTATTTTAGGAAAGTGCCTGAATTAGTCCCCCCCCCCCGCTCCCCCCCCCCCCCCTCATCCTTCGTCTCTCGGCACAACAAGGTATGTGGCGACTGCAGCAGACGTTGCAATCCGATGACTAGGTGAACAGGACTATATGGGTGTCATTCCCCGCCACAACGATGTGGGACAACTGTTGCCGCTACGAGCAAACACAGGTCACACAAAAGTGTAACCGGTTGCATTGTGAAAAGCAACATTTTTTGCTTGCCAGGTTGTAACTCATTTGCAAGTGCACAGTCCAGAGTTTATCGATGCCATTGTAGACTATACTATTGTTATATTGATCGATAATTCATTTCATCCATTTTACCCTAGATTATCAATCGACAAACCTCGTTGATGGCCGAACAACATAGTTTCAGGCAGAATAAATGTAAGTCGGCGTATGGCGTGTATCGAGTTAGCCGCAATATATTAAACAAACTGTCAAACGGTCAACTGTTTTGGCTGAAAGTGGGCAAACCCATCATTCACTTACCGCAGCAGTCGCCCCTGTTGAGGAGAGTCACGGCAGCGAGCGTCACTGGTTTTCCCATGTCCACCGCCCACCAGGGACGATCCCCTCTATTCGTCTGGCTGCACTGGGCGGGGATCGTTGACTAGACGACGCCGTCCACCCCTAAGCTGGCGGGATTCGGACCTGAAGGTCCCTGCCAGGTGGGGCGCCCACGAGCCACGTTCACCAACACGCCTGCCGCGGTCAAACCAAGAGCGGTTAGCCAACTTGTGTATCAAAGATACGGTCCGGGTTGCATTAGACAAACTAATATTCGACGACTGTTGTCAGCTGTTTGCGTTTCCAAAGCACATATCTCTTCCTCCGGTAGCCCAATGAAGAAGAATGGAATAAAATGTTTTCTAGGAATTCAAAAAGGACAGTGTTATAGTTGTGATGGTAATGAAAATATCAATCGTCTAGCCACGCACTCGAGTAGGCCTATACCTCAACCTCAAAGAGAATCAAGGAATCGGTGCTGGCAGCTGTAGTGTCTATCTGCATCACCAGGCAGCAGACACGATCAGGGTTGCATTAAACAAAGCCATACGACACTGAAGGCCGACAGTTGTCTTAAGATGCATCCGCGTCGCAGTGGAACTAGGGAGTTTGAAATATAAAGCGCTTCAGAATTGAATAGAAGATATGTTCACTAGGAGTTGAGACAGTGATGGCCATAACAAATGGCCCGGGCACTAACCAGAGTAAACCTCAACTTCACAAAGAGTCAAGGTCCCGGCGCTGGCTGTTAGCTGCACCACCAGGTAGCGCCCGTAGACCGGGGCGTTGGTGGTGTAAAGGAAGGTCTCGAGGTTGGTGGGCACCCCGGGGTGGAAGGCAAACACCTCGTAGCTGGGACCCGCGGTGGTCGGGGCGCTGTCCGCCGCGGACGTGTTGGTCAGACCCACGTAGAAGCCATGAAGACGGTCGGCTGAAAGATGTGTGCGATACTTTTGGGTATGATATTGAGCAACTATTATACACGGTATATATATATATATGTCTATATGTCATAACAAACATTTTAGCATGCATACGAACTGAGAATGGAACATGATTACCTATATACTGAAACGTTTCTATTTGGACTAAGTAATGTGATACGCAGACGCACTGATCTAGTTGTATACCGGTATAACGAGCGTTTTGACAATAGATGTCTTTTTGTTGAAATAGTCATTAATCAGTATTTGCAATATAAATTATTCGTATTTACATAGATACATGCTCACTATATACACTCTATATATGTTCCATACATGATGAAATACCACACTATTCACAATATAAACAGTTGATACAACATAGGCACATTATATTAAGCATTAAAGAAATGATAATCGTCATATTCACCAGGCCTTGACCATAGATAATTTGTTCGAATAAACGTAATTTGATATCGTTAGCCACTCTAGCTGGAGCTTCCTTACCGCAGCAGTCTCCCCGGTTGACGATGACGACGGTGGGGACCGGTTGGGAGGTGCCCAGGTCAACCTGCCACCAGGGGTCGAATTCCTCTTTCGTGTGAGAACAGGAAGTGTAGTTAGGGTCAGGATTGCCGCCAACCGCTCTGCTGCTCCCAAACCCAATGTCAACACTTGATTGACTACTCGGTCGTTGAAGGGCCAAGTTCTCTAACCCTGTGTGCGAGTGACATAGAACAGACATTTCGATAATTCATGCCTGAAGTACAGCAGTACTTCTGATATTAGTGACAGCAAAGCCATGGATATCAGTCCGTATCAGACGTATCGAAACCACTAATTGTTCCACATATACAGTCGCAGAAATCCAAAACATTCTCAAATTAACCAAATCATACAATTGAAACAAAATATACAATTTGCAAAATTACATAATTTGCTAAATTATGCAATTAACAAAATTATACTAATACATTCGAGGAATTTTACTTGGTTTAAGTCCGTAAAATGTTACCTAAAACTTAAGTACTCATTATTAAAGGAATCTACCACAACCAATAATCTAGTCATGGATTTTCATCCCGGTAAATTCGCAGCATTAACTTCATAGTACATTCGAAACTGTTGAGTCTGGTACACGATATCTTACCAGAGATCTTCGTGACCCGTAAAAAGGTCAGTGTTGTAACCATGAGGACGAGCGAACCCACCGCCATCTTGTGGCACATCCACGGCCTGAGGAACCAGAGTCTATCCCACCGGAAGTCCTGTCCACGTCTACCTCGCCTAGAGACTGTGGATGAACCGATGTCATCTACAACATCTGTTGTGACTGAATCGTTAGCCTTTATACCATGCATGCGTGCTTACAATACACGTCATTGATTGTAAGCTATTAAACATAATTTAACCTGTTTTTTATGTTCAGCTTGCTATTTACGCACAATACAGTGCTGTTTCGGCCACTCAGCTACATGCATTCATCACTAGTCGGATCAGTTGATGTCATTCCCTTAACAAATATTATAGGATAATTCCCCCTGCCACGCCAGATGTATACAATATGGCTGGGTGGGCTGTGTGAGTGCATTGGCGACCCACGCCTAAAGCGAATGCGCCCTGGCGACTAGTCTGCTCCACGAACTCCCCTCGCCGAGGAGAGTTCGTCACTGCCCAATGTGTGCAAGGCTGTCATTGGCTGCGGGCCGGGATCCGAGACCCCGCCATATCGCGCATTCTCGTTGGCTGATCGATATTTACCGGGGGGGGGGGCCCTTTCGAAAGTGTCGTGCAGATGAAAAGTAAACACTGCCACTGGTAAACGAATGAAATAAATTCCTTGAGATTATTCTCACTTTGACAGAATTGTATTGCACATTTCGATCTATGGAGAGTCAAGCATGCATTTCATATATTTAAAACAAAATTACAGTGTTTATGGGCGGCGATACGTTGAAAGACAGCAACTGTCCTGACAAAGCTAACGGCAAAGGAGAATTCAAACTGATCAGCAGATCTCATTAATCTGTTACCCAAATAGTAACAGGATAGTGATACATAAGGTAGACATCCACGACCATGTTAGACTGTTTAATAATTTGTTAAAATGCGTTATAATCTGTGATTCATGTAAGCTAATAAAATATAAGTTGGGTGGGGGGGGTATCTTTTCCGACCTCCGTGATTGGCATCCAGGAATTCTGGGAGATTCGCGATCAGCTGTTGTGTAATTTATGGCGATCGTTATCCGTACAATTCCGCGATTCGCGAGGGGATACCCCCCCCCCCCAGCCCCCTATAAGCTACAGTCTAGTAAGCTGTGCTGTAGTCAACCAGATTCAATGACAAAGTAATATATGTTGATTCTGAGTAACTCATGACCAGAATGGGGAGAGGGCGGGAAGGGTAATCTACCCGGGCGAGATGACCCTTCTGTGTCTAAATGAAGGTTTACAAAATTACATCTTTTTATTTTACTTTTCAATTTATTATCATTGTTTTTTTCCGTCAATAAAATACTTTCATGCTAAGATTTCCATAGTCTACATGTAACCAGGTGTAACCTAATAATAAATCAAATTCATAATTAATTATGTTTATATTATTAATTTTTCTTACAAATGAGGTAAAAAATTGTAATAATTACCCAGGGAGGCTGACACTGTTATACGAATCTGGTGGGTGGTGTCGCGGGTGCCCCTTGATGCTGGAGGAGGGGACACTTAAGATGAAAAATAGAGCGGATATTTTAAACTTGCAACGGGGTGAGGGGGTTATTCCAAGAAAATGGTGCGTTGTCCCAATAAACCAATGATTCAAAATTTGACGGTTTAATGGACGGGAACCAGTGAAAGAAGGCTTCAATATTGTATCAGACACGAAGAAGCGCTCATGGCTGGGACAGGTTGGTTGGTTGGTTGGTTATTCAGGACGCTTTACCCACTTTTGGTCATATCGCGTCAATGGGAGAAGGAAGGGAGAGTGGAGCCATGTTCCCGGGGGTAACCCTCTACTCTTTATGAAGAAAGACATGGGATCTTTATCCTGCGACCACACAGACATGGCCACAGCGGGGCTCGAACCACCGACCCACGCGCCGTTAGGCTCTCAGGTGACCAGAGCACTCAATGCGAGCGCTCTAGCGCTCTAGTAGAATTATCTACGGAAGACTGTGAAGTATAGAGGTAGTATAGTGTTCAACGAATGGTGCAATAGAATAAATTTCAACGCCGATTCAATAGAAGTGTATAAACGAGAGCTCAGATCAAAGATATTTGTCCATCCCCAAAATCCATGAAGTGCTGACTTACCATGCAATAAGCCTTTTCTGTTGTATTTATTTGTTTTGTTCTTTTTTTCCCATGATTTGTATCCAGTCTAGCTGATATGTGAATATTATGAAGTATTTTGTATGAGCTCTGCAGCTAATAAGCCTTGCTTCTGCTGCTGTTAATTTGTTGAATGTTACTGCCATTTGATGTAACAGTTGTATAAGCTTGTCAAACAACTGTAACTGATTTAATAGAACAATAAACCGATTCAATTCAATTCAATTCAATAGCCCACTGAGCTGTCGCGCCGGCCCCCATGGCTGGGACAGACCTAAAAGGTTGGCACATGCAAGATGTATTCAGATTGGCATGTTGCGTTCATCGAAGGAGAAGCAGGCTTTATATGTTTTTCTACATATCGTCCAATAGACGGTACTTGCTCGTCGTAGGCCACATTGTTAGCAAACTATTCAGAAGTTTTCTTTATGTATTTGCGCTGTGTTGAAAATGTCCGCGTGTCCCACGGGCCAATGTCCAGAACAATAACATGGTCACAAATAGTGACACATTGTCGTTTGAAACTCTGATGTTGAACTTTATTGCCGACATACCTTCTACAACACAATATGTGTCTCGAATGACATTGGTACACACATCAATCTCCCAAAGCTAAACTCAAATCAGACCGCTGACACTTTAGACCGCTGTAAAGTGTACACCACCGAATGCCTATGCAGTAAATATCACTAATTGCTACACAAGTGTACAACACCGACGGTTGCAGAAGTGTACATCGCGGACTGCTGCTGAAGAGTACACCACGGACTGGAGCTGAAGTGTACATTACGGGCTAGTGATAATGTGTCAAGCGGCCTAGAATTGCTTCTGACAGTCAGACCGGCTCCGGGCCTGGGTGTTCGTGGTGGCGCCGCCATGGAGGCATAAGTTGAGGATAAAACACAATGGCCGATCGAGCGCGAAGTGAAATTGTTCGTTCGACAGTGAAATGTTGATTTAAATTTTATGCAGTCATCTGGCCTAAATGAGCGCGAATCGTCTCCCCACACTTCGATTTCTCTCAATGATGACATATGTTATCTAAAAAAAAGTCAGGCTGACAAGTGGGTGTTTTAGTCTAGATGGGAAAACAGGCTTGTTGGACAGCGACCAAGTGCGATGAGTTCAGTCGTCTCAATGCCACCTGTCTTGCGAAAGTAACGTTTTGTTTTCAGGCTAAGTTCAGCATAGCTCCGGCATTGCGTCGCACAGTAGTCGCTAAAATATATTGTCATTATTTCTTGAACAGGGAGATCAGCGCTGCAACTATGACCACGACCCACAAGACCACCATATTGGCAGAGCAGCCCGTCCCCCAGTCAGTGGAAGGGGTATTTATGCAAGCGTCTTTCTGGTTAAAACCGCTGGCCTCTATAAGTTTATTCACGGCTGAGCCGCATTCTTCAATACCACAATATTCGCTTGAACCGCGGCCCTCTACATCACAATTAGCGGCTAAACTGCAGGGGCGGATCTAGGAATTTGCCAAGGGGGGGTTGCTCTCTGAAAAAAACTTGCGACCTGGGGTGGGGGGGGCGTGTTCAGTGTATATTCAGTTCCCAAGGGAGGGGGTTGCTCTTTGAAGACTTGGGACTTTACCATGTATGTTAACATGTATGTTGTATGTTCTGGTTCCCAAGGGGGGGGGGGGTGCAAACAGACCTAAAAGGTTGGCACATGCAAGATGTATTCAGATTGGCATGTTGCGTTCATCGAAGGAGAAGCAGGCTTTATATGTTTTTCTACATATCGTCCAATAGACGGTACTTGCTCGTCGTAGGCCACATTGTTAGCAAACTATTCAGAAGTTTTCTTTATGTATTTGCGCTGTGTTGAAAATGTCCGCGTCTCCCACGGGCCAATGTCCAGAACAATAACATGGTCACAATTAGTGACACATTTTCGTTAGAAACTCTGATGTTGAACTTTATTGCCGACATACCTTCTACAACACAATATGTGTCTCGAATGACATTGGTACACACATCAATCTCCCAAAGCTAAACTCAAATCAGACCGCTGACACTTTAGACCGCTGTAAAGTGTACACCACCGAATGCCTATGCAGTAAATATCACTAATTGCTACACAAGTGTACAACACCGACGGTTGCAGAAGTGTACATCGCGGACTGCTGCTGAAGTGTACACCACGGACTGGAGCTGAAGTGTACACTACGGGCTAGTGATAATGTGTCAAGCGGCCTAGAATTGCTTCTGACAGTCAGACCGGCTCCGGGCCTGCGTGTTCGTGGTGGCGCCGCCATGGAGGCATAAGTTGAGGATAAAACACAATGGCCGATCGAGCGCGAAGTGAAATTGTTCGTTCGACAGTGAAATGTTGATTTAAATTTTATGCAGTCATCTGGCCTAAATGAGCGCGAATCGTCTCCCCACACTTCGATTTCTCTCAATGATGACATATGTTATCTAAAAAAAAGTCAGGCTGACAAGTGGGTGTTTTAGTCTAGATGGGAAAACAGGCTTGTTGGACAGCGACCAAGTGCGATGAGTTCAGTCGTCTCAATGCCACCTGTCTTGCGAAAGTAACGTTTTGTTTTCAGGCTAAGTTCAGCATAGCTCCGGCATTGCGTCGCACAGTAGTCGCTAAAATATATTGTCATTATTTCTTGAACAGGGAGATCAGCGCTGTAACTATGACCACGACCCACAAGACCACCATATTGGCAGAGCAGCCCGTCCCCCAGTCAGTGGAAGGGGTATTTATGCAAGCGTCTTTCTGGTTAAAACCGCTGGCCTCTATAAGTTTATTCACGGCTGAGCCGCATTCTTCAATACCACAATATTCGCTTGAACCGCGGCCCTCTACATCACAATTAGCGGCTAAACTGCAGGGGCGGATCTAGGAATTTGCCAAGGGGGGGTTGCTCTCTGAAAAAAACTTGCGACCTGGGGTGGGGGGGGCGTGTTCAGTGTATATTCAGTTCCCAAGGGAGGGGGTTGCTCTTTGAAGACTTGGGACTTTACCATGTATGTTAACATGTATGTTGTATGTTCTGGTTCCCAAGGGGGGGGGGTGCAAACAGACCTAAAAGGTTGGCACATGCAAGATGTATTCAGATTGGCATGTTGCGTTCATCGAAGGAGAAGCAGGCTTTATATGTTTTTCTACATATCGTCCAATAGACGGTACTTGCTCGTCGTAGGCCACATTGTTAGCAAACTATTCAGAAGTTTTCTTTATGTATTTGCGCTGTGTTGAAAATGTCCGCGTCTCCCACGGGCCAATGTCCAGAACAATAACATGGTCACAATTAGTGACACATTTTCGTTAGAAACTCTGATGTTGAACTTTATTGCCGACATACCTTCTACAACACAATATGTGTCTCGAATGACATTGGTACACACATCAATCTCCCAAAGCTAAACTCAAATCAGACCGCTGACACTTTAGACCGCTGTAAAGTGTACACCACCGAATGCCTATGCAGTAAATATCACTAATTGCTACACAAGTGTACAACACCGACGGTTGCAGAAGTGTACATCGCGGACTGCTGCTGAAGTGTACACCACGGACTGGAGCTGAAGTGTACACTACGGGCTAGTGATAATGTGTCAAGCGGCCTAGAATTGCTTCTGACAGTCAGACCGGCTCCGGGCCTGCGTGTTCGTGGTGGCGCCGCCATGGAGGCATAAGTTGAGGATAAAACACAATGGCCGAGCGAGCGCGAAGTGAAATTGTTCGTTCGACAGTGAAATGTTGATTTAAATTTTATGCAGTCATCTGGCCTAAATGAGCGCGAATCGTCTCCCCACACTTCGATTTCTCTCAATGATGACATATGTTATCTAAAAAAAAGTCAGGCTGACAAGTGGGTGTTTTAGTCTAGATGGGAAAACAGGCTTGTTGGACAGCGACCAAGTGCGATGAGTTCAGTCGTCTCAATGCCACCTGTCTTGCGAAAGTAACGTTTTGTTTTCAGGCTAAGTTCAGCATAGCTCCGGCATTGCGTCGCACAGTAGTCGCTAAAATATATTGTCATTATTTCTTGAACAGGGAGATCAGCGCTGTAACTATGACCACGACCCACAAGACCACCATATTGGCAGAGCAGCCCGTCCCCCAGTCAGTGGAAGGGGTATTTATGCAAGCGTCTTTCTGGTTAAAACCGCTGGCCTCTATAAGTTTATTCACGGCTGAGCCGCATTCTTCAATACCACAATATTCGCTTGAACCGCGGCCCTCTACATCACAATTAGCGGCTAAACTGCAGGGGCGGATCTAGGAATTTGCCAAGGGGGGGTTGCTCTCTGAAAAAAACTTGCGACCGGGGGTGGGGGGGGGGCGTGTTCAGTGTATATTCAGTTCCCAAGGGGGGGGGGTGCTCTTTGAAGACTTGGGACTTTACCATTTATGTTAACATGTATGTTGTATGTTCTGGTTCCCAAGGGGGTGGGGGGGGGGTGCAACACCCCTAACCCCCCCCCTCCCTAGATCCGCCCCTGAACTGCTCTTCCATATGCCATAAAAGTTTATTCAGTGCAGAACCGATACCCTCTATGTCACAATACATTGGCTTTTTCACCAGCATGGACTACATTTATCATTTATCGGACCAGTTCATTATATTATTCGCGACAGAGACGTTTCCGTTCCACCTGGTATATACAACATAAACCATAAGACCATGACTACAACACCGACGTTATACAATACAGACCATAGAAGCGTCGTTACCAAGGATCGCCGAGAACAGACGCCCACGGCCCATTCGCTACTCGTGAATTATTCACCAATGCTCGCAACTCTCTCCATGTAAAGCGAGCAACGCAAAGTAAACTTAGCGAACTACTTAACTTAGTCGAGCGCGTTCAGCACCGCCTCACATCGCTCTGTGGGGTAATTTAGAAAGCGGTATCCTTTTGTCATGAAGATAGCACGTTTTTCCAATAAATCGATGATTCGAGGAATCGAAAAAAATTACGCCTGTGGGCAACATTGAATATATGATGGCGAAGCACTGTCGCTGACGGTTGGCCAGCGCAAGAAGGTCTACATATTGTATAAAATACGAGGAATCGCTCATGGCTGGGACAGAACTGAAAGGCTGGCCCATTTTAGTGTCACGTTACGTTCGTCACGGAAAAAAACCGTTGTCATTTGCTTCCCTACATATCGACCAAAGTAGCCGTCTGCAACATCCGGTGGTTGTTCCTCCCACGTCATATTGTTGCCAAGTGTCCCAGTAGATGGACGCACAATTTTTCAGTTCACTGCGAAATGGCTCTCAGGGGGGGGGCTCACTACTGCGAGTTGGAGAAGCTAGAGGGGGTGGGGATGCAATTGTTGCATTAAGCCGCCTTGCGGTAATCGATAATGAAACCACGAAAATGGTTTTCCCGTGTTTGCATTGAATAACTTATGAACGTCAATGCCGTGCGTCACATCACGGCGCTGTCTATTTTACAGTTCCTAATTTGTGTACATCTCATCCAGGAGAGCTTCGCAGTAATACGTCCATCCGGTATGAACTCCCATGCTATCCGGGCTCTTCCAGCCGCCAATATATCTCCTGTCCTTCGATTCTCTCTCTCTCACTTCTCCTCCAGCACATCCGTTGCAACTTACCTTCTTCGTCCTTGCACGCAAACTCGCTTCCAGGATTCCCCAACCACCCCTCCTTTTCTAAAATGTTCTTTCTTACCCTCTTCTGGCGCTCTCGTTCCTCCCTTAGCCTCTCATGGCGCTCTTGTTCCTCCCTTAGCCTCTCATGGCGCTCTCGTTCCTCCCTTAGCCTCTCATGGCGCTTTCATTCATCCCTTAGCCTCTCATGGCGCTCTCGTTCCTCCTTAGCCTGTTGTGGCGCTCTCGTTCCTCCTTTATCCTCTTCTGACGCTCTCGTTCCTCCCGTAGCCTCTCATGGCGCTCTCGTTCCTCCCGTAGCCTCTCATGGCGCTCTCGTTCCTCCCCTGCCTCTCATGGCGCTCTCGTTCTTCCCTTAGCCTCTTCTGGCGCACTCGTTCCTCCCCTAGCCTCTCATGGCGCTCTCGTTCCTCCTTATCCTCTCGTGGCGCTCTCGTTCCTCCCTTAGCCTCTCATGGCGCTACCGTTCCTCCCTTAGCCTCTTCTGGCGCTCTCGTTCCTCCCTTAGCCTCTCATGGCGCCCTTGTTCCTCCGTTAGGCTCTCATGGCGCTCTCGTTCCTCCCTTAGCCTCTCATGGCGCTCTCGTTCCTCCGTAGCCTCTCGCGGCGCTCTCGTTCCTCCCTTAGCCTCTCATGGCGCTCTCGTTCCTCCCTTAGCCTCTCATGGCGCTCTCGTTCCTCGCTTAGCCTCTCATGGCGCTCTCGTTCCTCCCTTAGCCCCTCATGGCGCTCTCGTTCCTCCCTTACCCTCTCGTGGCGCTCTCGTTCCTCCCTTAGCCTGTCATGGCGCTCTCGTTCCTCCTTAGCCTCTCAGAGCGCTCTAGTTCCTCCCTTAGCCTCTCATGGCGCTCTCGTTCCTCCCTTACCCTCTTCTGGCGCTCTCGTTCCTCCCTTAGCCTCTCATGGCGCTCTCGTTCCTCCCTTAGCCTCTCATGGCGCACTCGTTCCTCCCTTAGCCTCTCATGGCGCTCTCGTTCCTCCCTTACCCTCTCATGGCGCTCTCGTTCCTCAGTTAGCCTCTCATGGCGCCCTCGTTCCTCCCTTAGCCTCTCATGGCGCTATCGTTCCTCGCTTAGCCTCTCCTGGCGCTCTCGTTCCTCCCTTAGACTCTCATGGCGCTCTCGTTCCTCCCTTACCCTCTCGTGGCGCTCTCGTTCCTCCCTTAGCTTCTCATGGCGCTCTCGTTCCTCCTTAGCCTCTCAGGGCGCTCTAGTTCCTCCTTAGCCTCTCATGGCGCACTCGTTCCTCCCTTACCCTCTCATGGCGCTCTCGTTCCTCCCCTGCCTCTCATGGCGCTCTCGTTCTTCCCTTAGCCTCTTCTGGCGCACTCGTTCCTCCCCTAGCCTCTCATGGCGCTCTCGTTCCTCCTTATCCTCTCGTGGCGCTCTCGTTCCTCCCTTAGCCTCTCATGGCGCTACCGTTCCTCCCTTAGCCTCTTCTGGCGCTCTCGTTCCTCCCTTAGCCTCTCATGGCGCCCTCGTTCCTCCGTTAGGCTCTCATGGCGCTCTCGTTCCTCCCTTAGCCTCTCATGGCGCTCTCGTTCCTCCGTAGCCTCTCGCGGCGCTCTCGTTCCTCCCTTAGCCTCTCATGGCGCTCTCGTTCCTCCCTTAGCCTCTCATGGCGCTCTCGTTCCTCGCTTAGCCTCTCATGGCGCTCTCGTTCCTCCCTTAGCCCCTCAGGGCGCTCTCGTTCCTCCCTTACCCTCTCGTGGCGCTCTCGTTCCTCCCTTAGCCTGTCATGGCGCTCTCGTTCCTCCTTAGCCTCTCAGAGCGCTCTAGTACCTCCCTTAGCCTCTCATGGCGCTCTCGTTCCTCCCTTACCCTCTTCTGGCGCTCTCGTTCCTCCCTTAGCCTCTCATGGCGCTCTCGTTCCTCCCTTAGCCTCTCATGGCGCACTCGTTCCTCCCTTAGCCTCTCATGGCGCTCTCGTTCCTCCCTTACCCTCTCATGGCGCTCTCGTTCCTCAGTTAGCCTCTCATGGCGCCCTCGTTCCTCCCTTAGCCTCTCATGGCGCTATCGTTCCTCGCTTAGCCTCTCCTGGCGCTCTCGTTCCTCCCTTAGACTCTCATGGCGCTCTCGTTCCTCCCTTACCCTCTCGTGGCGCTCTCGTTCCTCCCTTAGCTTCTCATGGCGCTCTCGTTCCTCCTTAGCCTCTCAGGGCGCTCTAGTTCCTCCTTAGCCTCTCATGGCGCACTCGTTCCTCCCTTACCCTCTCATGGCGCTCTCGTTCCTCCCTTAGCCTCTCATGGCGCTACCGTTCCTCCCTTAGCCTCTTCTGGCGCTCTCGTTCCTCCCTTAGCCTCTCATGGCGCCCTCGTTCCTCCGTTAGGCTCTCATGGCGCTCTCGTTCCTCCCTTAGCCTCTCATGGCGCTCTCGTTCCTCCGTAGCCTCTCGCGGCGCTCTCGTTCCTCCCTTAGCCTCTCATGGCGCTCTCGTTCCTCCCTTAGCCTCTCATGGCGCTCTCGTTCCTCGCTTAGCCTCTCATGGCGCTCTCGTTCCTCCCTTAGCCCCTCAGGGCGCTCTCGTTCCTCCCTTACCCTCTCGTGGCGCTCTCGTTCCTCCCTTAGCCTGTCATGGCGCTCTCGTTCCTCCTTAGCCTCTCAGAGCGCTCTAGTACCTCCCTTAGCCTCTCATGGCGCTCTCGTTCCTCCCTTACCCTCTTCTGGCGCTCTCGTTCCTCCCTTAGCCTCTCATGGCGCTCTCGTTCCTCCCTTAGCCTCTCATGGCGCACTCGTTCCTCCCTTAGCCTCTCATGGCGCTCTCGTTCCTCCCTTACCCTCTCATGGCGCTCTCGTTCCTCAGTTAGCCTCTCATGGCGCCCTCGTTCCTCCCTTAGCCTCTCATGGCGCTATCGTTCCTCGCTTAGCCTCTCCTGGCGCTCTCGTTCCTCCCTTAGACTCTCATGGCGCTCTCGTTCCTCCCTTACCCTCTCGTGGCGCTCTCGTTCCTCCCTTAGCTTCTCATGGCGCTCTCGTTCCTCCTTAGCCTCTCAGGGCGCTCTAGTTCCTCCTTAGCCTCTCATGGCGCACTCGTTCCTCCCTTACCCTCTCATGGCGCTCTCGTTCCTCAGTTAGCCTCTCATGGCGCCCTCGTTCCTCCCTTAGCCTCTCATGGCGCTATCGTTCCTCGCTTAGCCTCTCCTGGCGCTCTCGTTCCTCCCTTAGACTCTCATGGCGCTCTCGTTCCTCCCTTACCCTCTCGTGGCGCTCTCGTTCCTCCCTTAGCTTCTCATGGCGCTCTCGTTCCTCCTTAGCCTCTCATGGCGCTCTAGTTCCTCCTTAGCCTCTCATGGCGCTCTCGTTCCTCCCTTATCCTCTTCTGGCGCTCTCGTTCCTCCCCTAGCCTATCATGGCGCTCTCGTTCCTCCCTTAGCCTCTCATGGCGCTCTCGTTCCTCCCTCAGCCTCTCAGGGCGCTCTCGTTCCTCCCTTAGCCTCTCATGGCGCTCTCGTTCCTCCCTTAGCCTCTCGTGGCGCTCTCGTTCCTCCCTTAGCCTCTCATGGCGCTCTCGTTCCTCCTTAGCCTCTCAGAGCGCTCTAGTTCCTCCCTTAGCCTCTCATGGCGCTCTCGTTCCTCCCTTACCCTCTTCTGGCGCTCTCGTTCCTCCCTTAGCCTCTCATGGCGCTCTCGTTCCTGCCTTAGCCTCTCATGGCGCACTCGTTCCTCCCTTAGCCTCTCATGGCGCTCTCGTTCCTCCCTTACCCTCTCATGGCGCTCTCGTTCCTCAGTTAGCCTCTCATGGCGCCCTCGTTCCTCCCTTAGCCTCTCATGGCGCTATCGTTCCTCGCTTAGCCTCTCCTGGCGCTCTCGTTCCTCCCTTAGACTCTCATGGCGCTCTCGTTCCTCCCTTAGCTTCTCATGGCGCTCTCGTTCCTCCTTAGCCTCTCAGGGCGCTCTAGTTCCTCCTTAGCCTCTCATGGCGCACTCGTTCCTCCCTTACCCTCTCATGGCGCTCTCGTTCCTCCCCTGCCTCTCATGGCGCTCTCGTTCTTCCCTTAGCCTCTTCTGGCGCACTCGTTCCTCCCCTAGCCTCTCATGGCGCTCTCGTTCCTCCTTATCCTCTCGTGGCGCTCTCGTTCCTCCCTTAGCCTCTAATGGCGCTACCGTTCCTCCCTTAGCCTCTTCTGGCGCTCTCGTTCCTCCCTTAGCCTCTCATGGCGCCCTCGTTCCTCCCTTACCCTCTCGTGGCGCTCTCGTTCCTCCCTTAGCCTGTCATGGCGCTCTCGTTCCTCCTTAGCCTCTCAGAGCGCTCTAGTACCTCCCTTAGCCTCTCATGGCGCTCTCGTTCCTCCCTTACCCTCTTCTGGCGCTCTCGTTCCTCCCTTAGCCTCTCATGGCGCTCTCGTTCCTCCCTTAGCCTCTCATGGCGCACTCGTTCCTCCCTTAGCCTCTCATGGCGCTCTCGTTCCTCCCTTACCCTCTCATGGCGCTCTCGTTCCTCAGTTAGCCTCTCATGGCGCCCTCGTTCCTCCCTTAGCCTCTCATGGCGCTATCGTTCCTCGCTTAGCCTCTCCTGGCGCTCTCGTTCCTCCCTTAGACTCTCATGGCGCTCTCGTTCCTCCCTTACCCTCTGGTGGCGCTCTCGTTCCTCCCTTAGCTTCTCATGGCGCTCTCGTTCCTCCTTAGCCTCTCAGGGCGCTCTAGTTCCTCCTTAGCCTCTCATGGCGCACTCGTTCCTCCCTTACCCTCTCATGGCGCTCTCGTTCCTCAGTTAGCCTCTCATGGCGCCCTCGTTCCTCCCTTAGCCTCTCATGGCGCTATCGTTCCTCGCTTAGCCTCTCCTGGCGCTCTCGTTCCTCCCTTAGACTCTCATGGCGCTCTCGTTCCTCCCTTACCCTCTCGTGGCGCTCTCGTTCCTCCCTTAGCTTCTCATGGCGCTCTCGTTCCTCCTTAGCCTCTCAGGGCGCTCTAGTTCCTCCTTAGCCTCTCATGGCGCTCTCGTTCCTCCCTTATCCTCTTCTGGCGCTCTCGTTCCTCCCCTAGCCTATCATGGCGCTCTCGTTCCTCCCTTAGCCTCTCATGGCGCTCTCGTTCCTCCCTCAGCCTCTCAGGGCGCTCTCGTTCCTCCCTTAGCCTCTCATGGCGCTCTCGTTCCTCCCCTAGTCTCTCATGGCGCTCTTGCTCCTCAGTTAGCCTCTCATGGCGCTCTCGTTCCTCCCTTCGCCTCTTCTGGCGCTCTCGTTCCTCCCTTACCCTCTCATGGTGCTCTCGTTTCTCCCTTAGCCTCTCATGGCGCTCTCGTTCCTCTCTTAGCCTCTCGTGGCGCTCTCGTTCCTCCCTTAGCCTCTCATGGCGCTCTCGTTCCTCTCTTAGCCTCTCGTGGCGCTCTCGTTCCTCCCTTAGCCTCTCATGGCGCTCTCGTTCCTCTCTTAGCCTCTCGTGGCGCTCTCGTTTCTCCCTTAGCCTCTCATGGCGCTCTCGTTCCTCTCTTAGCCTCTCGTGGCGCTCTCGTTCCTCCCTTAGCCTCTCATGGCGCTCTCGTTCCTCTCTTAGCCGCTCATGGCGCTCTCGTTTCTCGCTTAGCCTCTCATGGCGGTCTCGTTCCTCCTTAGCCTCTCAGGGCGCTCTAGTTCCTCCTTAGCCTCTCATGGCGCACTCGTTCCTCCCTTAGCCTCTCATGGCGCTCTCGTTCCTCCCTTATCCTCTTCTGGCGCTCTCGTTCCTCCCCTAGCCTATCATGGCGCTCTAGTTCCTCCCTTAGCCTCTCATGGCGCTCTCGTTCCTCCCGTAGCCTCTCAGGGCGCTCTCGTTCCTCCCTTAGCCTCTCATGGCGCTCTCGTTCCTCCCTTAGCCTCTCATGGCGCTCTCGTTCCTCGTTTAGCCTCTCATGGCGCTCTCGTTCCTCCCTTAGCCTCTCATGGCGCTCTCGTTCCTCTCTTACCCTCTCGTGTCGCTCTCGTTCCTCCCTCAGCCTCTCATGGCGCTCTCGTTCCTCCTTAGCCTCTCAGGGCGCTCTAGTTCCTCCTTAGCCTCTCATGGCGCACTCGTTCCTTCCTTAGCCTCTCATGGCGCTCTCGTTCCTCCCTTAGCCTCTCATGGCGCTCTCGTTCTTCCCTTCGCCTCTTATGGCGCTCTCGTTCCTCCCCTAGCCTCTCATGGCCCTCTCTTTCCTCTCTTACCCTCTCATGGCGCTCTCGTTCCTCCCTTAGCCTCTCATGGCGCCCTCGTTCCTCCCTCAGCCTCTCATAGCGCTCTCGTTCCTTCCTTAGCCTCTCATGGCGCTCTCGTTCCTCCCTTCGCCTCTCATGGCGATCTTGTTCCTCCCTTCGCCTCTCATGGCGCTCTCGTTCCCCCCTCAGCCTCTCATGGCGCTCTCGTTCTTCCCTTAGCCCCTCATGGCGCTCTCGTTCCGCCCTTAGCCTCTCATGGCGCTCTCGTTCCTCCCTTAGCCTCTCATGGCGCTCTCGTTCTTCCCTTGACTTCTCATAGCGCTCTCGTTCCTCCTTTAACCTCTCATGGTGCTCTCGTTCCTCCCTTAGCCTCTTCTGGCGCTCTCGTTCCTCCCTCACCCCCGTCTGGCGCTCTCGTTCCTCCCTTAGCCTCTCATGGCGCTCTCGTTCCTCCCTTAGCCTCTCATGGCGGTCTCGTTCCTCGCTTAGCCTCTCATGACGCTCTCGTTCTTCCCTTAGCCTCTCTTGGCGCTCTCGTTCCTCCCTTCGCCTCTCATGGCGCCCTCGTTCCTCCCTTAGCCTCTCATGGCGCTCTCGTTCCCCCCTTAGCCTCTCATGGCGGTCTCGTTCCTCACTTAGCCTCTCATGGCGCTCTCTTTCCTCCCTTACCCTCTCATGGCGCTCTCGTTCCTCCCTTAGCCTCTTCTGGCGCTCTCGTTCCTCCCTTACCCTCTCATGGCGCTCTCATTCTTCCCTTAGCCTCTCATGGCGCTCTCGTTCCTCCCTTAGCCTCTCAGGGCGCTCTCGTTCCTCCCTTAGCCTCTCATGGCGCTCTCGTTCTTTCCTTAGCCTCTCATGGCGCTCTCGTTCCTCAGTTAGCCTCTCATGGCGCTCCCGTTCCTCCCTTAGCCTCTCATGGCGCTCTCGTTCCTCCCTTCGCCTCTTATGGCGCTCTCGTTCCTCCCCTAGCCTCTCATGGCGCTCTCTTTCCTCTCTTACCCTCTCATGGCGCTCTCGTTCCTCCCTTAGTCTCTCGTGGCGCTCTCGTTCATCCCTTAGCCTCTCATGGCGCCCTCGTTCTTCCCTTACCCTCCTCTGGCGCTCTCGTTCCTCCCTTAGCCTCTCATGGCGCACTCGTTCCTCCCTTAGCCTCTCATGGCGCTCTCGTTCCTCCCTTAGCCTCTCATGGCGCTCTCGTTCCTCGCTTAGCCTCTCATGGCGCTCTCGTTCCTCCCTTAGCCTCTCATGGCGCTCTCGTTCCTCTCTTAGCCTTTCGTGGCGCTCTCGTTCCTCCCTTAGCCTCTCATGGCGCTCTCGTTCCTCTCTTAGCCTCTCATGGCGCTCTCGTTCCTCGCTTAGCCTCTCATGGCGCTCTCGTTCCTCCCTTAGCCTCTAATGGCGCTCTCGTTCCTCCTTAGCCTCTCAGGGCGCTCTAGTTCCTCCTTAGCCTCTCATGGCGCACTCGTTCCTCCCCTAGCCTCTCATGGCGCTCTCGTTCCTCCCTTATCCTCTTCTGGCGCTCTCGTTCCTCCCCTAGCCTCTCATGGCGCTCTCGTTCCTCCCTTATCTTCTTCTGGCGCTCTCGTTCCTCCCCTAGCCTATCATGGCGCTCTCGTTCCTCCCCTAGCCTCTCATGGCGCTCTCGTTCCTCCTTAGCCCCTCATGGCGCTCTCGTTCCTCTCTTAGCCTCTCATGGCGCTCTCGTTCCTCGCTTAGCCTCTCATGGCGCTCTCGTTCCTCCCTTAGCCTCTAATGGCGCTCTCGTTCCTCCTTAGCCTCTCAGGGCGCTCTAGTTCCTCCTTAGCCTCTCATGGCGCACTCGTTCCTCCCCTAGCCTCTCATGGCGCTCTCGTTCCTCCCTTATCCTCTTCTGGCGCTCTCGTTCCTCCCTTAGCCCCTCATGGCGCTCTCGTTCCTCTCTTAGCCTCTCATGGCGCTCTCGTTCCTCGCTTAGCCTCTCATGGCGCTCTCGTTCCTCCCTTAGCCTCTAATGGCGCTCTCGTTCCTCCTTAGCCTCTCAGGGCGCTCTAGTTCCTCCTTAGCCTCTCATGGCGCACTCGTTCCTCCCCTAGCCTCTCATGGCGCTCTCGTTCCTCCCTTATCCTCTTCTGGCGCTCTCGTTCCTCCCCTAGCCTCTCATGGCGCTCTCGTTCCTCCCTTATCTTCTTCTGGCGCTCTCGTTCCTCCCCTAGCCTATCATGGCGCTCTCGTTCCTCCCCTAGCCTCTCATGGCGCTCTCGTTCCTCCTTAGCCTCTCATGGCGCTCTCGTTCCTCCCTTACAATCTTCTGGCGCTCTCGTTCCTCCCCTAGCCTCTCATGGCGCTCTCGTTCCTCCCTTCGCCTCTCATGGCGCTCTCGTTCCTCCCTGATCCCCTCATGGCGCTCTCGTTCCTCCCTCAGCCTCTCATGGCGCTCTCGTTCCTCCCTTCGCCTCTCATGGCGCTCTCGTTCTCCCCTCAGCCTCTCATGGCGCTCTCGTTCCTCCCTTCGCCTCTCATGGCGCTCTCGTTCCTCGCTTAGCCTCTCATGGCGCTCTCGTTCCTCCCTTAGCCTCTCATGGCGCTCTCGTTCCTCTCTTAGCCTTTCGTGGCGCTCTCGTTCCTCCCTTAGCCTCTCATGGCGCTCTCGTTCCTCTCTTAGCCTCTCATGGCGCTCTCGTTCCTCGCTTAGCCTCTCATGGCGCTCTCGTTCCTCCCTTAGCCTCTAATGGCGCTCTCGTTCCTCCTTAGCCTCTCAGGGCGCTCTAGTTCCTCCTTAGCCTCTCATGGCGCACTCGTTCCTCCCCTAGCCTCTCATGGCGCTCTCGTTCCTCCCTTATCCTCTTCTGGCGCTCTCGTTCCTCCCCTAGCCTCTCATGGCGCTCTCGTTCCTCCCTTATCTTCTTCTGGCGCTCTCGTTCCTCCCCTAGCCTATCATGGCGCTCTCGTTCCTCCCCTAGCCTCTCATGGCGCTCTCGTTCCTCCTTAGCCCCTCATGGCGCACTCGTTCCTCCCTTAGCCTCTCATGGCGCTCTCGTTCCTCCCTTACAATCTTCTGGCGCTCTCGTTCCTCCCCTAGCCTCTCATGGCGCTCTCGTTCCTCCCTTCGCCTCTCATGGCGCTCTCGTTCCTCCCTGATCCCCTCATGGCGCTCTCGTTCCTCCCTCAGCCTCTCATGGCGCTCTCGTTCCTCCCTTCGCCTCTCATGGCGCTCTCGTTCTCCCCTCAGCCTCTCATGGCGCTCTCGTTCCTCCCTTCGCCTCTCATGGCGTTCTTGTTCCCCCCTCAGCCTCTCATGGCGCACTCGTTCCCCCCTTAGCCTCTCATGGGGGTCTCGTTCCTCGCTTAGCCTCTCATGGCGCTCTCGTTCCTCCCTTAGCCTCTCATGACGCTCTCGTTCTTCCCTTAGCCTCTCATGGCGCTCTCGTTCCTCCCTTCGCCTCTCATGGCGCCCTCGTTCCTCCCTTAGCCTCTCATGGCGCTCTCGTTCCCCCCTTAGCCTCTCATGGCGGTCTCGTTCCTCACTTAGCCTCTCATGGCGCTCTCGTTCCTCCCTTAGCCTCCCATGGAGCTCTCGTTCCTCCCTTAGCCTCTCATGGCGCTCTCGTTCCTCCCTTACCCTCTCATGGCGCTCTCGTTCCTCCCTTACCCTCTCATGGCGCTCTTGTTCCTCCCTTACCCTCTCATGGCGCTCTCGTTCCTCCTCTACCCTCTCATGGCGCTCTCGTTCCTCCCTTCGCCTCTCATGTCGCTCCCGTTCTTCCCTTACCCTCTCATGGCGCTCTCGTTCCTCCCTTACCCTCTCATGGCGCTCTCGTTCCTCCCTTAGCCTCTCAAGGCGCTCTCGTTCCTCCCTTAGCCTCTCATAGCGCTCTCGTTCCTCCATTCGCCTCTCATGGCGCTCTCGTTCCTCCCTTACCCTCTCATGGCGCTCTCGTTCCTCCCTTAGCCTCTCATGGCGCCCTCGTTCCTCCCTCAGCCTCTCATAGCGCTCTCGTTCCTTCCTTAGCCTCTCATGGCGCTCTCGTTCCTCCCTTCGCCTCTCATGGCGCTCTCGTTCCTCCCTTCGCCTCTCATGGCGCTCTCGTTTCCCCCTCAGCCTCTCATGGCGCTCTCGTTCCTCCCTTAGCCTCTCATGGCGCCCTCGTTCCTCCCTCAGCCTCTCATATCGCTCTCTTTCCTTCCTTAGCCTCTCATGGCGCTCTCGTTCCTCCCTTCGCCTCTCATGGCGCTCTCGTTCCTCCCTCAGCCTCTCATGGCGCTCTCGTTCCTCCCTTCGCCTCTTATGGCGCTCTCGTTCTCCCCTCAGCCTCTCATGGCGCTCTCGTTCCTCCCTTCGCCTCTCATGGCGTTCTTGTTCCCCCCTCAGCCACTCATGGCGCTCTCGTTCCCCCCTTAGCCTCTCATGGCGGTCTCGTTCCTCGCTTAGCCTCTCATGGCGCTCTCGTTTCTCCCTTAGCCTCTCATGACGCTCTCGTTCTTCCCTTAGCCTCTCATGGCGCTCTCGTTCCTCCCTTCGCCTCTCATGGCGCCCTCGTTCCTCCCTTAGCCTCTCATGGCGCTCTCGTTCCCCCCTTAGCCTCTCATGGCGGTCTCGTTCCTCACTTAGCCTCTCATGGCGCTCTCGTTCCTCCCTTAGCCTCCCATGGAGCTCTCGTTCCTCCCTTAGCCTCTCATGGCGCTCTCGTTCCTCCCTTACCCTCTCATGGCGCTCTCGTTCCTCCTTTACCCTCTCATGGCGCTCTTGTTCCTCCCTTACCCTCTCATGGCGCTCTCGTTCCTCCTCTACCCTATCATGGCGCTCTCGTTCCTCCCTTCGCCTCTCATGTCGCTCCCGTTCTTCCCTTACCCTCTCATGGCGCTCTCGTTCCTCCCTTACCCTCTCATGGCGCTCTCGTTCCTCCCTTAGCCTCTCATGGCGCTCTCGTTCCTCCCTTAGCCTCTCATAGCGCTCTCGTTCCTCCATTCGCCTCTCATGGCGCTCTCGTTCCTCCCTTACCCTCTCATGGCGCTCTCGTTCCTCCCTTAGCCTCTCATGGCGCCCTCGTTCCTCCCTCAGCCTCTCATAGCGCTCTCGTTCCTTCCTTAGCCTCTCATGGCGCTCTCGTTCCTCCCTTCGCTTCTAATGGTGCTCTCGTTCCTCCCTTCGCCTCTCATGGCGCTCTCGTTCCCCCCTCAGCCTCTCATGGCGCTCTCGTTCCTCCCTTAGCCCCTCATGGCGCTCTCGTTCCGCCCTTAGCCTCTCATGGCGCTCTCGTTCCTCCCTTAACCTCTCATGGCGCTCTCGTTCTTCCCTTGACTTCTCATGGCGCTCTCGTTCCTCTTTTAACCTCTCATGGCGCTCTCGTTCCTCCCTTAGCCTCTTCTGGCGCTCTCGTTCCTCCCTCACCCCCGTCTGGCGCTCTCGTTCCTCCCCTAGCCTCTCATGGCGCTCTCGTTCCTCCCTTAGCCTCTCATGGCGGTCTCGTTCCTCGCTTAGCCTCTCATGACGCTCTCGTTCTTCCCTTAGCCTCTCATGGCGCTCTCGTTCCTCCCTTCGCCTCTCATGGCGCCCTCGTTCCTCCCTTAGCCTCTCATGGCGCTCTCGTTCCCCCCTTAGCCTCTCATGGCGGTCTCGTTCCTCACTTAGCCTCTCATGGCGCTCTCTTTCCTCCCTTACCCTCTCATGGCGCTCTCGTTCCTCCCTTAGCCTCTCATGGCGCTCTCGTTCCTCCCTTACCCTCTCATGGCGCTCTCATTCTTCCCTTAGCCTCTCATGGCGCTCTCGTTCCTCCCTTAGCCTCTCAGGGCGCTCTCGTTCCTCCCGTTGCCTCTCATGGCGCTCTCGTTCTTCCCTTAGCCTCTCATGGCGCTCTCGTTCCTCAGTTAGCCTCTCATGGCGCTCCCGTTCCTCCCTTAGTCTCTCATGGCGCTCTCGTTCCTCCCTGCGCCTCTTATGGTGCTCTCGTTCCTCCCCTAGCCTCTCATGGCGCTCTCTTTCCTCTCTTACCCTCTCATGGCGCTCTCGTTCCTCCCTTAGTCTCTCGTGGCGCTCTCGTTCATCCCTTAGCCTCTCATGGCGCCCTCGTTCTTCCCTTACTTTCCTCTGGCGCTCTCGTTCCTCCCTTAGCCTCTCATGACGCTCTCGTTCCTCCTTAGCCTCTCATGGCGCACTCGTTCCTCCCTTAGCCTCTCATGGCGCTCTTGTTCCTCCCTTAGCCTCTCATGGCGCTCTCGTTCCTCGCTTAGCCTCTCATGGCGCTCTCGTTCCTCCCTTAGGCTCTCATGGCGCTCTCGTTCCTCTCTTAGCCTTTCGTGGCGCTCTCGTTCCTCCCTTAGCCTCTCATGGCGCTCTCGTTCCTCTCTTAGCCTCTCATGGCGCTCTCGTTCCTCGCTTAGCCTCTCATAGCGCTCTCGTTCCTCCCTTAGCCTCTCATGGCGCTCTCGTTCCTCCTTAGCCTCTCATGGCGCTCTCGTTCCTCCCTTAGCCTCTCATGGCGCTCTCGTTCCTCCCTTAGCCTCTCATGGCGCTCTCGTTCCTCGCTTAGCCTCTCATGGCGCTCTCGTTCCTCCCTTAGCCTCTCATGGCGCTCTCGTTCCTCTCTTAGCCTTTCGTGGCGCTCTCGTTCCTCCCTTACCCTCTCATGGCGCTCTCGTTCCTCTCTTAGCCTCTCATGGCGCTCTCGTTCCTCCCTTAGCCTCTCATGGCGCTCTCGTTCCTCCTTAGCCTCTCATGGCGCACTCGTTCCTCCCTTAGCCTCTCATGGCGCTCTCGTTCCTCTCTTAGCCTCTCATGGCGCTCTCGTTCCTCGCTTAGCCTATCATGGCGCTCTCGTTCCTCGCTTAGCCTCTCATGGCGCTCTCGTTCCTCGCTTAGCCTCTCATGGCGCTCTCGTTCCTCTCTTAGCCTTTCGTGGCGCTCTCGTTCCTCCCTTAGCCTCTCATGGCGCTCTCGTTCCTCGCTTAGCCTCTCATGGCGCTCTCGTTCTTCCCTTAGCCTCTCATGGCGCTCTCGTTCCTCGCTTAGCCTCTCATGGCGCTCTCGTTCCTCCTTAGCCTCTCATGGCGCTCTCGTTCCTCCCTTAGCCTCTCATGGCGCTCTCGTTCCTCCCTTAGCCTCTCATGGCGCTTTCGTTCCTCGCTTAGCCTCTCATGGCGCTCTCGTTCCTCCCTTAGCCTCTCATGGCGCTCTCGTTCCTCTCTTAGCCTTTCGTGGCGCTCTCGTTCCTCCCTTAGCCTCTCATGGCGCTCTCGTTCCTCTCTTAGCCTCTCATGGCGCTCTCGTTCCTCCCTTAGCCTCTCATGGCGCTCTCGTTCCTCCTTAGCCTCTCATGGCGCACTCGTTCCTCCCTTAGCCTCTCATGGCGCTCTCGTTCCTCCCTTAGCCTCTCATGGCGCTCTCGTTCCTCTCTTAGCCTTTCGTGGCGCTCTCGTTCCTCGCTTAGCCTCTCATGGCGCTCTCGTTCCTCCCTTAGCCTCTCATGGCGCTCTCGTTCCTCGCTTAGCCTCTCATGGCGCTCTCGTTCCTCCCTTAGCCTCTCATGGCGCTCTCGTTCCTCCCTTAGCCTCTCATGGCGCTCTCGTTCCTCGCTTATACTCTCATGGCGCTCTCGTTCCTCCCTTAGCCTCTCATGGCGCTCTCGTTCCTCTCTTAGCCTTTCGTGGCGCTCTCGTTCCTCCCTTAGCCTCTCATGGCGCTCTCGTTCCTCTCTTAGCCTCTCATGGCGCTCTCGTTCCTCGCTTAGCCTCTCATGGCGCTCTCGTTCCTCCCTTAGCCTCTCATGGCGCACTCGTTCCTCGCTTAGCCTCTCATGGCGCTCTCGTTCCTCCCTTAGCCTCTCAGGGCGCTCTAGTTCCTCCTTAGCCTCTCATGGCGCACTCGTTCCTCCCCTAGCCTCTCATGGCGCTCTCGTTCCTCCCTTATCCTCTTCTGGCGCTCTCGTTCCTCCCCTAGCCTCTCATGGCGCTCTCGTTCCTCCCTTATCCTCTTCTGGCGCTCTCGTTCCTCCCCTAGCCTATCATGGCGCTCTCGTTCCTCCCTTAGCCTCTCATGGCGCTCTCGTTCCTCCCTTATAATCTTCTGGCGCTCTCGTTCCTCCCTTAGCCTCTCATGGCGCTCTCGTTCCTCCCTTAGCCTCTCATGGCGCTCTCGTTCCTCGCTTAGCCTCTCATGGCGCTCTCGTTCCTCCCTTAGCCTCTCATGGCGCTCTCGTTCCTCTCTTAGCCTTTCGTGGCGCTCTCGTTCCTCCCTTACCCTCTCATGGCGCTCTCGTTCCTCTCTTAGCCTCTCATGGCGCTCTCGTTCCTCCCTTAGCCTCTCATGGCGCTCTCGTTCCTCCTTAGCCTCTCATGGCGCACTCGTTCCTCCTTAGCCTCTCATGGCGCTCTCGTTCCTCCCTTAGCCTCTCATGGCGCTCTCGTTCCTCCTTAGCCTCTCATGGCGCTCTCGTTCCTCCTTAGCCTCTCATGGCGCACTCGTTCCTCCCTTAGCCTCTCATGGCGCTCTCGTTCCTCTCTTAGCCTCTCATGGCGCTCTCGTTCCTCCCTTAGCCTATCATGGCGCTCTCGTTCCTCGCTTAGCCTCTCATGGCGCTCTCGTTCCTCGCTTAGCCTCTCATGGCGCTCTCGTTCCTCTCTTAGCCTTTCGTGGCGCTCTCGTTCCTCCCTTAGCCTCTCATGGCGCTCTCGTTCCTCGCTTAGCCTCTCATGGCGCTCTCGTTCCTCCCTTAGCCTCTCATGGCGCTCTCGTTCCTCCCTTAGCCTCTCATGGCGCTCTCGTTCCTCGCTTATACTCTCATGGCGCTTTCGTTCCTCCCTTAGCCTCTCATGGCGCTCTCGTTCCTCTCTTAGCCTTTCGTGGCGCTCTCGTTCCTCCCTTAGCCTCTCATGGCGCTCTCGTTCCTCTCTTAGCCTCTCATGGCGCTCTCGTTCCTCGCTTAGCCTCTCATGGCGCTCTCGTTCCTCCCTTAGCCTCTCATGGCGCTCTCGTTCCTCGCTTAGCCTCTCATGGCGCTCTCGTTCCTCCCTTAGCCTCTCAGGGCGCTCTAGTTCCTCCTTAGCCTCTCATGGCGCACTCGTTCCTCCCCTAGCCTCTCATGGCGCTCTCGTTCCTCCCTTATCCTCTTCTGGCGCTCTCGTTCCTCCCCTAGCCTCTCATGGCGCTCTCGTTCCTCCCTTATCCTCTTCTGGCGCTCTCGTTCCTCCCCTAGCCTATCATGGCGCTCTCGTTCCTCCCTTAGCCTCTCATGGCGCTCTCGTTCCTCCCTTATAATCTTCTGGCGCTCTCGTTCCTCCTTAGCCTCTCATGGCGCTCTCGTTCCTCCCTTAGCCTCTCATGGCGCTCTCGTTCCTCCCTTAGCCTCTCATGGCGCTCTCGTTCCTCGCTTAGCCTCTCATGGCGCTCTCGTTCCTCCCTTAGCCTCTCATGGCGCTCTCGTTCCTCTCTTAGCCTTTCGTGGCGCTCTCGTTCCTCCCTTACCCTCTCATGGCGCTCTCGTTCCTCTCTTAGCCTCTCATGGCGCTCTCGTTCCTCCCTTAGCCTCTCATGGCGCTCTCGTTCCTCCTTAGCCTCTCATGGCGCACTCGTTCCTCCCTTAGCCTCTCATGGCGCTCTCGTTCCTCTCTTAGCCTCTCATGGCGCTCTCGTTCCTCCCTTAGCCTATCATGGCGCTCTCGTTCCTCGCTTAGCCTCTCATGGCGCTCTCGTTCCTCGCTTAGCCTCTCATGGCGCTCTCGTTCCTCTCTTAGCCTTTCGTGGCGCTCTCGTTCCTCCCTTAGCCTCTCATGGCGCTCTCGTTCCTCGCTTAGCCTCTCATGGCGCTCTCGTTCCTCCCTTAGCCTCTCATGGCGCTCTCGTTCCTCGCTTAGCCTCTCATGGCGCTCTCGTTCCTCCTTAGCCTCTCATGGCGCTCTCGTTCCTCCCTTAGCCTCTCATGGCGCTCTCGTTCCTCCCTTAGCCTCTCATGGCGCTCTCGTTCCTCGCTTAGCCTCTCATGGCGCTCTCGTTCCTCCCTTAGCCTCTCATGGCGCTCTCGTTCCTCTCTTAGCCTTTCGTAGCGCTCTCGTTCCTCCCTTAGCCTCTCATGGCGCTCTCGTTCCTCTCTTAGCCTCTCATGGCGCTCTCGTTCCTCCCTTAGCTTCTCATGGCGCTCTCGTTCCTCCTTAGCCTCTCATGGCGCACTCGTTCCTCCCTTAGCCTCTCATGGCGCTCTCGTTCCTCCCTTAGCCTCTCATGGCGCTCTCGTTCCTCTCTTAGCCTTTCGTGGCGCTCTCGTTCCTCCCTTAGCCTCTCATGGCGCTCTCGTTCCTCGCTTAGCCTCTCATGGCGCTCTCGTTCCTCCCTTAGCCTCTCATGGCGCTCTCGTTCCTCCCTTAGCCTCTCATGGCGCTCTCGTTCCTCGCTTATACTCTCATGGCGCTCTCGTTCCTCCCTTAGCCTCTCATGGCGCTCTCGTTCCTCTCTTAGCCTTTCGTGGCGCTCTCGTTCCTCCCTTAGCCTCTCATGGCGCTCTCGTTCCTCTCTTAGCCTCTCATGGCGCTCTCGTTCCTCGCTTAGCCTCTCATGGCGCTCTCGTTCCTCCCTTAGCCTCTCATGGCGCTCTCGTTCCTCGCTTAGCCTCTCATGGCGCTCTCGTTCCTCCCTTAGCCTCTCAGGGCGCTCTAGTTCCTCCTTAGCCTCTCATGGCGCACTCGTTCCTCCCCTAGCCTCTCATGGCGCTCTCGTTCCTCCCTTATCCTCTTCTGGCCCTCTCCTTCCTCCCCTAGCCTATCATGGCGCTCTCGTTCCTCCCTTAGCCTCTCATGGCGCTCTCGTTCCTCCCCTAGCCTCTCATGGCGCTCTCGTTCCTCCCTTCGCCTCTCATGGCGCTCTCGTTCCTCCCTGAGCCCCTCATGGCGCTCTCGTTCCTCCCTTAGCCTCTCATGGCGCTCTCGTTCCTCCCTTCGCCTCTCATGGCGCTCTCGTTCTCCCCTCAGCCTCTCATGGCGCTCTCGTTCCTCCCTTCGCCTCTCATGGCGTTCTTGTTCCCCCCTCAGCCACTCATGGCGCTCTCGTTCCCCCCTTAGCCTCTCATGACGGTCTCGTTCCTCGCTTAGCCTCTCATGGCGCTCTCGTTCCTCCCTTAGCCTCTCATGACGCTCTCGTTCTTCCCTTAGCCTCTCATGGCGCTCTCGTTCCTCCCTTCGCCTCTCATGGCGCCCTCGTTCCTCCCTTAGCCTCTCATGGCGCTCTCGTTCCCCCCTTAGCCTCTCATGGCGGTCTCGTTCCTCACTTAGCCTCTCATGGCGCTCTCGTTCCTCCCTTAGCCTCCCATGGAGCTCTCGTTCCTCCCTTAGCCTCTCATGGCGCTCTCGTTCCTCCCTTACCCTCTCATGGCGCTCTCGTTCCTCCCTTACCCTCTCATGGCGCTGTTGTTCCTCCCTTACCCTCTCATGTCGCTCCCGTTCTTCCCTTACCCTCTCATGGCGCTCTCGTTCCTCCCTTACCCTCTCATGGCGCTCTCGTTCCTCCCTTGGCCTCTCATGGCGCTCTCGTTCCTCCCTTAGCCTCTCATAGCGCTCTCGTTCCTCCATTCGCCTCTCATGGCGCTCTCGTTCCTCCCTTAGCCTCTCATGGCGCTCTCGTTCCTCCCTTACCCTCTCATGGCGCTCTCGTTCCTCCCTTCGCCTCTCATGGAGCTCTCGTTCTTCCCTTACCCTCCCATGGCGCTCTCGTTACTCTCTTACCCTCTCATGGGGCTCTCGTTCCTGCCTTACCCTCTCATGGCGCTCTCGTTCCTCCCCTACCCTCTCATGGCGCTCTCGTTCCTCCCTTCGCCTCTCATGGCGCTCTCGTTCCTCCCTCCTCTCATGGCGCTCTCGTTCCTCCCTTAGCCTCTCATGGCGCTCTCGTTCCCCCCTTAGCCTCTCATGGCGCTCTCGTTCCCCCCTTAGCCTCTCATGGCGCTCTCGTTCCTCCCTTAGCCTCTCATGGCGCTCTCGTTCCTCCCTCCTCTCATGGCGCTCTCGTTCCCCCCTTAGCCTCTCATGGCGCTCTCGTTCCCCCCTTAGCCTCTCATGGCGCTCTCGTTCCCCCCTTAGCCTCTCATGACGGTTTCTTTCCTACATTATCTTCTCCCGGCACTCTTTTTTCCTTCGTATCCTCTCCTGTTACTGTCATTCTCGCATTGTCCGATGGCGACCGACACTTTAATTCCATGCTTACACTGGCACTGTTTTTCCTCTTCTTCCTATCGTGGCATTTGACTTACCTCCTTGTCCTAACCCAGCCTTCCAATTTCCTCCTGACTCTCTCGTGGCACTCTCATTCCTTTGTTATCAAACTTCATGTGGCAATACCATGCACTCCTTATCCTCTGCTACCACGCCCATTCAGTCTTTATTGGCTCCTGACAATCCCATCCAATCCTTTATCCTCTTCAGGCATTCTCATATAGTTTTTGTACATGTGTGTGTTTGTCCACAGCTTCTTGGACGCTTGGTAACAGGTTCTAGGTTTGTTAGGAGGCACTAGGCTGATGAGGCAGATCTAGGTTTGTTAGGGGCACTAGACTGATGAGGCAGGGCTAGGTTAGGTAAGGGGCACTAGACTGATGAGGCAGGGCTAGGTTGGGTATGGGAAACTAAGCGGATGAGGCAGAGCTAGGTTGGGTATGGGGCACTAGGCTGATGAGGCAGGGCTAGGTTGGGAAGGAGGGCACTAGACTGATGAGGCAGGGCTAGGTTGGGTAGGGGCACTAGGCTGATGAGGCAGGGCTAGCTTGGGTAGGAGGCACTAGACTGATGAGGCAGAGCTAGGTTGGGTAGGGGGCACTATACTGATGAGGCAGGCCTAGGTTGGGGAGTGGCAATAGGTTGATGAGGCATGGTTAGGTCGGGTATAGGGAATATGCTGATGAGGCAGGGCTAGGTTGGGTAGGGGGCACTAGACTGATGAGGCAGGGCTAGGTTGGGAAGGGGGGCACTAGACTGATGAGGCAGGGCTAGGTTGGGTAGGGGGCACTAGACTGATGAGGCAGGGCTAGGTTGGGGAGGGGCAATAGGCTGATGAGGCATGGTTAGGTCGGGTATAGGGAATATGCTGATGAGGCACGGCTAGGTTGGGTAGGGGGCACTAGACTGATGAGGCAGGGCTAGGTTGGCTAGGGGCACTAGACTGATGAGGCAGGGCTAGGTTGGGTAAGGACAAGAGGCTGATGAGGCAGGGCTAGTTTGGGTAGGAGGCACTAGACTGATGAGGCAGAGCTATTTTTGTTAGGGGCACTAGACTGATGAGCCTGGGCCAGGTTGGGAGGGGGGAACTAACCTGATGAAGCAGGGCTAGGTTAGGTAGGGGCACTAGGCTGCTGAGGTAGGGCTAGTTTGGGTAGGAGGCACTAGACTGATGAGGCAGAGCTTTTTTTGTTAGGGGAACTAGACTGATGAGGCAGGGCCAGGCTTCTTAGCGAGTACTTGGCTGATGAGGCAGTGCTATGTTTGTTAGGAGCAGTAGGCGGATGAGGCAGGGCTAGGTTGGGGAGGGGCAATAGGCTGATGAGGCAGGGCTAGGTTGAGCAGGGGGCACTAGACTGATGAGGCAGGGCTACGTTGGGTTTGGGGCACTAAGCAGATGAGGCAGGGCTAGGTTGGGAAGGAGGGCACTAGACTGATGAGGCAGGGCTAGGTTGGGTAGGGGCACTAGGCTGATGAGGCAGGGCTAGCTTGGGTAGGAGGCACTAGACTGATGAGGCAGAGCTAGGTTGGGTAGGGGGCACTATACTGATGAGGCAGGCCTAGGTTGGGGAGTGGCAATAGGTTGATGAGGCATGGTTAGGTCGGGTATAGGGAATATGCTGATGAGGCAGGGCTAGGTTGGGTAGGGGGCACTAGACTGATGAGGCAGGGCTAGGTTGGGAAGGGGGCACTAGACTGATGAGGCAGGGCTAGGTTGGGTAGGGGGCACTAGACTGATGAGGCAGGGCTAGGTTGGGGAGGGGCAATAGGCTGATGAGGCATGGTTAGGTCGGGTATAGGGAATATGCTGATGAGGCACGGCTAGGTTGGGTAGGGGGCACTAGACTGATGAGGCAGGGCTAGGTTGGCTAGGGGCACTAGACTGATGAGGCAGGGCTAGGTTGGGTAAGGACAAGAGGCTGATGAGGCAGGGCTAGTTTGGGTAGGAGGCACTAGACTGATGAGGCAGAGCTATTTTTGTTAGGGGCACTAGACTGATGAGCCTGGGCCAGGTTGGGAGGGGGGAACTAACCTGATGAAGCAGGGCTAGGTTAGGTAGGGGCACTAGGCTGCTGAGGTAGGGCTAGTTTGGGTAGGAGGCACTAGACTGATGAGGCAGAGCTTTTTTTGTTAGGGGAACTAGACTGATGAGGCAGGGCCAGGCTTCTTAGCGAGTACTTGGCTGATGAGGCAGTGCTATGTTTGTTAGGAGCAGTAGGCGGATGAGGCAGGGCTAGGTTGGGGAGGGGCAATAGGCTGATGAGGCAGGGCTAGGTTGAGCAGGGGGCACTAGACTGATGAGGCAGGGCTACGTTGGGTTTGGGGCACTAAGCAGATGAGGCAGGGCTAGGTTGGGTATGGGGCACTAGGCTGATGAGGCAGGGCTAGTGTGGGGTAGGGGGCACTAGGCTGATGAGGCAGGGCTGGGTTTGTAAGGGAGCACTAGACTGATGAGGCAGGGCTAGGTTGAGAATGGGGCATTAGATTTATGAGGCAGGGCTAGGTTGCGTAGGAGGCAGTAAGCTGATGAGGCAGGGCTAGTTTGGGTATGGGGAACTAAGCGGATGAGGCAGGGCTAGGTTGGGTTCCGGCACTAGGCTGATTAGGCAGGGATAGGTTTGTAAGGGAGCACTAGACTGATGAGGCAGGACTAGGTTGGGTAGGGGGCAGTGAGCTGATGAGGTAGGGCTTGGTTTGTAAGGGAGCACTAGACTGATGAGGCAGGGCTAGGTTGGGTAGGGGGCACTAGACTGATGAGGCAGATCTAGGTTGGGTATGGGGAACTAAGCAGATGAGGCATGGCTAGGTTGGGTTGGGGCACTAGGCTGATTAGGCAGGGATAGGTTTGTAGGGGGCACTAGACCGATGAGGCAGGGCTAGGTTGGGTATGGGGCACTAGGCTGATGAGGCAGGGCTAGGTTGGGTTAGGGCACTAGGCTGATTAGGCAGGGATAGGTTTGTAGGGGGCACTAGGCTGATGAGGCAGGGCTAGTTTGGGGTAGGGAGAATAGGCTGCTGACGCAGGATTATGTTTGTTAAGCGGGACTAGTCTGGGTTAGGTTGGGTAGTGGGCAATAGGCTGGGCTAGGTTAGATAGGGGCAATAGGCTGGGCTAGGTTGGGTAGGGGACAATAGGCTGGGCTAGGTTAGGTAGGGGGCAATAGGCTGATGAACCATGGCTAGGTTTGTTAGGGATTACTAGGGTTAAGAGAGATAGGTTTGTTAGGGGCACTAGACTGATGAGGCAGGGCTAGATTGGGAAGGGGGGCACTAGACTGATGAGGCAGGGCTAGGTTGGGAAAGGGGGCACTAGACTGATGAGGCAGAGCTAGGTTGGGGAGGGGAATTAGGCTGATGAGGCACGGCTCGGTTGGGTAGGGGGCACTAGACTGATGAGGCAGGGCTAGGTTGGGAAGGGGGCACTAGACTGATGAGGCAGGGCTAGGTTGGGTAGGAGGCACTAGACTGATGAGGCAGAACTAGGTTGGGGAGGGGCAATAGGCTGATGAGGCAGGGCTAGGTTGGGGAGGGGCAATAGGCTGATGAGGCATGGTTAGGTCGGGTATAGGGAATATGCTGATGAGGCAGGGCTAGGTTGGGTAGGGGGCACTAGACTGATGAGGCAGGGCTAGATTGGGGAGGGGAATTAGGCTGATGAGGCACGGCTCGGTTGGGTAGGGGGCACTAGACTGATGAGGCAGGGCTAGGTTGGGAAGGGGGCACTAGACTGATGAGGCAGGGCTAGGTTGGGTAGGAGGCACTAGACTGATGAGGCAGAGCTAGGTTGGGGAGGGGCAATAGGCTGATGAGGCAGGGCTAGGTTGGGGAGGGGCAATAGGCTGATGAGGCATGGTTAGGTCGGGTATAGGGAATATGCTGATGAGGCAGGGCTAGGTTGGGTAGGGGGCACTAGACTGATGAGGCAGGGCTAGGTTGGGGAGGGGCAATAGGCTGATGAGGCATGGTTAGGTCGGGTATAGGGAATATGCTGATGAGGCAGGGCTAGGTTGGGTAGGGGGCATTAGAGTGATGAGGCAGGGCAAGGTTGGGAAGGGGGGCACTAGACTGATGAGGCAGGGCTAGGTTGGGTAGGGGCACTAGGCTGATGAGGCAGGGCTAGCTTGGGTAGGAGGCACTAGACTGATGAGGCAGAGCTAGGTTGGGTAGGGGGCACTAGACTGATGAGGCAGGGCTAGGTTGGGGAGGAGCAATAGGCTGATGAGGCATGGTTAGGTCGGGTATAGGGAATATGCTGATGAGGCAGGGCTGGGTTGGGTAGGGGGCACTAGACTGATGAGGCAGGGCTAGGTTGGGAAGGGGGGCACTAGATTGATGAGGCAGGGCTAGGTTGGGTAGGGGCACTAGGCTGATGAGGCAGGGCTAGCTTGGGTAGGAGGCACTAGACTGATGAGGCAGAGCTAGGTTGGGTAGGGGGCACTAGACTGATGAGGCAGGGCTAGATTGGGAAGGGGGGCACTAGACTGATGAGGCAGGGCTAGGTTGGGAAAGGGGGCACTAGACTGATGAGGCAGAGCTAGGTTGGGGAGGGGAATTAGGCTGATGAGGCACGGCTCGGTTGGGTAGGGGGCACTAGACTGATGAGGCAGGGCTAGGTTGGGAAGGGGGCACTAGACTGATGAGGCAGGGCTAGGTTGGGTAGGAGGCACTAGACTGATGAGGCAGAACTAGGTTGGGGAGGGGCAATAGGCTGATGAGGCAGGGCTAGGTTGGGGAGGGGCAATAGGCTGATGAGGCATGGTTAGGTCGGGTATAGGGAATATGCTGATGAGGCAGGGCTAGGTTGGGTAGGGGGCACTAGACTGATGAGGCAGGGCTAGATTGGGGAGGGGAATTAGGCTGATGAGGCACGGCTCGGTTGGGTAGGGGGCACTAGACTGATGAGGCAGGGCTAGGTTGGGAAGGGGGCACTAGACTGATGAGGCAGGGCTAGGTTGGGTAGGAGGCACTAGACTGATGAGGCAGAGCTAGGTTGGGGAGGGGCAATAGGCTGATGAGGCAGGGCTAGGTTGGGGAGGGGCAATAGGCTGATGAGGCATGGTTAGGTCGGGTATAGGGAATATGCTGATGAGGCAGGGCTAGGTTGGGTAGGGGGCACTAGACTGATGAGGCAGGGCTAGGTTGGGGAGGGGCAATAGGCTGATGAGGCATGGTTAGGTCGGGTATAGGGAATATGCTGATGAGGCAGGGCTAGGTTGGGTAGGGGGCATTAGAGTGATGAGGCAGGGCAAGGTTGGGAAGGGGGGCACTAGACTGATGAGGCAGGGCTAGGTTGGGTAGGGGCACTAGGCTGATGAGGCAGGGCTAGCTTGGGTAGGAGGCACTAGACTGATGAGGCAGAGCTAGGTTGGGTAGGGGGCACTAGACTGATGAGGCAGGGCTAGGTTGGGGAGGAGCAATAGGCTGATGAGGCATGGTTAGGTCGGGTATAGGGAATATGCTGATGAGGCAGGGCTGGGTTGGGTAGGGGGCACTAGACTGATGAGGCAGGGCTAGGTTGGGAAGGGGGGCACTAGATTGATGAGGCAGGGCTAGGTTGGGTAGGGGCACTAGGCTGATGAGGCAGGGCTAGCTTGGGTAGGAGGCACTAGACTGATGAGGCAGAGCTAGGTTGGGTAGGGGGCACTAGACTGATGAGGCAGGGCTAGGTTGGGGAGGGGCAATAGGCTGATGAGGCATGGTTAGGTCGGGTATAAGGAATATGCTCATGAGGCAGGGCTAGGTTGGGTAGGGGGCACTAGACTGATGAGGCAGGGCTAGGTTGGCTAGGGGCACTAGACTGATGAGGCAGGGCTAGGTTGGGTAGGGACAAGAGGCTGATGAGGCAGGGCTAGTTTGGGTAGGAGGCACTAGACTGATGAGGCAGAGCTATTTTTGTTAGGGGCACTAGACTGATGAGCCTGGGCCAGGTTGGGAAGGGGGAACTAACCTGATGAAGCAGGGCTAGGTTAGGTAGGGGCACTAGGCTGCGGAGGCAGGGCTAGTTTGGGTAGGAGGCACTAGACTGATGAGGCAGAGCTTTTTTTGTTAGGGGAACTAGACTGATGAGGCAGGGCCAGGCTTCTTAGCGAGTACTTGGCTGATGAGGCAGTGCTATGTTTGTTAGGGGCAGTAGGCGGATGAGGCAGGGCTAGGTTGGGGAGGGGCAATAGGCTGATGAGGCAGGGCTAGGTTGAGCAGGGGGCACTAGACTGATGAGGCAGGGCCACGTTGGGTTTGGGGCACTAAGCAGATGAGGCAGGGCTAGGTTGGGTATGGGGTACTAGGCTGATGAGGCAGGGCTAGTGTGGGGTAGGGGGCACTAGGCTGATGAGGCAGGGCTGGGTTTGTAAGGGAGCACTAGACTGATGAGGCAGGGCTAGGTTGAGAATGGGGCATTAGATTTATGAGGCAGGGCTAGGTTGCGTAGGAGGCAGTGGGCTGATGAGGCAGGGCTAGTTTGGGTATGGGGAACTAAGCGGATGAGGCAGGGCTAGGTTGGGTTCCGGCACTAGGCTGATTAGGCAGGGATAGGTTTGTAAGGGAGCACTAGACTGATGAGGCAGGACTAGGTTGGGTAGGGGGCAGTGAGCTGATGAGGTAGGGCTTGGTTTGTAAGGGAGCACTAGACTGATGAGGCAGGGCTAGGTTGGGTAGGGGGCACTAGACTGATGAGGCAGATCTAGGTTGGGTATGGGGAACTAAGCAGATGAGGCATGGCTAGGTTGGGTTGGGGCACTAGGCTGATTAGGCAGGGATAGGTTTGTAGGGGGCACTAGACCGATGAGGCAGGGCTAGGTTGGGTATGGGGCACTAGGCTGATGAGGCAGGGCTAGTTTGGGGTAGGGAGAATAGGCTGCTGACGCAGGATTATGTTTGTTAAGCGGGACTAGTCTGGGTTAGGTTGGGTAGGGGGCAATAGGCTGGGCTAGGTTAGATAGGGGCAATAGGCTGGGCTAGGTTAGATAGGGGCAATAGGCTGGTCTAGGTTAGGTAGGGGGCAATAGGCTGATGAGCCATGGTTAGGTTTGTTAGGGATTACTAGAGTTAAGAGAGATAGGTTTGTTAGGGGCACTAGACTGAGAAGGCAGGGCTAGGTTGGGGAGGGGAATTAGGCTGATGAGGCACGGCTAGGTTGCGGAGGGGCAATAGGCTGATGAGGCATGGCTAGGTTGGGTAGGGGGCACTAGACTGATGAGGCAGGGATAGGTTGGGAAGGGGGGCACTAGACTGATGAGGCAGGGCTAGGTTGGGTAGGGGCACTAGACTGATGAGGCAGGGCTAGGTTGGGTAGGGGCACTAGACTGATGAGGCCGGGCTAGGTTGGGGAGGGGCACTAGACTGATGAGGTAGGGCTAGGTTGGGTAGGGGCACTAGACTGATGAGGCAGGGCTAGGTTGGGAAGGGAGGCACTAGACTGATGAGGCAGGGCTAGGTTGGGGAGGGGCAATAGGCTGATGAGGCATGGTTAGGTCGGGTATAGGGAATATGCTGATGAGGCAGGGCTAGGTTGGGTAGGGGGCACTAGACTGATGAGGCAGGGCTAGGTTGGCTAGGGGCACTAGGCTGATGAGGCAGGGCTAGGTTGGGTAGGGGCACTAGGCTGATGAACCTGGGCCAGGTTGGTTTGGGGCAATAGGCTGATTAGGCAGGGCTAGGTTGGGTAGGGGGCACCACTAGACTGATGAGGCACGGCTAGGTTGGGTAGGGGGCATTAGATTGATGAGGCAGGGCTAGGTTGGGTAGGGGCACTAGGCTGATGAACCTGGGTCAGGTTGGTTTGGGGCAATAGGCTGATTAGGCAGGGCTAGGTTGGGTAGGGGGCACTAGGCTGATGAACCTGGGCCAGGTTGGGTGGGGGCAATAAGCTGATGAGGTTGGGTTAGGTTGGGTAGGGGGCACTAGGGTGATGAGATAGGTATAGGTTGGGTAGGGGGAATATGCTGATGAGGCGGGGCTAGGTTCGTTAGCTGCACTAGGCTGATTAGGCAGGGTTATTTTTGTTAGGGGCACTAGACTGGTGAGGCATGGCTAGGTTGGGTATGGGGCACTAGACTGATGAGGCAGGACTAGGTTGGGTAGGGGGAATATGCTGATGAGGCAGGACTAGGTTGGGAAGGGGGGCACTAGACTGATGAGGCAGGGCTAGGTTGAGTAGGGGCACTAGGCTGATGAGGCAGGGCTAGCTTGGGTAGGGGGCACTAGACTGATGCGGCAGGGCTAGGTTGGGGAGGGGCAATAGGCTGATGAGGCATGGTTAGATCGGGTATAGGGAATATGCTGATGAGGCAGGGCTAGGTTGGGTAGGGGGCACTAGACTGATGAGGCAGGGCTAGGTTGGCTAGGGGCACTGGGCTGATGAGGCAGGGCTAGGTTGGGAAGGGGGGCACTAGACTGATGAGGCAGGGCTAGGTTGGGTAGGGACACTAGGCTGATGAGGCAGGGCTAGTTTGGGTAGGAGGCACTAGACTGATGAGGCAGAGCTATTTTTGTTAGGGGCACTAGACTGATGAGCCTGGGCCAGGTTGGGAAGGGGGAACTAACCTGATGAAGCAGGGCTAGGTTAGGTAGGGGCACTAGGCTGCTGAGGCAGGGCTAGTTTGGGCAGGAGGCACTAGACTGATGAAGCAGAGCTTTTTTTGTTAGGGGCACTAGACTGATGAGGCTGGGCTAGGTTGGGAAGGGGGAACTAGACTGAGGAGGCAGGGCTAGGCTTGTTAGCGAGTACTTGGCTGATGAGGCAGTGCTAGGTTGGGGAGGGGCAATAGGCTGATGAGGCAGGGCTAGGTTGGGTAGGGGGCACTAGACTGATGAGGCAGGGCTAGGTTGGCTAGGGGCACTAGGCTGATGAGGCAGGGCTAGGTTGAGCAGGGGGCACTAAACTGATGAGGCAGGGCTACGTTGGTTTTGGGGCACTAAGTAGATGAGGCAGGGCTAGGTTGGGTATGGGGCACTAAGCGAATAAGGCAAGGCTAGGTTGGTTAGGGGGCGCTAGGCTGATGAGGCAGGGCCATATTTGTTAGGGGCACTAGACTGATGAGGCAGGGCTATTTCGGGTAGGGAGCAAAAGGCGATTAGGCAGGGCTAGGTTGGGTAGGGGGCACTAGGCGGATGAGGCAGGGCTATGTTTCTAGGGGCACTAGACTGATAAGGCAGGGCTAGGTTGGGTAGGGGGCACTAGACTGATGAGGCAGGGCTAGGTTGGGTAGGGGCACTAGGCTGATGAGGCAGGGCTAGGTTGGGTTGGGGCACTAGGCTGATGAACCTGGGCCAGGTTGGTTTGGGGCAATAGGCTGATTAGGCAGGGCTAGGTTGGGTAGGGGGCACTAGACTGATGAGGCAGGCTAAGATGGGTAGGGGGCCCTAGACTGATGAGGCAGGGCTAGGTTGGGTAGGGGCACTAGGCTGATGAACCTGGGCCAGGTTGGTTTGGGGCAATAGGCTGATTAGGCAGGGCTAGGTTGGGTAGGGGGCACTAGGCTGATGAACCTGGGCCAGGTTGGGTGGGGGCAATAGGCTGATGAGGTTGGGTTAGGTTGGGTAGGGGGCACTAGGGTGATGAGATAGGTATAGGTTGGGTAGGGGGAATATGCTGATGAGGCGGGGCTAGGTTTGTTAGCTGCACTAGGCTGATTAGGCAGGGTTATTTTTGTTAGGGGCACTAGACTGGTGAGGCATGGCTAGGTTGGGTATGGGGCACTAGACTGATGAGGCAGGACTAGGTTGGGTAGGGGGAATATGCTGATGAGGCAGGGCTAGGTTGCGTAGGAGCAATAGACTGATGAGGCAGGGCTAGGTTGGGTAGGGGCAATAGACTGATGAGGCAGGGCTAGCTTTGTTAGCTGCACTAGACTGATTAGGCAGGGTTATTTTTGTTAGGGGCACTAGACTGGTGAGGCAGGGCTAGGTTGGGGAGGGGCAATAGGCTGATGAGGCATGGTTAGGTCGGGTATAGAGAATATGCTGATGAGGCTGGGCTAGGTTGGGTAGGGGGCACTAGACTGATGAGGCAGGGCTAGGTTGGCTAGGGGCACTAGGCTGATGAGGCAGGGCTAGATTGGAAAGGGGGGCACTAGACTGATGAGGCAGGGCTAGGTTGGGGAGGGGCAATAGGCTGATGAGGCATGGTTAGGTCGGGTATAGGGAATATGCTGATGAGGCTGGGCTAGGTTGGGTAGGGGGCACTAGACTGATGAGGCAGGGCTAGGTTGGGTAGGGACACTAGGCTGGTGAGGCAGGGCTAGTTTGGGTAGGAGGCACTAGACTGATGAGGCAGAGCTATTTTTGTTAGGGGCACTCTACTGATGAGCCTGGGCCAGGTTGGGAAGGGGGAACTAACCTGATGAAGCAGGGCTAGGTTAGGTAGGGGCACTAGGCTGCTGAGGCAGGGCTAGTTTGGGTAGGCGGCACTAGACTGATGAGGCAGAGCTTTTTTTGTTAGGGGCACTAGACTGATGAGGCTGGGCTAGGTTGGGAAGGGGGAACTAGACTGATGAGGCAGGGCCAGGCTTGTTAGCGAGTACTTGGCTGATGAGGCAGTGCTATGTTGGGGAGGGGCAATAGGCTGATGAGGCAGGGCTAGGTTGGGGAGGGGCAATAGGCTGATGAGGCAGGGCTAGGTTGAGCAAGGGGCACTAGACTGATGAGGCAGGGCTACGTTGGGTTTGGGGCACTAAGCAGATGAGGCAGGGCTAGGTTGGTTAGGAGGCGCTAGGCTGATGAGGCAGGGCCATGTTTGTTATGGGCACTAGACTGATGAGGCAGGGCTATTTCGGGTAGGGAGCAAAAGGCTGATTAGGCAGGGCTAGGTTGGGTAGGGGGCACTAGGCGGATGAGGCAGGGCTATGTTTCTAGGGGCACTAGACTGATGAGGCAGGGCTAGGTTGGGTAGGGACACTTGGCTGATGAATCTGAGCCAGGTTGGTTTGGGGCAATAGACTGATTAGGCAGGGCTAGGTTGGGTAGGGGGCACTGGGCTGATGAACCTGGGCCAGGTTGGGTAGGGGCAATAGGCTGATGAGGTTGGGTTAGGTTGGGTAGGGGGCACTAGGGTGATGAGATAGGTATTGGTTGGGTAGGGGGAATATGCTGATGAGGCGGGGCTAGGTTTGTTAGCTGCACTAGGCTGATTAGGCAGGGTTATTTTTGTTAGGGGCACTAGACTGGTGAGGCAGGGCTAGGTTGGGTATGGGGCACTAGACTGATGAGGCAGGACTAGGTTGGGTAGGGGGAATATGCTGATGAGGCAGGGCTAGATTGGGTAGGAGCAATAGACTGATGAGGCAGGGCTAGGTTTGTTAGCTGCACTAGGCTGATTAGGCAGGGTTATTTTTGTTAGGGACGCTAGGCTGATAATGCAGGGCTAGGTTTGTTAGGGGGCAAAAGGCTGATGAGGCGGGGCTAGGCTTGCTAAGGGCTTTAGGCTAAAAAGGAACCGTTGGGTCTTTTCGGCAGGCTGATGGGACAACTCAAGATGTACAATAGATGGGCACTAGCTTGATGAGTGAGCCCGTCAGAGGTAGCGTTCTAGATTTATTACTGGACACTAGGCTGATGGGAGGGCATCAGGTTTGTTAGGAGGCACTATGCTGATGAGGGGGCTCTTTGTTTGCTAGGTACTCAGAAGCGGACCAAAGGGGGGAGGGCGGGGAGGGGGGGGGTGATTTAGGGGGTTTAAACACCTCGCCGGTCGTAAAAGAAAAATTGTTGGACATCGCCGGTCATTTTCATCGCCCCACCACCACCCCCCCCCCCCCCCTCCGCCCCACGATCGCGAGTTATCAGTGACCTCCCCCCTTTTCAAATTCCTACCACTGTAGAGCGATCTTGCAGGGGAGTCGTACGTAGGCCGACACGCTCGCGAGGTGTGGTGCACAAGCCAAGTTGGGGCGTTACTCCAAGTTAGGAGTTAAGGGAGAGAAGCACCACAATATAGGGGAGGGAACACACTTTAAGTTAGGAGAGGAGAGACACGCACTCGACGCAATGCCATATGCATATCGTCACGACATAGCCCAGTGGTTAGAGCTGCCGGCCCCTATGCTAGTCATATGACGTCATAGCTCAGTAGTTAGAGCTGCCGGCCCGTATGCTAGTCATATGACGACATAGCTCAGTAGTTGGAGCTGCCGGCCGCTATGCGTTCATATCACGACATAGCCCAGTGGTTAGAGCTGCCGGCCCCTATGCTAGTCATATGACGTCATAGCTCAGTAGTTAGAGCTGCCGGCCGCTATGCGTTCATATCACGACATAGCTCAGTAGTTAGAGCTGCCGGCCGCTATGCGTTCATATCACGACATAGCTCAGTAGTTAGAGCTGCCGGCCGCTATGCGTTCATATCACGACATAGCTCAGTAGTTAGAGCTGCCGGCCGCTATGCTAGTCATATCACGACATAGCTCAGTAGTTAGAGCTGCCGGCCGCTATGCGTTCATATCACGACATAGCTCAGTAGTTAGAGCTGCCGGCCGCTATACTAGTCATATCACGACATAGCTCAGTGGTTAGAGCTGCCGGTCCCAATACTAGTCATATGACGTCATAGCTCAGTAGTTAGAGCTGCCGGCCGCTATGCTAGTCATATCACGACATAGCTCAGTGGTTAGAGCTGCCGGTCCCTATACTAGTCATATGACGTCATAGCTCAGTAGTTAGAGCTGCCGGCGCGTATGCTAGTCATATCACGACATAGCTCAGTGGTTAGAGCTGCCGGTCCCTATACTAGTCATATGACATCATAGCTCAGTAGTTAGAGCTGCCGGCCGCTATACTAGTCATATGACGTCATATCTCAGTAGTTAGAGCTGCCGGCCCCTATGCTAGTCATATCACGACATAGCTCAGTAGTTAGAGCTGCCGGCCGCTATGCGTTCATATCACGACATAGCTCAGTAGTTAGAGCTGCCGGCCGCTATGCTAGTCATATCACGACATAGCTCAGTAGTTAGAGCTGCCGGCCGCTATGCGTTCATATCACGACATAGCTCAGTAGTATAAGCTGCCGGCCGCTATGCGTTCATATCACGACATAGCTCAGTAGTTAGAGCTGCCGGCCGCTATGCTAGTCATATCACGACATAGCTCAGTAGTTAGAGCTGCCGGCCGCTATGCGTTCATATCACGACATAGCTCAGTAGTTAGAGCTGCCGGCCGCTATGCTAGTCATATCACGACATAGCTCAGTAGTTAGAGCTGCCGGCCGCTATGCGTTCATATCACGACATAGCTCAGTAGTTAGAGCTGCCGGCCGCTATGCGTTCATATCACGACATAGCTCAGTAGTTAGAGCTGCCGGCCGCTATGCTAGTCATATCACGACATAGCTCAGTGGTTAGAGCTGCCGGCCGCTATGCTAGTCATATCACGACATAGCTCAGTAGTTAGAGCTGCCGGCCGCTATGCGTTCATATCACGACATAGCTCAGTAGTTAGAGCTGCCGGCCGCTATGCTAGTCATATCACGACATAGCTCAGTAGTTAGAGCTGCCGGCCGCTATGCTAGTCATATCACGACATAGCTCAGTAGTTAGAGCTGCCGGCCGCTATGCGTTCATATCACGACATAGCTCAGTAGTTAGAGCTGCCGGCCCCTATGCTAGTCATATCACGACCTAGCTCAGTAGTTAGAGCTGCCGGCCGCTATGCGTTCATATCACGACATAGCTCAGTAGTTAGAGCTGCCGGCCGCTATGCTAGTCATATCACGACATAGCTCAGTAGTTAGAGCTGCCGGCCGCTATGCTAGTCATATCACGACATAGCTCAGTAGTTAGAGCTGCCGGCCGCTATGCTAGTCATATCACGACATAGCTCAGTAGTTAGAGCTGCCGGCCGCTATGCGTTCATATCACGACATAGCTCAGTAGTTAGAGCTGCCGGCCGCTATGCGTTCATATCACGACATAGCTCAGTAGTTAGAGCTGCCGGCCGCTATGCTAGTCATATCACGACATAGCTCAGTAGTTAGAGCTGCCGGCCGCTATGCGTTCATATCACGACATAGCTCAGTAGTTAGAGCTGCCGGCCGCTATGCTAGTCATATCACGACGTAGCTCAGTGGTTAGAGCTGCCGGCCTCTATACTAGTCATATCACGACATAGCTCAGTGGTTAGAGCTGCCGGTCCCAATACTAGTCATATGACGTCATAGCTCAGTAGTTAGAGCTGCCGGCCGCTATGCGTTCATATCACGACAAAGCCCAGTGGTTAGACCTGCCGGCCCCTATGCTAGTCATATGACGTCATAGCTCAGTAGTTAGAGCTGCCGGCCCGTATGCTAGTCATATGACGACATAGCTCAGTAGTTAGAGCTGCCGGCCGCTATGCGTTCTTATCACGACAAAGCCCAGTGGTTAGACCTGCCGGCCCCTATGCTAGTCATATGACGTCATAGCTCAGTAGTTAGAGCTGCCGGCCCGTATGCTAGTCATATGACGACATAGCTCAGTAGTTAGAGCTGCCGGCCGCTATGCTAGTCATATCACGACATAGCTCAGTAGTTAGAGCTGCCGGCCGCTATGCGTTCATATCACGACATAGCTCAGTAGTTAGAGCTGCCGGCCGCTATGCTAGTCATATCACGACATAGCTCAGTAGTTAGAGCTGCCGGCCGCTATGCGTTCATATCACGACATAGCTCAGTGGTTAGAGCTGCCGGCCCCTATGCTAGTCATATGACGTCATAGCTCAGTAGTTAGAGCTGCCGGCCGCTATGCGTCCATATCACGACATAGCTCAGTAGTTAGAGCTGCCGGCCGCTATGCGTTCATATCACGACATAGCTCAGTAGTTAGAGCTGCCGGCCGCTATGCGTTCATATCACCACATAGCTCAGTAGTTAGAGCTGCCGGCCGCTATGCGTTCATATCACGACATAGCTCAGTAGTTAGAGCTGCCGGCCGCTATGCGTTCATATCACGACATAGCTCAGTAGTTAGAGCTGCCGGCCGCTATGCGTTCATATCACGACATAGCTCAGTAGTTAGAGCTGCCGGCCGCTATGCGTTCATATCACGACATAGCTCAGTAGTTAGAGCTGCCGGCCGCTATACTAGTCATATCACGACATAGCTCAGTAGTTAGAGCTGCCGGCCGCTATGCGTTCATATCACGACATAGCTCAGTAGTTAGAGCTGCCGGTCCCTATGCTAGTCATATCACGACATAGCTCAGTAGTTAGAGCTGCCGGCCGCTATGCGTTCATATCACGACATAGCTCAGTAGTTAGAGCCGCCGGCCGCTATGCTAGTCATATCACGACATAGCTCAGTAGTTAGAGCTGCCGGCCGCTATGCTAGTCATATCACGACATAGCTCAGTAGTTAGAGCTGCCGGCCGCTATGCGTTCATATCACGACATAGCTCAGTAGTTAGAGCTGCCGGCCGCTATGCTAGTCATATCACGACATAGCTCAGTAGTTAGAGCTGCCGGCCGCTATGCGTTCATATCACGACATAGCTCAGTAGTTAAAGCTGCCGGCCGCTATGCTAGTCATATCACGACATAGCTCAGTAGTTAGAGCTGCCGGCCGCTATGCGTTCATATCACGACATAGCTCAGTAGTTAGAGCTGCCGGCCGCTATGCTAGTCATATCACGACATAGCTCAGTAGTTAGAGCTGCCGGCCGCTATGCGTTCATATCACGACATAGCTCAGTAGTTAAAGCTGCCGGCCGCTATGCTAGTCATATCACGACATAGCTCAGTAGTTAGAGCTGCCGGCCGCTATGCTAGTCATATCACGACATAGCTCAGTAGTTAGAGCTGCCGGCCGCTATGCGTTCATATCACGACATAGCTCAGTAGTTAGAGCTGCCGGCCGCTATGCGTTCATATCACGACATAGCTCAGTAGTTAGAGCTGCCGGCCGCTATGCGTTCATATCACGACATAGCTCAGTAGTTAGAGCTGCCGGCCGCTATGCGTTCATATCACGACATAGCTCAGTAGTTAGAGCTGCCGGCCGCTATGCGTTCATATCACGACATAGCTCAGTAGTTAGAGCTGCCGGCCGCTATGCTAGTCATATCACGACATAGCTCAGTAGTTAGAGCTGCCGGCCGCTATGCTAGTCATATCACGACATAGCTCAGTAGTTAGAGCTGCCGGCCGCTATGCGTTCATATCACGACATAGCTCAGTAGTTAGAGCTGCCGGCCGCTATGCTAGTCATATCACGACATAGCTCAGTAGTTAGAGCTGCCGGCCGCTATGCGTTCATATCACGACATAGCTCAGTAGTTAAAGCTGCCGGCCGCTATGCTAGTCATATCACGACATAGCTCAGTAGTTAGAGCTGCCGGCCGCTATGCGTTCATATCACGACATAGCTCAGTAGTTAGAGCTGCCGGCCGCTATGCTAGTCATATCACGACATAGCTCAGTAGTTAGAGCTGCCGGCCGCTATGCTAGTCATATCACGACATAGCTCAGTAGTTAAAGCTGCCGGCCGCTATGCTAGTCATATCACGACATAGCTCAGTAGTTAGAGCTGCCGGCCGCTATGCGTTCATATCACGACATAGCTCAGTAGTTAGAGCTGCCGGCCGCTATGCTAGTCATATCACGACATAGCTCAGTAGTTAGAGCTGCCGGCCGCTATGCGTTCATATCACGACATAGCTCAGTAGTTAGAGCTGCCGGCCGCTATGCGTTCATATCACGACATAGCTCAGTAGTTAGAGCTGCCGGCCGCTATGCTAGTCATATCACGACATAGCTCAGTAGTTAGAGCTGCCGGCCGCTATGCGTTCATATCACGACATAGCTCAGTAGTTGGAGCTGCCGGCCGCTATGCTAGTCATATCACGACATAGCTCAGTGGTTAGAGCTGCCGGCCTCTATACTAGTCATATCACGACATAGCTCAGTGGTTAGAGCTGCCGGTCCCAATACTAGTCATATCACGACATAGCTCAGTAGTTGGAGCTGCCGGCCGCTATGCTAGTCATATCACGACATAGCTCAGTGGTTAGAGCTGCCGGCCTCTATACTAGTCATATCACGACATAGCTCAGTGGTTAGAGCTGCCGGTCCCAATACTAGTCATATGACGTCATAGCTCAGTAGTTAGAGCTGCCGGCCCGTATGCTAGTCATATCACGACATAGCTCAGTGGTTAGAGCTGCCGGTCCCTATACTAGTCATATGACGTCATAGCTCAGTAGTTAGAGCTGCCGGCCGCTATACTAGTCATATGACGTCATATCTCAGTAGTTAGAGCTGCCGGCCCCTATGCTAGTCATATCACGACATAGCTCAGAGGTTAGAGCTGCCGGCCGCTATGCTAGTCATATCACGACATAGCTCAGTACTGTAGTTAGAGCTGCCGGCCGCTATGCTAGTCATATCACGACATAGCTCAGTAGTTAGAGCTGCCGGCCGCTATGCTAGTCATATCACGACATAGCTCAGTGGTTAGAGCTTCCGGCCGCTATGCTAGTCATGTAACGACATAGCTCAGTACTGTAGTTAGAGCTGCCGGCCGCTATGCTAGTCATATCACGACATAGCTCAGTAGTTAGAGCTGCCGGCCCCTATGCTAGTCATATCACGACATAGCTCAGTGGTTAGAGCTGCCGGCCCCTGTGCTAGTCATATCACGACATAGCTCAGTAGTTAGAGCTGCCGGCCCCTATGCTAGTCATATCACGACATAGCCCAGTACTGTAGTTATCTAGAGCTGCCGGTCGTATACATACATACAAACATACATATAGAGTTAGGTAGGAGCCATGTGTTCAGGAGTTGCCCGCTGTCTTTTGAGAAGAAAAAAAACATCATAATAGCTCCGTAGGTAGGATTCGAATAACGTACGGGGTTGGGTTGACCTAGTTGAGGACATTTGACAACAGCTCGACACGCTACCCAGAAGCCAACTACTCGCGACATCACCGGCCCCGGGTGACCCGGTAAGGGTGGGGGGGTGTCAGGGAGAGAGCAGAGGTCGGAGGCGGGGGAAAACGGATGACGCATTATACAATGCTAATCCGGTATGGACACCACCACCCTAATCCAGTATGGCGATCGCCCTGTTAATCTGGTATGGCGACCACCCCGCTATTCCGGTATGGCGATCACCCTGTTAATCTGTTATGGCGATCACTCTGTTAATCTGGTATGGCGACCACCCCGCTCATCCGGTATGGCGATCACCCCGCTATTCCGGTATGGCGAAAACCCTGTTAATCTGGTATGGCGATCACCCTGTTAATCTGGTATGGCGACCACCCTGCTCATCCGGTATGGCGATCACCCCGCTATTCCGGTATGGCGAAAACCCTGTTAATCTGGTATGGCGATCACCCTGTTAATCTGGTATGGCGACCACCCCGCTCATCCGGTATGGCGACCACCCCGCTCATCCGGTATGGCGATCACCCTGTTAATCTGGTATGGCGACCACCCCGCTCATCCGGTATGGCGACCCGCTAATCCGGTCATATCTGATATATTATATCTGAATTGTTGGCGAACCTTCGCGGTCAAACCTGGTATCGAACGCGAATCGGTCAAATGGGAAACTAAAGTACGTCGACTATAGTCCGTTCTGTACATAAACCGAAATTTATCGGCGAAAGAAAGGTTATCGCTTCTCGCGATCGCGTTCTCGCCTCTCCCGTTCTAATCTCGAGCATACTGGCGATCTCGCCTAGCGCCTTATGACATTCTCGCGTTCTCGCCTCACACAATCACGCCTCGCGCAATCTCGCGATTTCACCTAGCGCGTTCTCACTTCGTGCATTATCGCGATATTTCCTTTGCATTCCCTCCTCTTGATGACCACACAATAGAGCACGTTTCTCTCACTCCCAAAATGATGCCCTGTATAGCATGGGTGGCACACCCCCGTCACTGCAGTAGGGCAGTATCATCGGAAGAGGAGACTGGGGTTGAATGCCATGTGCCGTTGTCAAATATCAATAATAATATGATATGGAAAGAAACTGAACACTGGACTTGAAATTCTCGCGTTTCGCCCTGCGCATTCTTGCGTCGCGCAATCAACCTCGCAACCTCACATCTCGCGTTCTGGCGCACTATCCTCGTGCATTGCCGCGACCTCGCATAGCGTAGTTTTTCTCTTCCCGCCCGCGCATTCTCGCATTTTCGCGATTTCGCCTTAAGGAATACCGTGTTCTCGGCCCACACATTCTCGCGACCTCGCCTTAATCAGTTTCGCGTTCTCGCCTAATTGTTTAAGGTTTTGCCCCACACATTCTCGCACGCTTGCGATCTCGTCCCGGGCATTTTCGTATGCTCGCGATGTCACCTCATGCAATCTCGCGTTCTCGTCTCTCGCGTTGTCGCGTTCTCACTTCGAGTATTCTTGCTTAATGCCTTCTCGCTCTGCGCATTCTCGCGTTCTCGCTCTGCGCATTCTCGCGATCTCGCCCAGAGCAATGTTGCGTTTTCGCCTCACGCATTCTCACGATCTCGCGATTTTGTCTCAGACGAGAATCCCGGGTCTTAGCCAGAATTTTTTTTTGGCTGGTAGAAGAAAGTGTTCATTTGAAACTGTGAGCGTCATCAGGGGGCGGATCTAGGAATTTGCCAAGGGGAGGGTTGCTCTCTGAAGACTTGTGACCGGGGGGGGGGGGACGGGGGGGGGGTTGCTCTGTGCTCTGAAAACTGGCGACCAGGGGGGGGGGGGCTTTAGAGAACGCCCCCCCCCCCCCTTACAACCGCCCCTGGTCATGATGGCGGGTAAACAGCGCCTCAGTGCCCGCCAAACTAAAAATCTGCCCGCTAAAATCAAAAAACTTCATAAAGGCGGGTCTCTGGCTAATACCCTGGGCGAGAATGCGATAGCAAGACCAACACATAAGTATGTGCCACCACATGTTCGTGAGTTCAGAAGCATGCAGGTCCATTCAAACGTCAGCAAAATTACGTTTTTCGGTATATATGCCTAGTTTTTTTATAATCTCGACTTGTATATCAAAGTGATCAACTCATCGTTCGTGTGATTTTAAACAGGTGTTTCAGTATTTTTGCCCAGTTTTTGATCAAGTCGGTTTATCAAACTGATTAACTCATCGGCTGATAAACCTAACTTATCGGCGAGAAGCCCGGTTGATCGACCTTATTGAACAAACGGTTCGCGAAGAAGCATCTATTCTAAATACCGAACAAAACGTTCATTCCCCTCACATCCAAGATATAATAATCATGCCCGTCGAGTCTTCTTAATGTTTGGTGACAATCTGTATATATCTATTATTCGCAATATATACCACAATCATTTTTGTCACACTATTTAGTGTATTCTATAAATTGCAGATTATGGTTTCGTCATAAATTGCTGGTAATTGTTGTTTAATGGAATCTCCCGACCACCAAATTTCGTGATGCACGATGTGAAGGGAAACTGTGTGCAGCGCATAATGGCCCTCGCGATCACCACGCGTCGGACGGAACCAGGGAATTCGTAGAGATACCATGCATGGAGTCAAACACAGACATATGTTTCCACATGCAGGCTTAACTGGTGCAAGAAACCATTCGGGAAAAATGAAACCATTCAAATGAATCGAAATGTTGGTGTTTCCGGCCAATGTTGCGCACATATGAAGGTTAAGCTGGTCCATGACAAGAGGGGCGGGGGACACTACATTTTTACAGTGATGAGAGTGTACCGCCCATGCCAAAGAGAGCATTTGGAGAGCGAGAGCTAGGTGCGCAATTTTGTGGTCATTGAGAGATCATTTTTTGGTTAAAAAAGGCATCTTAAATAGACACTGACAAAAAACAAAGTCAGTCTCGGATGGGCACATCGAGAGAAATTGTACATTTCTGCCTCGGGGATTGAGAAAAAATGGGGTCATTTGGTCGGCACATATGTATATACCTAACTATATGTAGTGCCTCCCCCCCTCCCCCCCCCCCCGGTCCAAGAAGCCCCTCGGAATAAAGGAAACCATCAACAAATGAAGCGAAACCCAGGGACATACATTAACTGTTGAAATTGAGATTGACCTGCCCCAGCGAAAATGTACCTTTTCTATCAAATTGAGTAGTTTCACGGTGAAATGAAAACCCCATTCCCGAACAACGGAAACACCCCCCCCCCCCCAACCCCCTATTCTGACCTGTCCGACATGCAAGTCAACGAACAATATCGATATTAAAATCTGGTTAAATTTATCTCTATCCTCAAGTAAAGAAAATGCTACAAGTTTTAGACGCATATGCCCGTGCCCGAAGACCTCGACCAGGTGGCCCCTTCCCGTGTTAAACCGGCACCTTCCATAACTGTCCGCGCACAATTTGGATAGCATTTTTTCGTCAAAAATATGATCTCTCAATGACCGCAAAATAGCGTACTTTTCTATCACTCTCCATATATTCCCTGTAAGTGATGGGCGGCATAACTCTGCAGTAAGGCAGCCCCCCCCCCCCACTCCCCACTCCTCACATCACCCCCCGGATGAGAGGCCTGGGCTTTGGATGCCAGGGACGCAATTTTCTCCACGTTATCGGGATATGAGCCGGTGTAACATGCGGAAGTGTCCTCTCAGGCGCACCTGGCCCCCTTATATAAAATACGTGATATTGAGACCCTCTCTGGCCCATGTGTTCGTACAGTGCCATTATGACAGATACAGGGGGAACATCTCTGCATGGGGGACAATCCCGCATACGACACCGGATCAGTTTGTTTTGTTTAAAGTCATGGGGGTGGTCAATGTCTCCTCTACCTGCACAATGTACAGAGCTCTTAACATAGACGGCTCTATCCGAAGGACAACTGTGTGGCTGTGACGCACTGCGATAAAAGACCATCAACGCTACTATCACTATGGCACTTAGCCCATACAGGGGCCGTCTCGGTATTCGAAACAATCGCGTGGGCGAAACTCTGTAAACTGTAATTTTATCTTGGAAATTCAAAATTATAAAAATGGTTTATTAGTGACTACATTTAACGACATTAACCCATATTTATACTTCGTGTTAAACAGTTGGTGCCACCACGTCAAAACAAATTTAGCTTATATTATTGTTTTGTATTTGCTCTCTTATATTCCTGAATTATAATGCCCTAAATTATAGAAGGTAACACTTCCAATCATTATCGCACATACCGATTTACATTCTGTGATCAGGAAAGCGACGTCAAAGAGGAAACAAACGAATGTGATTTTACATTGAGACTCAGGTTCCCTCTACTCATTGGCTTGAACTCAACAAACATTACTCACCCGTCACCCATGAGAAGAATACGCGCCCTCGACAACAGATACCTACACACTGCATCAAAACGTACCGGACAATCTTGTGACACCATTGGGGATTTTTCAAAAGAGTTCAGATCCAATGCCCCCAGAAGTAAACCCACCGGACCTTAGTTTTGCTACTTTGACGAACGCGTTTATAGTGATTCCGTGGAACAAAAACTGCACACTTCTATTGAAACACTTATTTGTTTATCTTCCCTAAACAATGAGCTAAAAAAATTGAACACTTTTAGTGGATGTGCTTACCGAAATATATACTTAAACCCAGGAACGTTTGGACACGGCTTTCACTGCAAAGAACCCAAGGAGGCGATTTTGAAACCAAACGCATAATTCAGCTTTAAAGATTACCGCAGCTCTCAAGTGAATATCATTTTTGGACTATGAAAATTGTTTTTTACGAGCTGGTGACGTTGTGCGACGTAAATGCATTTTGTTTCACCCTTTGTTATACCCCGGGAGGGAATGCTCAGATTGGTCACTATTTCCCTCTACGTGGCAGTCCAAATCTGCTACCGATAAATCCTTTAAAGTAATAAGATATACAATATCAGCTCCACCGCCTTCTTCGTATAAGCTGTAAGAGTAACAAGTCTCGATTGTGCGGGGATTTTAACATAATTTATTGAAGACGTCATTGCAAAGCATTCACTCCATATTTAGCAGTTACAACTTTAATGCACGATGAACTGCAAAAGTTATTGCTTTTTATTTATATACATGTTATCATCAATTTATGATTGTATATCTTAATTGGCTAAGCTTTACAATTGTTGGAACTAGTATACAAAATGTATGAGCGGGAAGAAGCTCCATTTCAAATACACAAAGCGTTACAAATGGGTGGAGACCAAAACACCATTCATTTACCCTAGACTAGATCCCAAGGCATCGCCTTAACACCTATTGGGCAGACCAAAAATAGGCTTTTACAGTTAAAAAAAATTGCATCCTTCAGGCCAGACTAAGAAGCGACCGTCGGCCCACAGTTAATATCGCACCTATCTAGGCAAGGTAAATACCAATTGTAGGACCGCCATTATTATGCCTACGTTCCCTCCTCCACTCGGAGGCATGATATTGCCCATCACTGAATCCTCATGCTCAATGCAAAAGCAAAACAGGAGTACATCTCGGAATATATATATATATTTCAACAATAGGGCATGGGTGATGTCAAAGTGATGTCATGGGAGATGGTGGCCAAACAAAATTACTTCATTGACGTGATCCAAAGTAACATATGTTAAAAGATGTTACGTCAAGATCTAAAAATGTAAAAAATGTTGGGCCTACATACTGCAAGAATGATGTATTCTTGCCACTACATGTAATGGTCGAATCTGCTTAGCATCCTGTGCAATATCCCATTGGTATACGCACAACTCTTGCAATTTACGATCCGCTGTCAAACTAACAACAAAAATTGTTCTGCCCTATTCACCAGGACATAAGAAGCCATTAGTAATTACGTTATATGTGACTGTTATCTCTCATTTCAGTATAAAATCCAGAATTTGTGAAATTGGCGGGAAACATTGAAGCAAATCAATTCAACAAATATAAAATCCAACGAACACAGATTTCGAATACGATGGTTATGTGATGGATAATGCCACGGCGTATTAAGCGCTAGACCTAAACTACCTTATGACCGCCGTTCCCCGTGTATATGGTGTGTAGTTGTAGGCATCTTTGAAGATACCTGCCATGCCAAGATAAGAGAACATTCCACGCATTATTATACAACCTCGAATTATTCTTACACAAATAAGAGAAGAAACATATACAGTCCGAGGGATTACAATCTCTCCCTATTGAAATGTTTTATGCACATTAAGGCTCAGGATCAATCAATAAATATTCAGGGACATAGATATGGACTTTGATGACACATGTCTCACATGTAGCTTCCAGGGCGAGAAGCCGTCGATCCACAGGTCAGCCAGGTGACTAACTTACTAATATGTACCACTACAACAGAGGACACTACCACCCCGCCCTCTGGTGGCTGTTCAGGACTTTACGATCCCGCCCCCTGGCGGCTGTTCAGGACTCCACCACCGCGCCCCCTGGTGGCTGTTCGGGAATATACGATCCCGCCCCCTGGTGGCTGTTCAGGACTCTACGATCCCGCCCCCTGGTGGCTGTTCAAGACTCCACCACCCCGCCCCCTGGTGGCTGTTCAAGACTTTACGACCCCGCCCCCTGATGACTGTTCAGGACTCTACGATCGCGTCCCCTGGTGGCTGTTCAGGACTCTACGATCCCGCCCCCTGGTGGCTGTTCATGTGGACATCGAGCTGGCGGCGTTTCGGGAACTTCCGGGAGCACACGCCGCACGTGAATCCGTTCCTCTCCCCGGTGTGGATTCGCACATGCTTGGTGAGCGTCCCCAGCGACTTGAAGGACGCGGGGCAGAAAGTGCAGGCGTGGGGGTTATCGGCGGTGTGCACGTCACGGTAGTGGTCTCGCAGGTAGGAGGCGCGGGCGAAGGACGACGGGCAGTGCTTACAGGCGTGGGGCTTCTCCCCCGTGTGCAGGCTCGAGTGGCCCACCAGACCCGTCTTGCTGGTGAACGACTCGGAGCAGATGTGACACACGAACGGCTTCTCGCCCGTGTGGGTCCTGCGGTGCCTGACCAGCTTGCTGGACAGGGAGAAGGTGGCGGGGCATTGCTCGCAGGCGAACGGCTTCTCCCCCGTGTGGACGCGTCGGTGCTGCCACAGGTTGCCGCTGTCCTTGAACCCCGCCGAGCAGATGGTGCACACGAATGGCTTTTCGCCCGTGTGCTGCCTCATGTGGCGCTTGAGGTAGGTGCTCAGCTTGAAGGTGTCCGAGCAGACGTCGCAGCGGTAGGGACGGGCCTCCGAGTGGGTCACCATGTGGCGGTTCAGGCCGCCCTGGCGAGCGAAGGTTAAGCTGCACAGGCTGCAGTTGTACGGCCTCTCGCCCGTGTGCACGCGCATGTGGATCAAGAGACGCGAGCGTTTCGCGAAGGAGGACGGACAGAGCTGGCACGCGTTCTTCCGCTTGCTACTACCATTACGCCTCCCCTCCGTCTCCCCCGCCCGCTCCCCCTCCTCCACTGAGGAGCGCAGGTTCGACGCTTCGGATAGAATTGCTGACTCGGCGTCGGCACATTTCCCAACGCCGGGAAAGACCGAACAACTCCGACTCACCGCGGAGTAATCTTCGGCGACGGTGACGTCACGAGGATTACTGGATTGGAAATCTCCGCCGCGAGGGGTCGCGGCGGTTTGCGCCGACGCGCCTTGATGCGCCGCTGTAAATTCATCGACCATATCTAAAATTGCCGGCGGTAGCAGGCTTCGCGGTTCGTTGTCATGGGGTACCGTATCCCCGGGCGACGGGGTCACCGTGGGATCCGTGCAGCTGGAATCCGGTGAGTATTGATCACGTGAGTCCGCGTCATCCTCACATCCCACACCTCGCTGCAGCCGTCGCTTAGCACTATTGGCGGAGGAGCCCCTACCCCGTGCACCCTCAGGTTCGACATCCCTATCACTCCCTTTGTTCTCTTCCCGATGGGACAGCGTATCCTCAACCCTTGTTCTTCCCGGACCCATCCCGGCCCATATGCTCCGGAGAACGGGGCGCTGCGAGACGACTGTGGAATGTTCCGAACCACTCTCCTTCTCCGCGTCGCTCTTCTCGCCCTTCTTCTCCTGCTGCTCCTCCCCCTCCTCCCCATCCTCCTCCTCCCCCGACAGCCGGCTCCACTTGGTGTCTTGGGTGTCCTCCGCACAGCTCGCCGTCTGACTGTTCTCCATAGTCGGAGTGAAAGCCGCCGTGTTGTCTACAAAACAATGCATTCCAGAACTTATCAATCCCATCACAATCACAGTTGTACCAATCAAAACAATGCAATGTGGCAGTTTAAGGCCACATTTGGTGTGCACCTGGAGGTTAAACTGGGCCCCGAAGCCATTTGGACTTGGTCTGGATGGTTGGTTGGTTGGTTGTATATTCAGGACGCTTTAACCACTTTCGACCATATCGCGTCAATGGAAAAAGGGGAGAGTGGAGCCATGTCCCCGCGGGTAACCCCCTACTCTTTGCGAAGAAGGACATGAGATCTTTATTCTGTGACCACACAGACATGCCCACATCGGGGCCCGAGAACTTTGGATTGGATTAAACATGCCTCACACAGTGGTAAGTGCCAGGGCGCGGCCTGTTGGTCTGCCTCTTTGCCAACTGACATAGGGAAAGTCCCCACAGCTGTACAAGTAACACAACCAAATCGACACAAACTGCTACAAAGGATTTGCATAGTCTATATACAATTTTATCGCTTTGAAATGAGTTTAATACTAGGTACTTCCACATAGGCATATGCTTTATAACTTTGCATCTGTTTTTAAAAGACAGCCCCAAAAGTCGTTAAATAGTATAAGGTGGTCAACATTATTGGTTTTATGTGGTCACATAATGTTTGCTACATACTAGTATACACAAGTACACGTAAGGCTCTATCAAATAAATTGCTGAGCTAAACTGTCACATCATGCATGAAAGTATTAAATCACTCGCACTAATTATTAAATGTCAATTAAATGTGTTTCCGTAGTGTTTGATTCATAACTTCACATAGGCAAGGCTTCATTTAAAAGTCAGTGAACTTGTGTTGACCCGGGCGTTGTCACTCGAACTTCCAACTATCCATTATAGTCAGACGTCCGAATACGTTCCTTAACCATCGATCGAGGTAAAGATATAAATGAACTGATAACTGTTTCAACATCGTCCAATGTGTCAACATTGGTTCATAAACATTGCAAGCACCTTAAACCTGTATCAAGATAGCGTAGCGTTGCGATATTTGTATTTGTGCGCCTTGCTTATTTATTCCCCTGCTCGGTTACGCCAGACGAAGCGCCCGGTGCGTGGTTCGAATTTCGCCTGTGCAAATGCCTACGTTTCTGCATGATATAACTCCCATGCCTTACCTCGTGTGGGGGTTACTCCCGGAGACACGGCTCCTGTCTACCTTGACCCTTCAAACCGTCCTACTTAAACCAACCAGAATGTATCAAAAGAAGGTCGTTTCATATATTTACCCGCATCAAAATAATAATAATGGATTTATTAATTTCTTTGTCTTTTCTTACCTATTCTCTTCACCGGAGCATTAAGCGCAGTGAATTTCTTCGGCTTCGGTCCGCACCGTAGGGAGCGGCCGCCGACGACGTGCAGCCTGGCGTGCTTGGTCAGGCTGGCAATGCTCTTGAAGGACGCTGAACAGTGGTCGCACGTGTGCTGTCGATTACCCGTGTGCACCGCCTTGTAGTGCGACCGCAGGTACGCGATGTTAGCGAAGGTGGCGGGGCACGCCTCGCATAGATACGGCTTCTCCCCCTCGTGCGTCACCGAATGCTCCAAGAGATCGTCGTTGCTCGGGAATTGCTCGGCGCACATCCGGCACGCGAACACGTACTTTTTCGGCTCGCTGTGCAGCTTCCGGTGCTTGACCAACGTGTTGGCGAAGGAGAAGGCCGCGGGGCAGAGGTCGCAGGCGAAGGGTCTCTCGCCCGTGTGGGCTTTCATGTGCGTCTGCAGGTGCCCGTTCTGCTTGAAGGTGGCGGAGCACGTGGCGCACCTGTACGGCTTGGCCTCGCTGTGCTGCCGCATGTGGGACACGAGGTGCGAGCGCCGCTTGAAGGAGTCCAAACACACGTCGCAGCGAAACGGATGCTCCTCGGCGTGGGAATTCAAGTGTAGTCCATACGAGGATTCATCCGCGAAATGAGCGGCGCAGATATTGCAAGTGAAGGATTTCTCGCTGGCGGCGCTGGTGGCGGTGGTGGTATCGGCAGATGTACCTTCCTCCGTGACGTCATCCCCTTGAAGGGGTATTTCCTCTGGTGGTCGCTCGGACTTAACGGGTCCGGGACTGGCGACGTGGCCGCTGGCGTCGGTTTCCATGGCGGTCCCACTCCAGACAGGTTCAGACTTAAAAGCAGGAGCGTGATGCTCGTCTTCGGAGTCCCCTTCGTAGCCATGGCAACGTGTATCCTCAGACTCATCATCGGTGAGCTGGCGAGACATTGCGTCGTCTGGAAGGCGTAAAATACAAACATGTAAATGCGTCTAACATGAAAAACAAAAAACAATAAAACAAGTTCAAAAGAATATAATTCGTAATTTGCAATTAATATAAAAGCTATGAGCTGTATTGACAGGACTGGTATTACACAAATATATTGTATGAACTTCCCACTTTTGAAGGGCCATCAAGTCATGAAACATAAAATAAATGGTCTTGTATTGCAAAGGCAAATGTTTAGGTTGTAAAAATTAAATTGACAATGCCATATTGACATACAAAAAGGCATTGACAACATGTGCGATCCTTGTGGTATCCCTTGCATTACATATAAATGAATCGATAGCATTCCTCCTACCTCCTATCAGCGCTTTAGTCTTTGTAGATGCAAACGTGTCCTCCTTGTTGAGAAACTTCCATGTTTGTGTCTGCAGTTGAAACAAAATATGTAAATAATGCCAAGTTTTTGACACTACCTTGTATAGGATTTATCGAGCTGTTCAATTCCATGCATCATTACCTTACTCTGCCCCTCTCTGCCCACCTCACATCATATTACCCAAGAATAAATAACATTTTACCAACGTACTAATTAACTAACTAAAGAAGATCATTCGATCCAACGAAATCAACAAGAAATAAATACTATGAAATAAATAAACATTCATCCACTGCTCCATTCACATTGTCCGTCCATCCCACCAAATCATTACCTTTCCACATTACTCAATCCTAGTGATATATGTAATATTAAGTTTATATGATGATCCTCACAATGATTTTAGTATAACTATCACTTTAAGAGGTCTCCTTGGATTATGACCGATTGCATGCATGTTGTATATGATGTGAACTTAAAACATGACCAAGAGGTATTTTTGTTCCGAAACCAATTCAATATTGCAAGCAGAGTTGTGGAATCTCAACTGGATCTCTTTCTACATATGACACCTATTACAATTATTCCACCCCTTTTTCAGTGAGCTTGAGCCTTTTAAATGTTAAATTTGGCCCCTATCATCAGCCTGATAACATGGTCAATATTCTGTTTCGGGGAAAACTATAGTTTTGTACCGGTAATAGCTGACATTTAATTCTTGTGTAAACTAAAATTCACAGTTACCATTCACAGTATTTTTCACAGATAGTATTGTTAAAATTTGAGAGAGATCTATGAAACATACATGCAGTCTGCAGGAAAGAAGGACCTAATTTGTTCAGTCATACTTTCCTTTCTTTGGTCAAAGTTTCTTTAAAAGCATCCAAAGTACCGGTAATACTGCAAATGATAAAGCTCAGTTGACAATAAATGTCAAGCATCAAACAAATTAAAAGAAGGAATATGCATTGCCTAGCAAGGATTGCAATTGAGACAATGTAGAGGGTACATTTTATAATAAACACATTCAGTCCAACATTTGTGGGCAATAGAGCTTTGAAAAACATATGCAATATTTCTTTGGATATTACAGAATAAAGTTATTTTCGAAGAAAGAAAAGTAAGACTGAATGTAGTGGGTCTGTTTCATGCTCCCTGTCCATTAAACCAGTGTGAATGGTAATGGTGAATTTGACTGTTGCAGACTAGAACCATCAACTTTGTGTTCTTTAATATGTGCCATCTTTTCTTAAGTTACTAAAATGTGACTCTGGCAACAGATGCAATTAACACTTTCTCATAGGCTGAGAAAAATGTGATAGAGGCCACAGATGCAATTGACACCATTGACTGTCTGGCTTTCTTGCAAGTGAACTTGTCAGTAAGAATTATTTACTTAGTTACTTATCCTAAAAAACTGGCAAGGCTGTATAAACTAATCTTCTGATTAGTCACAGCAATAGATCAGTATCCAGTAATTTGTAATTAAAAACACAAATGAAGATATTTTTCCCTTTGCAATTTACTCAAATAAAACATTACAGTTTCATGCTATAATATTCCCCAAACATAATGCCTGTGGCTGCCAGGGTATTAGCAAAAAAACAAATTTGCCAGCAAAACTTTTGGCACTTACAAAATATCAAAGTGTGAGTGTTATGATTTTCCTCTAAACCTCCTGACCAAAAGGCCCTTTATTGGGTGGGTAAACAGCACCTGAGTGCCTGGCATACTAGTAATCAAAGTTATTTGATTAAACAGTAAATTTAATATAAAAAACACAATATGTATTTTTAATACAAATCTGCAATGATGCATTGATTCTTATCTTCCTTAGAAGGAGGTGAGATGATCTTTATCCTCAAGTAATTTATCCCCCCCCCCCACATCCCACTCCCCACCTCACCCTAGCAGTCAAATGGTCTAGCAGTCAAATTGTTCAGCAAGCAGTCAAAGTGGGTGTAAACTGATTTTTCACTCACACCAAAGAGTTAACACACCAACTTAAGTTGTATCCAGTGCTGTAGTATGGTGGGGAGAGGCAGGGATGGGGTGGAGGGTTTTTTTTGGCCGATAGACTGTCTGAACCAACTGCTGTTGAAACAACTGTATATATGTTAGACCAGTAGCTATAGTCATGTGTGACATTTTCTAAGGAAAAATGAATTGGGTGGCTTCGAGCTAACTTGCTGCATGACTACATATTTCATTGGCATATAGTTAAAAGATAAATCCATGCAAAAATACAATGTTTAGGCCCTGTATTCCTTCAGATGAGTCAGAAGTTATAAATGCACCTATTCTTTTTTAAAACCACTGTAGGAAATACAGGCTGGAACCTAGACCAAACAGATTAGAACTCCTGTAGCAACTTCCCGATACTGACTTATATAGGTAAAGCTAGCCCTGATACTTAGCTCTCGTATTCATTAATACAAAATGCATTAGAGATCGAGCCATAAAATATAACCCAAGTGATGGAGACCAGAAATTGGTGGAGGTATCTGTGCATCATATAGCTGTCTGCCCTTATTCTGTGTGTAAGAAATAATATAAAGTTTACACAAACCCGCTCTGCCATTTAAAAAATATTGTCACAGAAAACAAATCAACATAGCTGAACGAGAATCTGTACAGTTTTGCGATATTATATTATCGGGGGAAAAAATGAAAGCTACCATGCAGTTATTGTTCACATTGATGAGTGCCTACAGGTTGTTGGCTCAGTGTAACTGCTCAACATTGCTGAATAGCGAGAGATCACAGTCAAAATCTTTACCTGCCCCATCGGGCATACAACCAGCATTCTGACCTGTCCAAACCTGTAATTCAACTGTCCCGGGCAGTCAGTTATTTCTCTCCCTGTCAGTTTTAATCTCCAAACACCCCTACTAATTCCTGGTCTCATGTGGATTGCACTTCATGACAGCCATGTATCAGTATCACTATCCTAAGTACAGGCATAGTAAATGACACAGAGACGGGGGGGGAGGGGGTGGGGAGGATCCGCACTGACTTCTTTCCTGTGATCCAAAACATCATTATTTCATTATGATTATCCTACAGTAGGCTACACAGCCACACGGTGTAGTGCATAAGTCATAAAAAACTGCCATCATTCTGAGGCAAACAACAACGAAATCGTATTAATGAAAGCATTATTGTGATTGATTTTAACTTCTGTGCGTACCTGTGTCTGTGACCAAAATATTGCGAACGATAATGTAAGAGGTGAACAACTACGGAAACATTGGATAACGTGGATGCGACAATGATATTATTGCAGTTCGTCAATCACGACGCGTCGCACGTAAACTTGTAATGAAAGCATTATTGTGATTGATTTTAACTTCTGTGCGTACCTGTGTCTGTGACCAAAATATTGCGAACGATAATGTAAGAGGTGAACAACTACGGAAACATTGGATAACGTGGATGCGACAATGATATTATTGCAGTTCGTCAATCACAACGCGTCGCACGTAAACTTGTAAGATGGATGTGTGGTTAGGGCGGCGAGGGGGAGGGGGGGGGGGGGCATTTTCAGTTTATTTGATGTTTTCTTAAGATAAGTCAAAGATGGTCTCTTGGTGACGGGCTTTCTTTTCGTTGCATAACCGAACATCAGCTAATTTGTCCCACGCCATGCAGCATATGCAGCTAGCATATAGTATACTTGAAGGAAAAATACCTGGACGCGAGTGCCTATTCCACCACGGGGATGTAACCCCCCGTGGTGGAATAGGCACTCGCGTCTAGGAAATACCCAGATTTAGCAATTTTACCGATGGACAGACGTTGGGCCATATATACATATAGACAACGTCGGCCGTCGGTTGGCAAATTCCAGCAGGTGTCGAACCGCGACGCTGATCCAATGACGAGATATGTAATGTACGTTAAATTGGTCCGACATTGGCACATTTCAGTATATGATGGGCTACTGTTTATACAGCCACTTTAAGGCCAGGGGCGAATCCAGACTTTAGCGGGTGGCGTGGGAGGGAGGGGGTGGGGGGGGGGCAAGGGCGGATCTAGGAAATTTCCCAAGGGGGGCGGGTTGCTCTCTGAAAACTTGCCACCGCGGGGTGGGGTGCTCCAGAAGCTGACTTTAACAGTGTATGTTCAGGTTCCCAAGTGGGGGGGGGGGGGGTTCCAACCCCCGTTACCCTTAGCATAGGCGGCGGAAGCGGGGGGGGGCGGCACTGGTCCTTCTCCAGCATTAGGTTGCTGCTCGTGGACAGCGATAGACTGCTTTATTATCGGTGGCTACACCTGTCGGTGGGGGGGTTCTGCGGGTTGACCAGGGGGCGTGGGGGGGGGGAGGGCTATAGCCGCAGTAGCTCCCCCCACCCCCGGCTGGATCCGCCACTAAAAGTAGCCTACTCACATGCGCCATATTAGATTTTTTACATTTTAGAATCAAAACTAAAAGTATCTAAAAATTATGATGAATATGTTTTATATCTCTTTGAGTCTGTAAAACAACAATTTCAACATAAAACTGCACGGTTTAGTTATATTGCGCGCGGATCCGACGTCCTAGCGAGTCGTGCTCGACATCACACAGAATGCCGAACGGGCTTAACTATAACGCACAATATCTGCAGTATCATGCGGAATAGTACGGAAAGCTTCGGAAAACACAGAAAGGGGTTTCTGTCGCGAAGAAGTTTTCCGAAGTTTTCCGCGTTTTATTGATGACCCTACCGAACAGCGAACAGGCGCGCAGGGATATAAAGCCGGCCACCAAATTCTGCTCCGGTGAAGAAATCTGCTTCTCTCCGGATAGCCCAGTCTTTCAAGATTTAAATTCGAGACAGAACATACTTATTTTACATGGAGAAAAGGTTGGTAATACAACAAATTACAGAATATATTGCTTTAAATCAATGCAGAATGCCCCGACTGCCTATTTTGTGACGACTCGGTCACGACAATAATACATCATTGTTTCCCCAGGTGCCTGCTCATTAGAAAATTATTTACTACATTATTAAATACCATAAGCTCCTTTTCGGTATGCTTCCGATTCTCCTACACGGTATCATGTGACTCTTGTCAAAATGTGACCCTTGTCATATTTGACAACCCCAAAAGACGTTTGTTTAATCTCAAAGCTCACCTGATTCTTGTGTCCAATAAAGATATGGATTGGATTGGATTTATTTCAAATTCGAGGCCTTCAGGCCTATAATACAAAAGAATCATCACGGAAACGTTTAACAAGGTGCGCAGAACAACAGCAAAATCAGAACTTATTGCGAAACTACATGTCTAAATTCATTTAATATTTCTGAGCGCATAAAGATATGCGTCAGTTGAGACGTGGCCAGCCAATACGATCGACTAAACCATACACTAGGACTAAACACGACACACGGAACATGCGCTACGCCCCCGCCCCCCACAACGTGATTATATATACCTTTCAAATATATATAAACACTCGGAGTGGTTCTGCAGGAAATGTATAAGGTTAGGAGCAGGGAATCTCCAAAAAAGGGGGAATTTTTAACCCGCTTTACATATGAAAATTAAAGGTGAACATTTTTGCGCTCGCGTCACCGCTTAATTTGGCTTGGCGCAAGTGCCGGGCTTGCCTGGGAGCAATTGCATCAACGATTCGGCACGAGTAGTTTTTGGAAGTAAACACTTTGGTGTATTTAGTTGGACTTACAATAAGTTCATTTATGTTGACAAAGTTTTATTCCGGCATGCCGCCTGTCAAGTTCATATACAGCCTCGTTCTTAAATTGTTATTGTTCTCGTTCTCGGTGTTTCAATGGTTATTACCAAACACATTGCATGCGCACGCTATGACAACGCATGCCTAATGATAACCAATATATAAGAAATACAATTAAATAAAAAATAAACGTTTAGCCACTGTAGGCAAAGCGGCAATCCGTTTACAATTCTTGCAGATGCGGCCCAATGATATAGAAAGTACCCATGCATGCATTCGCAGAGGGGACCTTCTATCTCAATTATTGGGCCGCAGTAAATTGAATGCGAGAAGAAGATACCATAAGATAACATAAAATATTCCCCTAACTCGCTGCATTAATAATTCGCTTTTGTTTGAACGTGTGGCATACATAGATACAAAGTAAACATTAAAAGTAATAATGATTTCGATAAACAATTAATTGTAATTGATTACAATACAATGGGGTACAAATGAGTTAAATATCAACAAACAGTTTGGCGCGCGCTATCTCTTCCGCTAATGATCAATGTGTGCCACTAAGTAAAGATATAACTGTATGACAGCCTGTTCTTTATACGCACATGTAGAATATTATATATATTAACGTTTTTTTTAATAAAAAAACATTAACTATATGGTGTCATATTGCTGTACACTAGCGCCACGCGATTGCCATTTTAGGAAAAATCGACACGCGACATTGGCAGCCAAATTCCAACACCACTTAATAAACATCGCCGTTTCGGCTCTGATGTGGCAAACGGGTCTGTCCCGGGACACCACAGAACTCTGTCTCTGCACTGCTACTTATAAAAAAGCATCGTGAAGCACACAAAACTGAGGACGCATACCACTAAAATGAAAACTTGTGGTAAATTGAAATCACGGTCAAGGTGGAGAGACTCCATTTGGCAGTCCGGCATGCATGGAATATAGACAAAATAAATCTTGAACGATTCAAGGACTGATTCTTATTTGTATTTTGACCTTTAGTATTGGCGGGAAAGAGCTCGATATGCGACTTTAAAGGAAACTATAAATATAAATTTTACATATTACAAAAAATAAAATAAAAATAAAATGCTCAACTCAGCAAGAGCAGAAATGCCATATCTCTGTGAAAATGTGAAAAAAATGTGAAAGTTTATTTCCGCACTTTATTCCACATGGGTAACGACATTAATATGTACAATAATGGAACAGTATACACATTTACATTCTAACTGTCCTTACCGCATTAGATATACCACATACCACTGATCTATCAGTACACAGTACATATGTAAAATATTAATCTATATCAATACGGTATTGGATATACTGAAGTGTTAGCCAGGGCCAGCCTAACAAGCATTATAAGCGACATTCTCTATCATGGTGGATAGAATAGTCCACCACGATGAGCTCTTGTTTGAGAAATTAAAATTAAAACGTCAAATTAAGAGATTAGTGAGTATTGGCCAAGGCCAAACGACAGGTCATCGTTGTAAAGACTGCGGCAAGCTCTGCCGGTCACAAATAGGCCTATTTAGTCATAAGTGCAAATACCGCGAAACAAATCGAAATAGTTAAAACATGACAAAGCTGCAAATCCATCATCTTATGTAGACGGACGTTTCCCAACCATTGGTTGGATCATGAAACCATTCAAAGCATACTTAGAGTCCGCTCAAAGATCAACATATTCATGAATTGTTCAAAGAGAAACATGCTTATAAGATAATCACTAGAACTAGGTAGATGAAATAAACATTTCTGAACATATTTAACGAACATATTACGCACGAGCAACACAAGTTGTAGAACACGTGAGAGAAAATACCAAGTCACGTTATACCACGAGCGCTCACCTCCGTTGGTCATAATCAGTGGTGTGTTTGTTGTATATTATACATAGGGGCCGCCGTGTGCTGATTGACTCAGTACTGATTATGACCAACGGAGGTGACCGCTCGTGGCCCGCTGTACAGACAAGATAGATAGTTTATTTCGTACTCTAGACAGACCTCCAGTCAAGATACATAAAAAAAAAAGACAACAAAAATGAATTATTTTTGGGGGGCTTTTGTAAGGACAAGGAAACAGTGTAACTGGTGTTGTTTAAAATCCCTTCGCCTGCCACGCTCATCTTTTATTCTTATCTACCCTAAGCCTTCTTACCGCCAGTCGAGGCTCGTCCTACAAAGAGGACGGGCACTGGGTGATAGCATACTGCAGTTATTCAAATTTCATAAATGCCAGTGTTAGGCCTAATAATGCATGCATATAAATATGTACATAATCAGATATCTTAGACATGTGTCAATATATATATGATAAATTGACACATCTTCTTTAGTCCCATGTCCATTACATTATGGAACAACCCTTCATCCTTCCCGTCACGGATGACAGAGATTCGGCGAGCCGTGATGACCATGAGGTCGCCGACCTTCGAAAGGAGAACGCTCGTCGCTGTTGGCCAGAAGTTGTTTTCATCTCTGAAAACATACGACATTTTGTTAAATCAGCGTTTCAAATCTGTGCTTCTCATTTAAAATTGTCGGGCGCTATTATTAAACAGATCAGGCCATGTTATATCAGCAAGGCTAGACTCAACCCATGTCAAACCACATTTACAACATTAGGAGCACTAATGGACTCCTTATGGTCCTGGGGCAGGCGCGATAGCTCAGTGGGCTAGAGCGCTCGCATTCAGTGCTCTGGCCACCTGAGAGCCTGACGGCACGTGGATCGGTGGTTCGAGTCCCGATCGATGGTTCGAGCCCCGCAAAAGTAGGGCACTGACTCACAGGACATTCATCACTTACCACTGGGGGCGGGGCGAGGCGTCGTGACGCGGGAAGCGGCCCCAGTATCTCGGACCGGTGTTTACTGTGACGTCACTGGGCGATACCATTTACATCTTTGTAAGGGGTCATGGGTTTGAATTCCTTTGTAGTGTTTTACCATTAACTCTGTTTTTAAGCATTGACGCATACCTAAAGTGACCCAGAGGGAACTTGAAATCAGTTTAGTATCAATTGAGGCTAAACTTAAATTCATTGCGCCTCCTGCAAAAGTGGGTACAGCAGATCAACCATTACCCCCTGACCATTGCATTCAACCTCTGTACCCTCGTCCAATGACGCGATGGACTTTGCCAACCTGACCTAGATTTTGAACCAATCAGGTGGTAGTTGGATGACCTTTACATTTGCGCGACTGAGAAGAGAACGATAAAAACAACATCGTCTGCTCTATTAAATAGCAAGGCAGATCATGTATTGTGAGGATAGGAATCAGACTGCAGATCGGATAAACAATTGTTCAGACAGGCCCCAGTTCATAGGTAAGGAATATGCATAGAATTCGTCCTCAACTCCTAGAGTAAATAAATAATTCGCAAATTTCGATGTCCGGAGAGTTTCCGTTTTGACAGTATAGGTGATAGCATACTGAAGTTATTACTGAAGACTCAACCCATGTCAAACAACATTTACAACATTAGCAGTACTTATGGACTCCTTATAAGGTCCTGATGAATACCATATTGTATTACATGAGGCGCGAGCAGGATATTTAATTCGACAAGACGTAGATTCACTTCGAAGTGACTTAGAACATGGCCGTTATTTTATTACGGCAATTACCCATCCATCAACAACACACAAGTCTGCCCTCGAAATTGATGACCACTCGACCAGCACTATATACCAGATAGCAACACAATACGGTACTTCGGCACTGATACGAAAATCGAAAAACATCTCCAACCGACATATATATAACGTTCCCCAATGATAAATGTGTTATCTTCTCCTTCACTTCGAGATGAGGATCATACAGAAGGCTATGGGACTAGGTATTGATACAATTAACGAGTTTACCGTTAAAGTGTACCGTTAAATTAGGGCACTCACTAATAGCGGCCCACCGGTCAGTGGCAGCGTCGTAGGTGTACCTCGGGTACGAATCGTCCAGGAATGGAATCCACCATCTGACCGCTACATTGCGCTACAGATACAACACAGCACAGGCACCCAGACGTTAGTTACGTCACCAAAATGACATCATGCTCAGTCCGCTAAAAAGGGGCAGAATAAGGTGGGCGCATGACCTGCGAAATATCTATTACAGGCAAAAATGACGTCACCTTCGGATCGCCATCCCCTGGCATGTAAATATTTTGCTGGCCACCTCCTTCGGCGCTTTTTTAATTTCTGCTTTTATAAGTCGCTGCATTAGTTTTCAACGTAGTTTTCACTGTATATTGAAATATTTTAGTATAAGATCATCGCACTGCAATACATACACAACGATATATATATCGCAGGGTGGTAACACAGGGCCTAGGATGGGGTTACTATTTCAACAAAAAGTTAACATTAGACGAGCGGAGACACACAGAAGTCAGTTTTGACGTCAGCACACTGACGTAACGCGCATGAATAAAAGCTCCCGACAGAGGGATCGTTCCATGTAAGGGCGAACCATTTTTTTCAGCATAGCTCACGTAATACTCACGCCTAACGTTTACTACAATATTACATTTCGTGGGTTCTTACGTAGAAGATGGACCGAGAGAGGGTGCAACAACTTCACACTTGCCGTATAATCACCGACTGTAACGACTCATTGTGGGAGAGTGTTTACTGCGGTTCCAACAGCGAATGCACCTCCCTCCGATCTGACGGAACCCTCCCCCACCAACTTAGTTGAAATGGTTGAAACTTTAACTCATATAGATGATAAGCGCGAGTTTGCAAGGCATTGTACTGATCTGTCGTCAATATGGAGCAACACTTGATGCGACAATAAAATGGTGGATTATTACTGCTTGATTCAGAGACACATATCGCCTATATCGGGCCAATAAACCCCTGAACTCGCTCTGTGCCATCACGACCCGGATTCCAGGACTCACCGGCCCAAGTTGTTCGGGATCTATGTCCCGGAATTCAGCAGTCACCTGGCGGGGTTCTTCGGGTATCTGAGTCCCGGACTCAAGGACTCACCTGGCGGGGATTTTCGGGTAATGGAGTCCCGGACTCAAGGACTCACCTGGCGTGGTTATTCGGGATCTGAGTCCCGGACTCAAGGACTCACCTGGCGGGGTTCTTCGGATATCTGAGTCCCGGACTCAAGGACTCACCTGGCGGGGTTCTTCGGGTATCTGAGTCCCGGACTCAAGGACTCACCTGGCGGGGATTTTCGGGTAATGGAGTCCCGGACTCAAGGACTCACCTGGCGTGGTTCTTCGGGTATCTGAGTCCCGGACGCCAGTACACATCGGTCAATGTTCTTCGGGATCTCTGGCTCTGACTCCATGACTCACCTCACGTGGTTCTTCCGGTTGCATCACCTCCTCGCAGAAGGCGTCGTATTGCTCTGCGGACGCCTCTCTGTAGCACACTGTCGATCCAGCATGAAAAAAATAGCAAAACCAAAATATTTTTTGTAAAAGATAAAAACTGTAACAGTGTGTCTTAGATTGGAAAGGAAAATGAAATATTTTATTAATGCCTTAGGCCGCTTTTGTACACATCAAGGCTAAATTGGACCAAGAAGCTAGCCTCCCGAGATAATGAAATGAGGTTAGAAATGGAGTCAACTTGAGTTCATGACGCTGCTCACCCGCCAGAAACATCTCCGTGATGATGCTGAAGTTGGAGAAGTTGATGTAGGCGCCTCCCGTGCGGTCCGCCAACTGCTCGTAGCACAGCTTGACTAGGTTATCGTTGTTGACCTGAACGCCGTACACCTGGCGGGGAGAAGGAGGGGAGGGGAATATGTGGGAGAAGGTGTGAGTGAGAGGTTATGGCGGAGATGGGGAAGGGGGGATGGCAACTGCATATCACCCATGATTGCCCTAGAGCATATACGATGGTCTTAACTGTTTACGTCGGTTACGTTGTGTCAACTCCAGTCGTGGTTGTAATTTTGAGTTAGATGGCAATGAGAGTTTTTGCGCGTCGTACTGACCTTGACCTATATGTACTGACCTTGACTTACAATCCCATGACCACGCGTTAAATCTAGTACACGACGACCCCCCCGTGACATGCCGCACGTTTAGTATGCGCTTACAAAGCGATCACCCCAACACAACATGCAATTGTTATCCATTTCACCTTGACATCCTTCCCTGTCCCATGTGGACATGATTAATTGAACGGACGTGTGGCTGCGAACAGACTTTGATAGCCATGCCCTTATGCCCGTGTCACACCTAACAAAATCCCAGAAACAACGTTTTTGGAACTGTCTGTCAGGCTTTAGATACGTCAAATTCCACTTGAGCATACGTGTCAAGGTCAAATTAACACCCATGCCTTTCGATACATAAAATGCCAACTTACCTTGACACTTAAGCCCTTGAATAAGTCAAATTTCAACCGACTATGACACCTGGCATTGGATACGTCAGATATGAACTGACCTTGACACATCTGCTCTTGACTACCGTAACGATAGATTTCCCACTGACCTTGACACCCATGCCCTTGAGCACGTTCAGCTCGTCATGCCAGTTGACCTTTTGGTCGGTGTAGTTGACCCCGTGTGGTTCGCAGTCCCCGATGACGACCAGAGCTTTGGCCGCGTCCTCGGACCAGTCCAGCAGCTGTGCCTTGCGCAAGACCCACTCGTAGCACTGTCAGCACAGTGTGATAATGCAATGATAGAGTGATATGTGCCTCAAACTACAGTCAATCTAGAGTAATGCCTACATCATGCATGAAACATACGACGCTGCCACTGATTTTATTTGAGATGATTGGGCGCAAGCGCTTTTTTGGCGTCCGTGAATGAGTGTTAACATAAAAGATGAAGTTGAAAGGATTACCTTGGTTATGGTGACCGAAATATAATAAGTAAGTTAATCAGGATATAGCTTAAATGAAACAATCTTTCGAAATAATACGCTTTATTACATGTGTATTGCGATGTTGATAACCTCCTGAAACAATTAAACAATGCTTACAAACAAATCTTAAGTTTTATAAGGCCATGTGAGATCCCTCATTATCGCCCAATGCCACGTGGCGCGCCTACCTCGGGGCTGTCGCCACCTTCAGTGGAGGGGACGCTCCTGACGAAGTCCACCAGGGTGTCGACGTCTGACGTCAGCTCCGTGTGACGCACGACGTAAGTGCCCTGGTCGCAGTAGTCGCCGTGCGCGATGATCGAGACCCGGATGTTGGGTATGTGCTCAATCAGACGAGTCACGGCGTCACGTAACTTGTCACGCACCTGCGAAAATCATGCAGTATCGGTGTCACGTTACAGGTTACAGTCACGGCGTCAGTGACGATGTAATATAATAATATAATAAATAATATAATAATATTATAACACAATAATAAAATAATAGGTGGTTGGCATCCGTCCGTCTATAAAAGACGATGGATTTGCAGCTTTGTTTGGTTTAAGTTATACGATTCGTAACGCGGCATTTACGCTGATGACTGAGTAAGCCTATCTGTGATAGAAAGAGCTTACCGCAGTCATCGCAACGGTGACCTGTCGATAGATCTTGGTTTGTGCTCGCTGGTGGACGCCTAGATTGGCGTTTCAAGCCCAGTTTCACAAACAATAGTGAGTCGTGGTGGGCCATTCCGTCACGCACGACACGTGCCCATCCCCTCTTTTGGGATGCCAAGTCCTCCCAAGAATCTGGATCGATGCCGAAAGCCTTCATGTCCCGCTTACAAACATCCTTAAACCTAAGCTTTGGCTGTCCAGTTGGCCTTTTGCCGTCGACGAGTTCACCGTATAGCACATCCTTGGGAATGCGTTCATCTTGCATACGATGAACGTTCCCAAGCCAACGTAGACGACTTTGCTTCACAAGAGCAAGAATGCTTGGTAGGTTGGCCCGGGCTAACACTTCAGCATTCGTGACCTTGTCTTGCCAATATATGCCTAAAATGTTTCGCAGGCAACGAAAATGGAAGTTATTTAATTTACTTTCTTGGCTGCAATACGTAGTCCACGTTTCACTGCCATACAGCAAGCTACTTAGAACGCACGCCCTGTAGATTAGCATTTTGGTGCGAATGGTAAGTTTTGAATTACGCCAAGCACGTTTGTTTAACCTACCAAACATGGTGGCTGCCTTTCCAATTCGAGTATTGATTTCCTCGTCCAGGGATAGATTATCCGTGACGGTACTTCCCAGGTAACAAAACTTATTAACCACCTCTAAAGGCATGTTGTTAAGGGTAATCACTGGCGGTGTGATAGCCCCTTGGCTCAGCAGGACTGTTTTTTTAACACTAATAGTCATAGCAAATAAAGTACACGCATTTGAAAGCCGATCCAGGAGTCTCTGTAGCTGGCTTTCTGAGTGCGCAACCAACGCTGCGTCGTCAGCGAATAGCAGTTCTCTTATTAGGAAGCGCCTCCGCTTGGACATAGCGCGCAACCTTGAAAGGTTGTACAGCTTCCCATCAGATCTGGTGTGCAAGTAAACACCCTCCGCATCCTCATTAAATGCGTGAGAAAGAAGCATAGAGAAGAAGATGCCAAATAAAGTTGGCGCAAGAACACAACCCTGCTTCACGCCATTTCTGACTTGGAAGCTCTCGGACGTTGCTCCGTCGAACTGTACTGTGCTGAACGAGTGTTCATGAAAGGAGCGGCTAAGGTTAAGTAGTCTGCGGGGGCACCCAATAGACTCCAAGATTTTGTACAAGCCAGATCTGCTGACAGTATCAAAAGCCTTGGTAAGATGAACGAAAGCAAGGTAGTGGGGCTTGTGTTGTTCTCTACATTTCTCTTGAAGTTGACGCAACGAGAATATCATGTCAACAGTCGATCGTCCGGATCTGAATCCACACTGCGCTTCCGGATATACTCTATTTGCAAGGAGTTGCAGTCTCTTTAAGGCAATTCTCGCGAAGAGCTTACCAGTAACACTTAAGAGTGATATTCCGTGGTAATTGTTACAATCACCCCGGTCTCCTTTGTTTTTGTAGAGTGTAACTATATTCGCATCACGCATGTCCTGTGGAACAATACAGTTGTTCCAGCAAAGGACGAGAAGTTGGTGAAGGTCAGCAACATAGTCGCCTTTAGATGTATATACTCCCTCCCTTCCACCCACCCTGCCCTCGCCCCACACCCCTCCTTCGCCTATAGAACTCTACACCCCCTCCCCCCGCCCCCCCCTTGCCCCCCCCCCACCCCTCTGTCGCCTTTAGATGTATATACTCCCTCCCCCCACCCTGCCCTCGCCCCACCCCTCGTTCGCCTATAGATGTATATACTCCCTCCCCCCCCACCCTCCCCCTTGCCCCCCCACCCCTCTGTCGCCTATAGATGTATATACTCCCTCCCCCCACCCTCCCCTTGCCCCCCACCACTCTGTCGCCTATAGAACTATATACTCCTTCCCCCCACTTTACCCCTTGCCCCCCTCCCCCAACCCTCTGTCGCCTATAGAACTATATACCCCCTCCCCCACCCTCTGTCGCCTTTAGAACTATATACTCCCTCCCCCCCACCCTCCCCCTTGCCCCCCACCCGTCTATCGCCTATAGATGTATATACTCCCTCCCGCCACCCTCCCCCTTCCCCCTATCCCTCTGTCGCCTATAGAACTATATACTCCCTTTGCTCCACGCTCCCCCTTGCCCCCCCCACCCCTCTGTCGCCTATAGATGTATATACTATTTCCCCCCACTCTACCCCTTGCCCCGCTCCCCCCACCCTCCCCTCGCCCCTCCCCCACCCCTCTGTCGCCTATTGAACTATATACCGCCTCCCCCCACACTCTGGATCATTTCGTGGACAACGTTTTCGTGGCGTGAGCAAAAGTTTTATCGATGTCGTTAATACGTTTTCCAAAACGTTTTGTCAATGTCGTTAAAACGTTGCCAAAACCTCTTGTTTATTTCTTCGTAACGTTTTTAAAATGTTGTGGCAAGTCATTTTTAAAACATTTAAAATTTTTTCCATATCGATGTTTTAAAAACATTTTCCAAAAATGTTTTCACAACTTAAAAATAACGTTTTTAAAACATTTTAAAAGCCACTTTTTGTAAGCTGGGAAGGCCCTTTTATACTATGTATTGTAAGGGGTTATACCCATAAAGTTTGCTAGAATATCTTCTCCCCAAGCAATGAAGGCTCAAAAAAATAATGCATGTGCTTTTTATTTTAAAATCACATTTATAAGCAAGAGTAAATGTCTGAAAAAAAATCACAACAAATGAAAAGAAACAGTAACATATATATATATATAAGATAAGTAAACAATTCATGACAGATAACTTGATACTCTATCATTATATACTACCTAGCTCTACCAGTATATTTATACTTAAATGGATTTTATAATACAAACATACATATGAACTTATGCAGTGTAGCTCACATAGCAAAAAAGATATCTATTTGAAAAAATACCAACCCAGATTTAGTATACATAAATTGTGAAGGGAAACACGGCTTGTGTATATTGTGCATATATATTGACATATGTATCTACCATGAGGCTGACCATTTTTCTAATAATATTAAATTTGTAGAATTAATAAATTGTACTGGTATTTGATATTTCGTGTCTTTTTACAGCTTAATTTTTTTTTATACATGAAAGTTGCATCTACAATAACTGATGAACTCAACAATATCAATAAAATAATAATCCGGGAAACTTAGTCATGAACAAAATTATTAATGAAATAAATTAATATGAATTTAATAATGAAACAAAAATATATTTATATAATAGAGCAATATACCTGCATGGCAGCTAGTTCATCAAATGGGCCAGCTTGCTCCTTAAAGGGAACCGCCAGCCTGGCCTCTAACGCTGCTTTACCGATTCATATAATACTCGATCGTCTATCCTCCAAATTACAGAATTTTACGTTCTATCTGTAGCTCACCATAGCATTTAGAAGTGACCGCCAGGCAGGATTTGGCCGCCTACCCAGGCGGCAGCCCTTTTTGGAGGCGTGTCCGCGATTGACCAATCAGGAGGCGATACTCTAATTTATTCAAACCGGAAATTGCGCCTATATTGTGTGAGCTAAACAAGAGCGCATGATAATCGCTAGCATAAATAGCTGCGATTCTAACTCCAATCATGGCATTGTTGCGGATTCAATCGTCGCAAGACGTATATCAATTTGTTTGAACGGTACTTTTCCATGAAAGGCTAAGATCTTGCGCTACTGCACGGCTTGGAACTGCCGCTGTTCATCTAGAAATAGCGGCCCTGATCTCTCTCTCCGCGAGCTGTAACGTATGGCGGCGCCATATGAATAGTCACAATATGCGTCACTTGCTCCGGCAAAATGGCGCGCTGCTCGACATTGATGGGGGCGGGTTGCCTTAATTTTTTTCTCCTTACCAGTCGGCCGAAACGAAGCGTTAACACTCGCCAATTTAATTTTAAGATGTAAACTTTCGGTGCAGATCGCGATTAAATTAGGTTGGCCACCCGCTTTAAGCCGTG